>VWZK01016517.1:0-30315 GCA_013396935.1 Baryphthengus martii | reverse complement strand
GCATCCTGCTGTCCACCAGGACCCCCAGGTCCCTTTCCCCTACGCAGCTCTCTAACAGGTCAGGCCCCAGCCCTGACTGGTACCTGGGGTTGTCCTCCCCCAGATGCAAGACTCTACACTTGCCTTTGTTGAACCTCAGTAAATTCTCCCCACCCAACTCTGCAGCTTGTGGAGGTCTCGCTGCATGGCAGCACAGCCTAATGGTGGGTCAGCCACTCCTCCCAGTTTTGTGTCATCGCTAAACTTGCTGACAGTGCACTCTGTTCCCTCATCCAGGTCACTGAGGAATATATTGAACAGAACTGACCCCTGAGGGACTCCACTGGATACAGGCCTTCAACTAGACTCTGTCCCATTGACCACAACTCTCTGACTTCCACCCTTCAACCAGTTAACAATCCACCTCACTACCTGATCATCCAGACCACGCTTCCTCAGTTTAGCTGTGAGGGTGCTGTGGGAGACGGTGTCAAATGCTTTACTGAACTCGAGATAAACCACATCCGCTGCTCTACCCTCATCTATCCACCTGGTTATGTCCTCATAAAAGGCCATCAGGTTGGTCAAACGTGACTTCCCCTTGGTAAAACCATATTGCCTGCTCCTAATGACCCTCTTACCCTTGCTACGTCTAGAGACGGCACCGAGGATCGTTATTCCGTAACCTTTCCAGGTTTGAGACTCTCCTGGTGACACACTGTGATCTGGGAGCCATCAGTTCCTAGATAAACCTGCAAGCTATTGCCCTGGTGTCTTTTAGCATTGTGGATTACGCTTGTGGCATTTCAAACAGCTTGTCTTGCTGTAACACTAGTCCGTCTCTTCCGTATTTGAGTGGAGAAGCTGGTTTCTGTAAAGTAGGTTAGGAGACAGGGCAGAACTTATGGTGCAGTGAGACTACATGAAATCTGCTTGCAACACCTACACTACATCTTTGAGATTGAAACTTGTGTGAGCTGTCAGTCTGCAGAAGACCAATTAAAACCAGCATTTGATCTTGCGTGTTTCTCAGAAATAACTTCACTAAGGCTTGATCTCTACTGACCTTGAGCAAGATCTTAAATGCTGAGGTGTGCTGACTAAGCTGTGGCTGACTTGACTGCCTGAGCCCGGGTTGCAGTGCAGCTGAGACTCCCAAGCTCTTGTGGCTAGGGAAAACTACTCCTATCACTAGGATGAAATGAGGCATAAAACTCCAAACTCCTCCTTGGGGGTGGTGACAGCTGCAACTCTGAGGTAAAAGTTATGTGAATTTACTCTTAGTAAATTATTGAAAAACTGTGGGGAGCCTCTTTCTCTTCCAGTTAGTAAGGGCAGTAACTGACAGCAAGGCAGCTACTAGCAATACTGCAGGGACCACCTGGAGACGGAAGACAAGTCCAGTGTGCTGCAACTGTTTTAATGTTAGCGTTCCCAATGCCAGTCCAACTTAAATGGTTTATTGATAGGTGAGTTTGAGACATGTTTTATTTGCTCGGTTTGAGGGGACAAGGGTTGGAAAGAGGTATTGTTTTCATTTGTAGGTGATGTTATGATGCCAAAACTCTTGATTCTCAATCAGATATTTCACAGAAATCAGGAAGTGTCTGTCAGAATAAGCATGTAGGTGACGTGGGTTAGTGCAGCTAGCTGAAATGGTTTCAAAAAATAGACCAATAATCCAAAATTCTCGCAGCAGGCTAGGAAAGAGCTTAGACGAGCTGTATTTAGAGTGGTCCTCAAAGCATAAATTTCTTTGGAGGACATCACTGTCTTACAGCCATGTTCAGAGCTTCTGCAGTACTTCTGTGAAGCAATAAGCAGTAGGTGAGAAGTTCCTCTTTAAGTGGAAGTGGTGGTGTCTCTAACCCCTAAAGATGAGCTTCTCCTGGACTCAGGTCTGTGGGTTTATGTATCTTAGGTTGAAGAGACCTAGACTAGCATAGACATCATGAAAATATATAGTACTTTACTCTCCAGAAAAATGAAAAAATGTGAAGAGCAACTGACTTTACTAGTTTCTTCATAATACCCTCAGACTAAGGAGTGCATACATTGCTGTGAGGACAACAACCTCTCTGCCTGTCTTGGAAGATAATAGTTGCAGTGTCTTGTAGGGATGCATGTGCTTTAATCCTAGTTCTTGGTCTGTGATCTAACCTCAAGCTGAATTTAAGCCTAGAAAAACAAGCTCTTTTAAACCACCCTCATGCTGCATATCTCATGAGGGTAGCTAGTAAGTAGCCTCTCAAAGCCAAAATGCTAGGAGTGAAGCTTCTCTCTGCCACATCTACTAGGAAAGTTCTTGATATACTGATTCAATGTCCTGTCCTCATGGGAAAGTGTTGCCTTGCGCTGCTTGAATGGAACTTGCTGTAGTCTTCTAAAGGGTGTCTCAGGGTACAAAAAACCCCCCAAACAGCCTGCATAGTTGGCCTCACTTTTTCAGTGAGCTTGGATGAGGTGATGTGTTCCTTGAAAGGAATGTGTGTGCTACAGTGCAGGTGTTGCTCAAGGACAGAGAAGCCTTTTCCCACTTAGTGCTGCAGATGGCTTTAGCAACAGCTACTTTCAACTAGCTCAGTGGAGAAGGTGCTGACGTGTGGGAATGTTAAGTGATAGACTACCCCAAACAATAAACTCGTGCTTATCTGAGTACAACTGACACCTCTGCAGTAGCTTTCTAGATATACTAGGATAAGGCAAATTGCAAGTGAAAATCTTGAATACTGCCAAGATGAAACTGTGTGTTTTGGGTTGTTGCCAAGAAAACCACTGGAAAATGTTAATCAATACTGCTTATTGCTAGTGATCATCTCAGCCTCTTCAGGATTTATATACTGACTTTCAGTAATGCTGACTAGCTTGCTCCTGTAGAAGTGTACTTCACTTGAAGCCACGTGTGCCAAACACCTGTATGTGCCACAGTGGCTGTCAGGAGCCTAGGCTGTGTAAATAAAGGATGTTTCTGTAGGTGAATTAGTCTGTAGATCTTATGTCTTGTTTATTCCCTCCATCAGTGTCCATAGATAGTTTTCATACTGTGAGGAAATACTATATGACTGCTTTTCCTTACTTGCTCTCCTTGAAGTATGGAGTAAAGCTGTCCTACTGTGTGGCTCTTGGTTTGATATTTTTCTTCCAACAGATAAGCACTTTGTTTATTTTAGCCCTCTGGAATTAAATGCCTTTCTACTTGTTTATGAGCAGGGCTATTGCTTAAATTGCACCTGCATAAAGTGATTCTGAGAGCTGCTCCAAGAGCACACTCCTCCAGCTCTTCTAGGATTTGAGTTCTCCACTTTGAGTATCTCTGCCTCTTACTTGTACATAGTATCTTGTCAGTCTGACTTGATCTGGTGGAGTCTCCACTGATCTGGTGTGAGGAAGTGCTAAGGCAACTCGTATAAAACAGTGAGCATGAGGAAACACACATCATAATGCAATATGGAAATGTGTTCTTGCTTGTTTAAATGAAGTTTTCACCAGGACAGCAGAGTGATTTCCAGCCCTCTGTCATCTTTCTTTCCTGTTTCTTCTCTCTGCTTCTCCGCAATCCTTTGCATCTGACAGTTAAAAAAAATGCTATCGTTTGCTCTGAAAAACATCTCGTCTGAATTGGCACTTTGGTGACACTGGGTATCTGGATAACTGATGTGGCTAAACCTATTTCTAGAGCATGAACGGAAAAAAACAGCTGAATGATATGTCTGCAGAGCTTTAACACAAAGCTGTATGTCTCTAGGAGAAAGCAGTTTGTTAAACTCATCCAAACTAAACTGTTCCGTCTGTAATCAGATAAAAATCTGTCTTGGATTAGGAATGACTCCTAGTTGTATGCTGGATTCAAGTTTTCCTTCTTATGGTCTGAATCCTGGCTGCTGCTTTGCAGCGTAGGTCAGAGCTCAGGTTCTGAAATGAAGCTTTAAACAAAACACTGGGTGTGTTCGGCTTCTTCACTGACAGGTTGCTCTTTAGCATGTTAAAATGGGTTATGAAGTTCGTATGCACATACCTTTCTGATAATTCAAGTCATAGCAAACAGTATTCTTGAAACAAACTGCTCTTACGTGGACGTAGAACATAACAGAGCTGGAGGTGAGTGTCTGGAGACTCAGCTGAAAATATCTGTTTTTCTAAGTGTTTTGGAAGACGTCTAACTTCTGCCATTTGTGGAGATCCTTGAGATCAGAAGATAGAAGTGGAGTCAGTTGTTTTCTTCCTTCTACAGTTCTCAGTAGAAGGAGCTTGTAAATCCAAGTCTTCTCAAATGTGACCTGAAGGGGAAAGCAAGAGAGTTTAACAAGTGCATTTCTACTGCTTTCTATAGCTTAAGCATAACTAATCTTGCTGGACAGTTGCCAGACAGGCTTTTTGCTTAGAAAGAGAGATAAAGCTTTCTGCGAGGACTCTTGTGCTTTGTAAACAGATGTAGAAGATAACCTTAGATCCATGATTGTTTCTTAGAAGAGGACAGTTCATCCTGTGTATGTTTTAAAATACCTGTTTGCATGCAAAATACCATGCCACAGCACGGGAGCAGCTATAAGATGTGATGTGGCATGCATGCAGCTACTCCTCACTCTTTCCTTCCTGTTCAAAGGATGTGGAGAAGTACGTCAGGTTAGTGAGAGTTAGTAAGACAAAAGTATGTCTCATCCTTTTACGTTTTGCCTAATTAATGTCTGCTACAAATAGCAACCCATTTCATCTGTCGAATGCCTGGCCCCCAAAGCCTTTTGACCTGTTCGGAACAAAGTAGCACAGTAACATGGTTTACTACTGAAAACTTGTCTTAACTGCGGTAAAACATCTGTGAGATCATTTTTAGAGTATAACCTGAACCACATCTAGCTTTAGTGTGATATTGCACAGTTCCCCTTCCAGACTAGGGAGAGAGGCTCTGTGAGAAGACGGATACATAACCAGACTATATGAACAGATAGCCTGGTAACGGTATTTGACACATTCTCGTGACACCCCTTTTTACTCCCATGCATAGGAAGTCTGAAACTTAGCCATGTTGTAGCAGAGTCCCTGAAGACTTCAGCAACAGAGGTGGAAGATGTCTTAGTGCTCTTGCTGAAGATGCTCTTTGCAGGAAATGCTGCTGCACCCACATTCTTGCTCTGGTTAGCTTAACTGTGAGACTTACGGGAAAACAAGCCACAAAGTGAAATAATCCCTTCTATAAAACTTGGCTGTTAGCCTCAGGAAAGAGGTGAGGATCCTATGACCTGCATGAAAAGGCTTGAAAAGTACTTGTGTCAATCATACTGTGTTAATCGTATAGTGTCTGTGAAGATTGTTCCAGTGTTTCTCTGTCCAGCCAAAGTGCAAAGAAATACTATTCCAAGTTCAATACCTTTATAAACAAGAATGTTGCCAGGTCTTGAGTGGTACCAAGCTGCATACCAGTACAATCAAGTGCTGCATCTGAAGGTCGTCTTTTTTTCAGGAATACTGAGGAGTCTGTCTCCAGGCAACTCTGACCTACAGAGCAGAAACACTAGTTTGAGTGATGAACTCCAGAACAAAGTCATCAGACTCATGGCTTGGCAGCATGCTGTACTCTGACACCTACTTAAAATACCCTGAGTGCAAATTGATCCTGTCTTTATCTCATGGCTTTTCGCTTAGATGGGCAGAATGCCAGTGGTACTGCTGGAACTGTAGAGGTGAGGCTTGGACCAGGTGTGGTATGCAAGCTCCATTAGAGTTAGAGGCTTTCTGCCCAGCACTGCAGGGCCCACAGGCTTGCTGCATAATACTTTTACTTAAGGGCTAGGAGTTAAAATCTGGGTTTGTGTCCTCAACACTTGACACTGTCCCTCCTCTGCTGATGCATTTCCAGGTAAGAGCAAGAGTTGCTTCTGGTTTGAGCTTGGTCTGTATTGCTCTCAAAATAGCCTCAACCTTGCAGTCTGATTCTAGATGACTAAAATAGTGGAAAACACTGACCTCTTCTGAGGGTATAATCTTGTTCCTTGTGAGTACACCCGCACATATTGCACTTTCCTTCCCATAACTCTAGAAGGACATCAGGAGCTGGTGTACGTGTAACCACTTGTCCTTTCCCAGGAGGATAGATCCAGCCTCATAAGTTGATTTTTCTCAGTTCTCGTCAAGCTACAGCTTAGCACTATCTCATTTGTGGATCACTGTAGAAATGTGGTGCTTTCTTCTGGGAATGAATAGGGGGGTTTGTAGTTTTAACTAGTTGTTCAGGCGTTTTTTGTGTTGTTTTTTTGTGAGGTTTTGTTTGTGGGTAGTTGTGTGTGTGTGTGTTGGGGTTTTTAGGGTTTATTTTGCTTTGTTTTTAAAAAACCTTGTAGAGTAACACTGCTGCCTTATCCTCTATTCCCTCCAGTGTCCAGAGCATTCTCCCTTTTCTTCAGTCTGGATCTCCACTTTGGTCGCTTTTGCCTTAAAGCAGCTGCCTAAAGATAAGTGCAAGAGGAGGGGACGTGGAGTATCTAATAGCTAACTCGGATATGTGTGAGGAAACAAAGCAGTAATCAAAGTATGATGCTTGATGCATGGTAGAGAATGAAACTGAACATATATAAAGACTAAGCAAATGTGTTTTCTTCCCTTCCTCTATATCTGAGGAGAAGTTACTAAACTTTTTTCTTTATTCGTCTGCAGCTGGTATTGGATAAGAATCTTATGCAGACTTAGATTTCACTATACAGATCCTCACTGAGATATAATATACTATGCTGTCACTGGTAGAAGAATTGACATAGATGGACTGGAGGATGGAACGGTGCTTTCTTTAAGCAGAGCTGACCTGTACAGTCCAGTGGCAGAGAACTCTAGAAACAAAAAAGGACTGCTTTTAAAACTTGAGACAAGTAGTGCTATAAACAAGTCTATAAAAGCCAAGTTAATGCAAGCTTTTATAGTATTCTTGGGGAATATTTACATCTAAACGATTTTTGCTTTTCCAATCACAAGCAGCAATTCTGCTATGTCTTATTGCTGTGTACTGAAGGTACAAAGGTAAGACTGTGCTAGAAACCAGCTGCAATCAGTGCGTGGAATCATCCTCTCAACGTGTTTCTATCTATAGTTGCGTCTCTTGGAAATGGATGGCAAAAAGCAACAGAACATCTTGAAACACAAGGAGAAAAGTGAATTTCAGAAGCAAAATAGTGAGGCTATAAGGTGTGCAAATCTGGCTGTAAGGGCCTGAATTAGGCAAGGGTATTTGGGATTGAGTGCACCACTTGCTGCTAAACAAACATTTCTAAATGTCTCTTATGGTCATCTCATATTTGTTGCAAGTACATTGCTCTCATTCTTCATCAGGTGATTTCAGTCTAACCCTTTCCCAAGACAAACTTACCTGTGCTTGGAAGACCCAGATGAACCACCTCTTCCACTTCCTTCATGGACTGGTGCTTAGCTAGCAAAGCTATCTTTTTAAGTTATATACTTGCTAAGGCAGGAGAGGCGAAAACTAATACTCAGTTTATAGAAGCTGCAGTGTTGACTGGCTCCCCTTAACTCATCAGGAGAGACTATGTGGTCTTTACAATAAGCCAATAAGTACAGAATTTTAGACCCTTTTTTTAGCCTTCAGGGGTGGAATACTGGATTCTTTCTCTGGTGTGTACTAAGCCATTGGGGAAGGCTGCTATCCAGAAGACTGAATACCAAGCTCCTGAGGTTTTACTTCATGTAGATCCAAGCTGCTCTCTAAATCCAGAGTCTTGGAAAATCTCCTGGGAGAGTGAAGGAGGGAGATGACATCAGTTAGAAACTTCCCAACTCATTTTGCATCTCATATGCTGAATTCAAGTTTATAAAATTCAGCTGAATTTTGAACTTGGATGAAATAAACTTCTTGATAGATTTAGTATCTGTTTTCGGACAGCCTAACTAGTCAAGGTGTTTGAACTACATAGTACAACAAAAGAATGTGAAACTGCTTCCTTACCAGATGAGAGGCGATGTAGTTGGCAGGGCTCATGCATTACCAACACAGGCAGTTAGTTCCTACTTGCCCTGCGCTGTAGGATACCAAACATCTGCTGCTACAGTCATCTGAACTCGTATACCCATACATTTGGGTGTCTTGAGGAATTCTACAAACTCCATAGGAATGTGTGAAGAGTGTGCCTGTAGGTGTTTGTACAACTGTGCACAAAAGCTTAGTACTTAACAGGTACATCATCAACCTGAAGGTCTGAATGTCATACTATTTCTGCTCTAGGTTGTGACACAGGCCTTGCTAGACCTTCATCTGACATCCTTCAGCAGGTGCTAAAGACCTGAGACTGGTCTTGAGGAAGCGGGAGACAGAGGCTCAGGATCTTAACAATTTCCTTGAGAAAAAGCTTTGAAACTTGAGGAAGTCTTTTTAGATACTCTTGAAGACCTGAATCATAGAAGACTTTGGGTTAGAGGAATGCCTTGACAGAATCTGTCCTCCATTCAATCTACCTGGCTGCCAGAAGCAGCCTTCCCTCCTCCCTGCTGAAGAGACTTCTGAGATTCATGGTAGGGTGACTGTACTGAGAGTAACAGGTGCTGTGATGAAAAGGCTTTGGCTTTTTTCTGTGAAGAGCTTCATGAGCAGTAGGTACCTGCTAAGGCTTACACTGTGCTGATTGCTGATAATACAAATAGATACTTAAACTAGTGGACGAGCAGCAACTTGGTGCAGTAAAGGTGAAGCTGATGCATGAATCCCTGGCACTGAAATCACTCATATAAAACAGTTAATACTCGTTAGTATTTCATATGCTGTGGATACGGTAACTACACCAACAGGTAGAAATGGAGATGGCTGCAGATCTCCTTTCCTGTTAAGCTCTGCAGGACATGCTGCTTTTTCTGTGGCAAAAGCAGACTAGAACAGGTGATGCAGTCTTGTTTCCCAGCTGCAAAAAATCCCCCAAGTCCCATGGAAGAAACCTAGTGCCAATTAAAACAACAAGGAGGTGCTCTGCTGAAAGAATTACAGTCTGAGACAACTTAGAGTGCTAGGCCATGTGCTGTGACATCCCAAAGCTATGTCTTTTTAGCAGCAGGGTAAGACTTCAGCAAACTGATCCTGCCTGCTGTTACACAAGGGTTCAGCAGTCATAGGCATTGTTCCTTGTGCAGTTAGGAGACTCCACCCAATGAGGACAAATAATTAGCTTCTAATTTGGCCTTTAGCTATTGAAAACTAGCTGAGTAGCAGGGCATGATGCCAGTAGTGACTACCAAGGGAGAGTTCTGCCATCACACATGTGACAGTGTAGCACAGTCATACTTTCAGTGTACACATCCTCTGTCCTTTCACTCCCCAGTTAGCAGCCCTCCTGCACCTACTCAGAGTTGGTCTAAAAACTTTGCTTGATCTAGATCTGGGGTGTTTCATCCGAGGCTGAGATCAAGTAAAGCTACCACAGCCTTTATTTTAAGACCTGAGACATACTACAGGACCTATGACTTCAAGAATGCACTTGAGTAAATTGAAGGGGATTCCAGCCTTCACAAACCTCTGCCCTGCTTAGAAAGCTCAAGACACACTAGTATGATACTGTTATCTTCCAGTTTGGTGAGGAAAATATCTAACTTCATGTGAATGGTTGCATCCACTTGCTCTGGTCCGCCCTTCCAGTTGTTCTGACACCATGATGCTGTTTTCATGTTTTAAGCAAATTCCATCATATTCTTTAAGCTCTCTTTTGAAAGGTTTTATTACAAGCTTTTGAGACCCCCTATGCAAGCAGGCTTAAGCTGTTTCTGCAAGTTAATTTCATTTCCATACTGAAAACTTAGTGTTTGGCTACGGTTCTGGCACAACTTGCCTTACACTAATGCGTATTGCACATGGGCAATGAAGAGGTGTCTTTTCCTTTTGGAAACAGGAACAGATTTGTCTACATCTACCGTGGTGTCCCTTGGTTTGCTTTACTCATTGCTCTGCTCAGCCAAATTCTCCTGTCTAGCTGAACTGCAGATTTTCCAAAGCTAGCTGCTGTTGCTAATCTTTTCTTGTCTTCTCCTGTTGGAGTTACACAAACAGAATAAGTCGTCTCCATCTGCTGAGTTACTATAGCATTGCTTCTTCCTATTGTACTTAATTCTGCTGTGGGGAGTATAAGGTGCTCATGTAGTTCAAACTAGCTTCCTTATGTATGAGCTGACAAGCTATACCATGCCCATCCTACTCTTCTACCCTTTCCAGAGAGCATTTGAGTGCCTGCCTTCAAAATTTTTGCTCACTTGACAGTTAAATTTGAAATCTCTCATCTATTGGCAACTACTTTTGAGCATTAGCTGGGAGAATGTACCTAATCTCTGTTAGTAGACAGTGGTTTAGATCACCCCTTTCCCAAAATGTCTAGGCTAAATCATTATTCTTTCTACTTCCTGTGTCAGTCCTCAAGATGAAGAGCAGCACTACCATAATTCTGCAGGACTGCAACAGGCAGAGGCTGTCTATAAAATCCCAGTACTCCTGTGATGGGTTTGTGATGGACTGATAGGAACTTAGCCCTGTTCTCAGCCATTGTCAAAGGCAGACCTTTGTAAGTAGCTTTAACGTGGAGCTCTCACCTGTCATTTTGAACCCTTAAACAAAGGAGGATGTCTTTTGAAGATAGGGGCCACTGCCCTTGTCCACCTGGAATATAGACCACAGTTACATAAGGAATATTGGTAAACGAGGAGGGCCTTACAAACAGGATTGCTTTACTGAGATTGTGTTTCATTTAGCCACTTAAATACTGTGTGAAGCTCAGCATCAATTCTAAAACTAAACCACTTGCAGTTAATGTGGTGCTTAGCTGTAGTGGTGTTTCTCTGTCTAGCCACCAGAGGAACCTTTGTCCTTACAAGAGAAGTGCTCTGTGGATAAAACTATTGTTGTGCTACTAGTTACAGCAAACAAACAAAAAACCTCACTTCTTTGAAGAGCCATGAATCTCTGGGACTTTCTAATACTGTTGTCAGATGTTTCTACATACCGTATAACTTGTCGCATGCTGTCAGCTCTCTCTGCTATAAAGCCAGAGCAGAGAACACGTGAAGTTACTGTGATATTTATACAAAGTAGAGTAATCACTAGCTTTGTGGAGTAATGGTTGGGTTTTATCAAAGTGTGAAACTCAAAGGTGTGGGAATGTACTAAGCTGGCTACAAAGTTGCTCATTTTTTGTTATGGTTTGTGTTTTTTAACTCTCCTCTGGTGCTGAGTCAATTTCAAGGAGTTACAGGCTTTCCAAACCCTTGTGCGTCTTTTCCTAAAATAGACTCTTGCTGGTTCTTTTAGCCTCTCTCTTCCCTAGGCCCTGGATAATACTTTTGGAGTTAGGACGGGAACAAGGACCTCTCCAAGTAGCGTTCTAATTGGCCTTACGACTCCAAGAGAGGTGTGCATAGACACTGGAGCTAGAGTGTATGATCTATGACCATCTTGTAGTGCAGCGGCGGCAGTTCTGTCTCTGCTATCAACACGTCTGGAAGCTAATGGTCTAGAGGGGAAGCCTCTGATGGAAAGTTGCCCTCCTTACTCTACTGTAGGAGTCTCCAGAAGTGAAGGTGGACTGCATTCCAGCCAAGTGAATTGCCCTTTTGCCTGAAGCCTATCCTCTAAGTAGGCCTCTGAATTTGTCTAGCTGTTTTGTTTTCAGTGTCTTTAGTTTGTTCGGTTTCACCTGGAACTGTTAGTTCAGCAATACTTCTACTTCCTTATGAAGAGAAACCAGGTTGCACCATACTAGAGGAGAGATATGGTGGTAATGTGTTTTCCCTTCAACTTCTGGAACAGTAGAACAACCTAATTCTCAAAGCCCAGACCTTAGGGGATTGCCCAGGTGTCCTGGAAAAGGGTGCTTGTTGGAGCTGCTGGAAATAAATAGCCCTTGTACTATGTCAGTGGAGCTCGTCAGTGGTATCTCTGAGAATGCTGTGCTTTTTACAGTGAATCTGTTCACTTGTTAAACTTGCTATGCATTTCTCTCCAATGCAGGATCTCGGTCTACCCAATGGCACACCTGTGGACACTTCCAGCCCTGCTTCCTCCTCATCTCTCCTCAACAGATTGCAGTTGGATGATGACTTGGATGGGGAAACCAGAGACCTCTTTGTTACTGTTGATGATCCGAAAAAACACGTGTGCACAATGGAGACATATATCACATACAGGGTTACAACAAAGGTACAAAGCAACGTTCTCCTTTCCTGGTACTTCTTTCTTTGGAGAGTTTTTTTTAGGGCATATTCTGGATGTCTATGCCTTGCATTGTATTTCCTTACCGTAAGGACAAGTACTTTCAGTACCTTGTTGAATGTGTTGAAGGTGTGACTTCTATTAGCAGAACTGTTATTCCTTTTCTATATAAAACTATGCAAAACAATGTGTCAGCATAGAATTTTGTCTCTGACTCTTAAACAGAACTTTTTGTAAACTTGCAAAGCCAGTTTCTTTCATTAACTCCAAAGTTTGTTCATACAATGTAAGCTGACACCTGTTTGGTTTCAGTTACCTCCCCTAAAGGGGAACCGTGTCTTGGTATTGACGTTAATTATCTTACACTTTGTCTCTGTAGTTTAGTGAAACACTTTAAGCTTGTTGCTTTAAGTGTTTCCCACACTTCTTCTGTCAGCCACTTACCTAAATTGTAATCTTGATCCTCAGCTGCAAACTAGCTTCTATGGTATGGAAGGCAGTATAGCTGCTTCTGAAACTAAGTAGTCTTAAGAACGGTACTGCCTGCCAGAAGAAACATGCTAGAGACTTTTTTTCGGTCTGTGTTGTAGTTCAATCCAATTGTGTGGACCTCGTGCTTAGGGACATGATGTAGTGGTGAGCTTGCAGTGTTGGGTCGAGGGTTGGACTGGATGATCTTGAAGGTCTTTTCTGACCAAGGAGATCCTATGATCATTAACGCTATCCTGTTACACTAACTGCAAGAATGATCCGAAAAGTCCACTGAATTCACAACTGGGACACTTGATTTCTCTTAACTAGCTCATTCTCATTAGTATCAGATCCTAGGTAATGTTGACATCTGTATTGGGCACTTGTATTTACTAAGGGCAAAAACTGTTCACTGCCTTCACCAGGAATATACTTGATCTACTGGTCCAAAAAGATTAACATTCTGGAGAGACTATTTACCTTCGAGATAAGGAAGCCCTTATAGGCCACAGACAATTTTTTTTTCAAAATGACTACTCCAAAGTTCCACTTTCGGGCTGCACAGGAGAAAATGTGATTTCTCTGAAATAGAAGCTACCCCTTACCGTATCCTTAATATAAGCCTGTCATTCTCTGTTGCTCTAAGTGTCTTATTCTTGCAAGAAAAGCTGTATCATAACTAATAAGAAGTATTGTAGGAAACTTCTAGTTGGAGTAACTTAGCCTTCAGCTGATACCTGATCAGAAGGAATAGGAAGTGCAAAATGAGATGCAGCTTTCCACAGGCAAATGACTAAAACTGGCTAAAGTTGTCTCTTCCTTAAATTAAGACCTGCTTATTCAGTCAAGATAAATATCTCTATGCAGTGGCACCGTAATGACTTTCCTCTGCTTGGAAAACCTGTGCTTGTGCAAAGGTTCGCTTTCTTCTTAAAGACCACCTCTGGAATGTGGATAAGGTATTTACCATATTTAGATCAGATGTGTTACCCAACAGTATCTTTTTTAAATTAAAAAAACCTCATCCTGTGCTTCTGATTTTGTGTATCTAGCTAAGCTCGTAAATCTGCTATATTGTAGTATTACAATGCTATTGTGAAACAGTGTTTAATTTATTCTTATAAATCACCATGAAAGCCTCACCTCCTGGTTTATTATTCTTGTAGACTTCTGGCTAACCTCTAGGGTCAGCACCTCTAGCACTATCTACCATTGTTTGAAAAAAAAAGACTGGAAGACTAACAGTATTAATGGTGTGACTTACTCTTGCCATGCAAACAAGGGCGCTCTGGTGCCAAGCTAATTATCCAATCAACTGCAAAGTAGTAATTAAACATGACAAAATCTGCACAGGAATAATCCCTAGACAGTGATGATGCATGTTGATGCTTGCACCTTCAGGTTGTAGGTCAAAGTTCCACAGCAGACCTTGCTCCTGTTATCAGTGTAAGGTAGACCTTCGTAGCATCTCCCTTTCGGCCTTGTGTGAGAGGAGTTTGAGATCTGTAAAGGGCTGAAAGTCTCTGGTGGCTCTGGATGAGGAGGCAGGGATGGCTGCCTTTTTTTTTTTTTTTTTTTTCCTTCCACTGAAGAATGCTACTGGAACCTCAAAGGTTTGGATAAACACAGGTCCTAGAGTGAGTTAAGCTAAAGATTTCCTTGCTGTGAAAAGCAGTGACACTAAGTGGAAGAGGGGAATACAACAGTTAGCACTGCAACTTGTGCTTGTGGCTGTGACTGGATGCTGCTGTGGGGAAGAGTGTAACCTTCCCACAGCTTTGGTTTTGTGCTGTGGGTTTGATTTTTCCTTTCTCTAGAAAAGTCCTTCATTGTAACAGCAAAAAAGTCTTGAAATATGCCCCAGACTTCTCATTTACGGATAGCTTTGTCAGCAGGCAGTGGTGGCTGAGGAAGGATCCAAAACAATGGCTTGCAGGGAAGCTGAGAAGAAAGCTTGGCACTTTCTTGGTCCTGCTTGTGCCTCTGCTTACACAGCTTCCTAGTAAGATACAGGTAGAATTCCCCAGCCTGTCTTCTGGATGAAAACGTTTGAAAAACATGAGGGGAAATCCCCAGAATAACGGGGACAGTGATTCAGACCTGGCATCCTCAACTCTTTCCTACTCTTTTCTTCTTGCTAACAACAGTTTTCTTATATGAGGAGGCTAGTGAAACCTAGAAGTTGGGTGAAAATTGTGCTGGAGCTTAATTGGTCTTGGCTGCGATGATTGAAGTGTCCTGGGTGTTCTTGATGGTACACACCTTCGTGCTCTTCAGGTAGACCGATGTGCACTCTAGAGGGATTTTTATCAAGCAGATCTTTCTAGAGAGAGAGGGAAGATAAAGCTTACCCTTGAATTATGTCATCGTCTCTCCCGAGGGAAATGTAAGCATACTTTAACTTCATTTCTGTTGTGCTTTCTAGGATGGCAAGTCCTTTTTCTGTTTCTTTTCCCATGGAGGTCTGAACAGCTGTGCGCTATCCCTCAGTCATGCTGTTGCTCTGCAGACTTGAGGGGAGAGGCTTTCAAACCAGTTAGTACTGAAGTGGAGGTCTTGTTTTCTTTTTTCCTGTTCTTCACTTCCTGCTTCCAGTGCGTTGTTGTGGTTTAAGAGTTAACAAATTGAGGGGGCACGGACACTGGTTAAACAACAACATGGGTACATTGTGTTGGTTACCTGAGCACATGAAACAGCTGATCCCTAGAGAGGAGCAGGTGTAAGTGCTATGATCTTTTTCAAACAGGCTGTGCTGTTGGAGACAAGTGAAACTATGAGCTGTTAAGAACACAATCCATGCTCCCACTTCTGTCATTCGTCTCTTTTTCTAGTTAAAAGTTTTGCCCTGACAAGTAGTAACATAGAGGAGAATCCACGATCAGGTGTAGTGGGTAAGAGACTAGAACTAGGGTCAAAAATACTTTCACATAGTCATCACAGTCTAGCTTTAGGTTTGGCTGCTAACTCCTTTCAAGAAAACAATCTTACACAAGACCAAGATTTGGTGATTGCTTTAATATTGTCACAAGCCAAAACTATTCCAACAATAGAGGTAGGAATGTCTGTAACCCTGCCTGATTTCCAGGAGGTAAAACTAAGCCCAGAATACTGCAGTACTGATGACTGTACTGTATTTGTGTGGTGATTTTACCTTAGCTTGGAGCCAGGTGCCCACAATCCACTCCCTCCCTCCCACCTCCTCTCAGCTGGACCAGGGGGAGAAAATAAGATGAAACTTGTAGGTTAAGACAAAAGCAGTTTAATGAAAAGTGAAGCAAGGCCGTGCACGGAAGCAAAAGAAAAGAGAGTTGTTCTCTACTTCCCATCAGGAGGAGATTTCTAGCCCCTACAGGAGAGCAGGGCTCCAATGTGCGTAGCAGTTGCTATTGAGGACAAGACAATGCACCGCCACCCCGTCTTCTAGTTTTTTCTTGTTGAGTTGGTAGGATATGGTATGGAATATCCCTTTGGTCAGTTTGGATCATCTGTCCCGATTGTGTCCCCTACCAAGATCTTGTCCACCCCATCCCACTATTTGGGGAATGTTGAAAAATAGCTTTGATGCTGTGTGAGCCCTGCTCAGCGCTCAACTATAGCCACAACACTGGTGTGTTATCATCACCTTTTTTGCTCTCAGTATAAAGCACAGCACTGTGAGGGCTGCTGTGCAGAAAATTAACTCCATCTCAGTCTGACTCAGTATAATTTGCTACTAAGTTCTGAAGTAAGTTTTTAGGGCACACCAAGCATATCCTGTTCTTCTTTTGCAGACCACACGAGCAGAATTTGATTTGCCAGAGTATTCTGTCCGCCGGCGGTACCAGGACTTTGACTGGTTGAGAAACAAGCTGGAAGAGTCTCAGCCAACGCATCTTATTCCGGTAGGTAGTAAGCAAGAATGTGCTATTAAGGGCAGTTCTGTATCTCTCTCTCAAGGGTGATATCCTGGTAAAAAAGTTCAAATAGTGTTTCATTCTTTTCCCCTATTTAGATTTATGTAAGTGGAGCCCAGAAAGTGCAGCCCCAAAAGCTAATTGTATCCTGGTCAGCATCAAAAGAAATGTGGTCAGCAGGCTGAGGGAGGTGATTCTGCCCGGCTACTCTGTTTTTATGAGACCCCAGTGGGGTACTGTGTCCAGCTCTGGAGCCCCAAACACAGAGACATGGACCTATTGGAAGGTGCAGAGGAAGGCCACAAAAATGATCAGAGGGCTGATGCACCTCTCCTGTGAGTTGGGCTTATTCAGTTTGGAGAAGAGAAGACT
This sequence comes from Baryphthengus martii, assembly GCA_013396935.1. Classification (NCBI taxonomy): domain Eukaryota; kingdom Metazoa; phylum Chordata; class Aves; order Coraciiformes; family Momotidae; genus Baryphthengus; species Baryphthengus martii. The sequence continues at coordinate 13,425 of VWZK01016517.1, read as the reverse complement.
CTGGGGAGACCTTATAGCGGCTTTCTGGTATCTGAAGTGGGCCAGTAGGAAAGCTGGAGAGGGACTTTTTACAAGGTCATGTGGTGATAGGACAAGGGGTGATGACTTCAAACTGAAAGAGGGTAGATTTGGATCAGAAATTAGGAAAGAAGTTCTTCATTCTGAGGATGGTAAGATACTGTAACAGGTTGCTCAGGAAGGTTGTGAATGCTCTATCACTGAATATGTTCAAGACCAGGTTAGATGGGGACTTGAACAACCTGGTGTAGTGTGAGGTGTCCCTGCCGATGGCAGGGGGCTTGGAACTAGGTGATCTTTAAGGTCCCTTCCTACCCAAACCCTTCCATGATTCTGTGATAGGTTACTTCTCTTCTAGTGGAGTGGGAAGACCTCCCTTTCTTTATGAAGCTTGAACTTTTCCTAAGTGGCACACTTGAGAGGTAAGCTTTGGCAGCCTCCTCTAGGCCAGTGAAGTGACTACATTTATTGTGGCATAAATGGAATACACTTCAGCTATTTGCTTGATTATTACCTCTAGATTTTCAAGTATCTGAGGCTTATGAAAAGCCACTCGGGTACTTCAAGTCCCAGTCTGTCAGTTTTCAAGGTGGCCTTTTGAGCTGGTTTTAAAGAGTATTTTAAAACTGTTTGTACTAACAGTAGCGTAGACTTAAAAATATTAGCCTCTGGCTTGGTAGCTATTGCATGCTTTCAGTAGGCAGAAGCTTAGCTACTGAGATTAAACTACTGCACCCTTTCTTGTTTCTGAAGCTAGCAGTCTGACCACATTGTGTGCCATGAAAAAGTACATACTGGTCTTCAGTGGTAAGCTCTTCTGTTTTTCACACTGTAAGAAAAGGTAGGAAACCTGTGAGATCACCACCATTAGCTGTTTTGAACAAGAAATTCAGAAAGGCTTGTAGGAGATGGAATATTTGAGAAAGAGCAACACTGCTAGCATACCTTAGGCTGCCCGTCTGGGGTGGGGGTGAAGTTACTCCGCTCTCCCTCCCTCAGCAAGGACTGGGCTATGTGGAAAGTATTCAGTTAGGCTGCTCCATGTTAGAGAGCTATTTAAGTCCCTAATTACTTGCCCCTAAAAGGAATAATAGTTCAGTCTCTCAAAGATACGAAATACTTCACAAAATCATGTGGCACCACTAACTGGGAGCAAATATGTTTACTGAGAGGTAGGGAGAAGAGCGTGAGCTTGCTGGGTTAAGGTGGAGACATGAGGTTAATGTGTTAGCTGCCCAGACCTTCTTTTTCTCCCTTCCTGTTCTCTGAACAGATGAAGCTGTTGAGGTTAAGCTTCTACAGATTCTTGAGTGTGTGAACAGGCTGCCAGTCCTGCCTGAAGGCTGCAAGGCAATAAATAATAGTCCAGTAGCAGAAGGTGGTTCACAGCCAGGGAATCACGTTGCTTTGCTGTTAGATGGAATTTGTTGCAAAGAGAATGACAAACTTGGCACAAGTGGTTCTAATGCTGACTGCAGAACAAAGCAATCTCTTAAGTGCTCCTCTTGTACAAAATCTGGGAGCATAAGGATATGCTGCCTCCTTTTATTTGTCTATGCACAAGTTACCAGTTATGGAATTTCCTATTAATCTTCTCTGTGCAGTGTTATGGCAGAGAGATTGCTGAATGCTTTAGGTATTTATTGGCTAGAAGTAGATGGGGAATAGAAGCTAAAGGCAGTTTTGGGTACTCAATGTGATTTAAACGTGTTCTGAAAGGATGTTTCAAGCCAATCTAAGTGTATCTGTATTTGTAACTGGAGATACTGCAATCCCTGGAGGCTGTCTCTCTAACAAAATGCTGAAAGGGGATTGTCTTCCTAATCTCGGTATAGTGGCTCTACCTAAAATCTTCCTGTAACAAATGGTATGTCTTCTCAGTGCAGTGAGTCGTGATAACCTACAGTTAGGAGCCCAAACTAAACTGATTATGAGTTGCTTTTCAGCTCTTTGGTTGATGATTTTTACCTTTTTTTTTTTTTTAAATAAGCTGAGATTTATTCTAATCTGTTTTCAGACAACAGTAAAAATGCTCTCAGATCTGTTTCTATACTAGAAAAACATAAAGCAGCCAAGTATCTTGTCTTTGGATGGTGATGCTTGCATACTTGAAGCCATTTCTGACAGCAGTGAGCTCTGCTTACATATGACAGTGGGAAAAAGTAGACTATTAAGCAGGAAGACTAAGGTAGCTAAGTAACATAGTACGTGTATCTAGAAACTGATATCCTGGTTTAACTCTTGACTACTTGGGATGAACCTCCAAAGGCCTAAAATGTAAAGGACTGTAGCTACTTCTGTAACTAAACCAAGTTAAATGGCGGAAGTCTTTGTAAAAGAGGTGCACCCTGCTGGGGGTCTCAAATGCTTCAGCTTGAGTGATTATTCAGTGCCAGTTTGCAAGTGTTTGGTTGAACTAGGGTTCTTTAGTGTTCCAGCTTGACCTTTTCCTCCTGCATGTGGTGCAGAGGTAGTAACTTCCTGTAGAGCCTCAGCTAAAATTTAGAAAGCAAGGGAAGAGAGTTTCTGCCTCCCTGAAGACTACTGCACTAAGCATTATTCTTCTAAAGTCTAACTAGCAGTACCTTACACTGGTTTAACCAGAAGACTCAGATGAGCGTTAAACATAAGAAGATACATCTTAAATTATAAGAATTAAATACAATGGTCAAAATGCAGTTTTATTGCAGCTAAGTCATGCTGGCTGGATTTTTTTTAGGAGGTGCATGTACATCCCGTATCAGCTAGGATATGGTAGGAAAGGCATATACATACACAATTGGTTTTTTTTTCTTGTATTTACTTTCGTCATGGATTTCAGATGACAAAGCTTCTTTGCAGAAGAGAATACAGATTCCTGAAATGGGTGAAAATAGCTGTCATTGCTAGCCCGGGAGTAAGCAGATTGTCTGTCTGGGTGAACTGTTTCACAGGAATAAAATGCAATTTAAAAACTGATATGCATCTTGGAGTCTGTGGTTGTGGAGAGGAAAAAAGCAGATCTAATTGCAGAGCTGAGACTAACCATGCTGAAGCTTACTTAGAGTTATCTTCCATCTGAAGTAGTACTTTGAAGTCTGGAGTCTTAAGTATAACAGGAGGGACTGTAGAAGTAGAGGCAGACTTGGGTTTACGTGTTAAACAGAACTGCAGAGACAAACTGGTGGAGTGGAAATAGGGGTAAGATGAAAGAGTAGATATGTTGGCAGACCTTTGTCACTTAGACAGATGTGCTCAGGAATGTCATTTATTATAGGTGACTTAGTGTGCAAGTGCTTAAGGCTCGAGCCTAAACTGCTCGACCACTTGCTGTGTCAAGCCTGCTCATTTGCCTTTGCTCTCTGTGGTGCTATCGCTATGACTATCAGCCCTCCACAGAAGGGCCCTCTTCAGGAGCTCTGCATTGTTCAGAACGGTGTGGGGGGAGCAGTAAGTAGAATTATTTAAATTTTCTGAGTTTCCTTGAACTGAGCAGCCTTGCTTCAACATTGGGAGGGTGGGTGTGTGGAGGTGCGCACTGATGTAGGGAATAGGGTGCAGCTCAGCTTGCATCTCCTTCAGAGCTGGAGCTTGAATGTGGATAGCAGGAGGAGGGAACACCCTAACTATGATAGAAGTACTTAGTGAGAGTAGTGTCTGGGCTTCACTGGTGTGGTGCTCGGCTGAAGCCACTCAGCAGAATTGATAACATTAGGCCAGACCAGCAAAAGAGTAATTCAGTGCAGGGCTTTCTCTGAATCAACATTTCAGTTCCTGTTAAGACTAGAGTTGAATTTTGTCTGTTGAAACATGTGCATTTTGCTTGTCTCTGACAGCCTCTTCCTGAGAAGTTTGTGGTGAAGGGTGTTGTTGATCGCTTTTCTGAAGAGTTTGTGGAAACGAGGAGGAAAGCGTTAGACAAATTCTTGAAGAGAATAACTGATCACCCAGTGCTTTCTTTTAATGAGCACTTCAACGTATTTCTCACAGCCAAGGTAAGCAAATAACTCCCAAATAGTCATTGACAGAGACAACAGAACAGACACTTCTCAGTCACTTTTGAAATGGAGGTTAAAAGGCATTAATTAAACTACATGTGCAAGTCAGAACTTCCGCTAAAATATCAAAGTTGTTGGGGACTCTGAATATTGTGCGTTACAGACCCCTATATGTCACAAGCATATGGGTTCCCTTTGCATGAAGGAAGGAGTGGTCTGCAGACTGACAAATTCAAGTCTCCAGACCTCGGTGTTTTGTATCCCTGTGTCTAGAACATACTCCTCTGATGCATGAGAGGTTCAGAATTTATAAAACAGTGGACTTTGTAACATCCCCTTTTGGGGAGAAGGGAAGTGAGGGAGGAGGAGAATCTCTCTTGCACAAAAGTTGGCAAGTCTGTTGACTTTTTTTCTTGCCTGTGCCTTCTATACTGCTTGCACTTGTTGCCCTCAAAACTAAGCATGAAGACCTCATTCTTGTTTGTTCTTGGTCAACAACTTGATGCTCATCTTCTGTATGACTCATCCAGAAATGGTGCAATTTTCTCTGGCTGTCTTTTGAACTGCATTTTAAATAAGACTAGGAGGACCTACAGTTGTGCTAGGGTTTGACCTGATAAGCGAGGATGGCTGTAAAAGCACATCTTTCCAATGCCACGTTGTACTAGCTTGCTCATGACACTTAATTTGAGCTCACTTGAGGCTCATGCTCTGCTTGCTGGTAATGTGACACTCAATCTCAAGTTCCCTTTTATCTTCCCTGTGTGGTGAACTTAACTGACGATCAAGCCAGAAATGCAGAATTTGTTTAACACCTTTATAGTTAAATGTCAGATGCCTTTGTTCTGCTTTTCAGCTGTCAAAGTATGATGTAACTTTCTGAGCTGCTTAGTCAGATTCCCCCACCTCTGTAAAATGAATGGTAAGGGTTTTATCCTCAGTCCTGGGCAGAGATTGTCTTGAGAACAGAAGATCCTGGAGAACTGAGGGAAGAGGACAGTTGTTCTTGTATCTGTCTCTGTTGTTGGAATGTGCTGTATTGCAACAATGAGGTGTCATTGTGCTAGAACTTCAGAATTTAGTTACTGAAGAAAGTCGAGAGACCCCTTCCTCCTCCTGGCTGAAAGAGAAAAAAACCTTTCTTCAAGCTCTCTGTTTAGACCAGTAACACATCAGGATGCTTGAGAGAGCGAGTGAATAATGCTGAGTTAAAGGGTCTTTGTCTGATGCCTGCTTACAAGTAGTGCTTAGGACAGGCGGAAGGCAGGAGTCAAGTAACCACTGCATTTAAATGCAAATATAATTCAAAATTATAGCTGCTAAGATATGTCAGGCTCTTAGTGATACTTAAGTTTGACTTTTGTATAAATACTTGGAAGGAACACTATAGTGCACGTTTTGAAGTTTGCTGTTGCATCTTTTTTTAAAGAACACTCAAGTTTTTAGTCTAGTCTTTTATACCATGTCTTGATTCTTGACCTTTACAGATCAACTTGGTTTGAAAACATCTCTTCCTCGGGCTGTGTAGTGTAACCTAGTTATAGCTCCTAACTAAGCCTGTTCTGAGATACTGAGTAGTGACCCCTGCTGGAAAGATTAAAGTGCAAAATGCATCGTGTTCTGGCTAACTAAATTTTTTTTTTTTCTAATGTGCTGTCAAGGTGAAATGCCCTGAAGATTGTAGGTAAACACCTTGTTAATGTAGGTTGTCTGAATGTTGATTTATGCAAACATGCAAAGCATTGGCAAGGCAGTTTAAGCTTTCTGTGCAGGCAACGTGGCTACATCTGATCCAGGCTGAGCTGCAGTTTGTCTTGCAGAGAAGCTGTGCTAGTATCTGCATGCTGCGCTTTTTCTGCGTGCAGTCTTCCCCTGCCTCCTATCTGACTACACAACTGGTGTCAGGAGGCTGCTGATCAAATAGGCATGCAGCGTGTAGCTCTGTACTAGGTCACCAGAGCCATCTGGTGCATCTGCATAATACTGGTATTGTGGGCTATGACTTAAAAATACGTGTAACTGAATGGCATGAACAGTATTGGTGGAAATGGAGCTGTTAATATCACTTACTTCCCTGGTGACAGTACAGGAACGTGGAAAAGTCCCATGGGAACATGGGAAATAATGTACTTCACACCATTCTCCTGGATAGCTTATCTCCATCTAGAGGCAATCTTGAAACTGTGCTCAGCTGTACAACTTGTACAAAGTGAGGTTTTGTCCAAGGCTACATATCACATGTAATCTCTTGCCTTCGCAAGATTTGATCTTGACTGGAAAGTATCCTTCATGCAAGTGAAATATTTCTAAACTTTTTTTTTAAACTTCCTAGGATCTTAATGCCTACAAAAAGCAAGGAATGGCATTGCTGTCAAAGATGGGGGAGTCTGTCAAATATGTCACAGGAGGTTACAAATTGAGAAGTCGGCCACTGGAGTTTGCAGCCATTGGGGAGTATTTAGACACATTCTCTCTAAAGCTTGGTACCATTGACAGAATAGCACAACGGATTATCAAGGAACAGTTGGGTAAGGACGTAAGGTGCTCTCTCATAATACTTCAGTCTGTGTGCTTTGTATCTTTGTTCTCGTCGATGACATGACTAGTACAATTTGTCAATCATTCTGGCCTGTAATGAGCCACATACAGAGCAAAATGTAGTCACTCTTTCAGATGTAAAACACGCCCAAAGCCTAACATATTAAAAGCCTAACATATTATTTTCTGTTAGCTCAGCTCTCTAAGAATTTTTTTAAGTTGCTCTTGTTATACCAACCTACTTTCATATTAGAGTTACTTTTGGAAAGACATTTGGGAGGACGGAAAACTTGTAGATTCCATCTGGAAGAGTACAAATGGAATTCCTAGACAAAGATAACACACCTGTCTTAGCAGAGCTAGGTTTTATATATGTTTAATAGAAAAGAAAAAGACTTTGGCTGTTGCACAGATTCAAGTGTCTTTGTATTGGGAGCTTGTTGGAATGGTGAATTAAGCAGAGGGCAGCTTGGACTTGTCACCTGTGCAGCCGTAGAGCTCTGTCTGTTAAGATGCTAATGCAACACAGAACTTTACTCCTGGGAGAGTTAATGTTTGCCAAGCTTGGTGCATAGTTTCTCCTGTTATGGTATGAGTGTTTGCAGATCTTTGTGCCTCGCTTTTACTCTGTTAATCTATTTTTCCATCTGCCTCTTACAGAATACTTGGTGGAACTACGAGAATATGGACCTGTTTATTCAACCTGGGGAGGGCTGGAGGTTGAGCTATCAGAGCCACTGGAGGGGGTGTCTGCCTGTATTGGAAACTGCTGCACAGCTCTTGAAGAGCTCAGCGAAGACATGACAGAAGACTTCCTGCCTGTGCTTAGGGAATATATACTATACTCAGAATCGATGAAGGTAAAGAGAGCCATGTGGCAGAAGACACTGTCACTGTTTGTATAGCATGGTGTATCAGTGAGTTCATTCTTTCTAACAGTGAGAAGGCTGGTGATGGGGAAAAGTGGGGAAGTAATACATTAAGTAGAAGGGTGTTTTCATAATCAAAACAAAACTAGTAGCGGGATACTGCATGGGTGGCACCACCTGTCAGCTCTGGTCTTCAGTCAGGCTAAAGTTCATAGTGCTAGGGTGCACACCAAGTATTGAGGAGTTACTTCTTTGTTGGAGTGGCAGGTGATACCCTATAGGAGACATCCTGTGGGCTGCCTTGAGCCTTTTCTTAGAATTGTTAGAAGGTCAGTCATGGCTCAGCTCTTCATTGCTGGGTCAGTGCCTGGCCCTGCAGAAAAAGTAGTATTGACAGCTTCTGTTACTTGCATGTGGCAGGCTCGGGTGGCTGCTTTAGAACCACATGTCCAAATGACAGACACTTCTTCCTCGCTCATTCCCATACCCTAGGCAGGGTGTGTCTGTTGTAAACTTTTGTGAAATTCTGCATACCAAGTAACTGCTTAAAGATGTTTTTCTTGACTCTTAATCCCTCTAAGAACTTGGTATGTTACTGCTTATGAACAAATTATAAAAGCGGATTCAGTGCAGGTTTTGTTCACTTGAAGTTAAGGAGCATTGGTAGTCCCACTGCATGGGCAAAAGAATTGCTGAGTTAACTGCACACCAAAGACTCTAGTTAGCTGTTAGAGCTTTTCACCACATGCCCATGGTGCAGTATGTATTAGCAGTCCCTCTGTAGGATGACAGGTTCCTTCTGATGACTTAGCACTTGGAACAACTACTACGAGACTATGGTATACATTCCTTTAGAGATCTAATAGTGTGTTGTAGACCTACAGTCTGAACGTGGTAGTCCTTCCACATCTTAATGCTATACTTCCCAAAAGGAGAATTAGAAGTTATATACAGATTTCATTTCCCAGATTCAAATGACTGGTTGTACATCTCCTGTCTTGCCAGGCTGAAGTATTCTTGCAGAAGGCTTTGCGCTAATATTCTTCACTTTCATAGTAATCATATTGACCCCAGCATAAAGAAGGTGCATTTTTTTTATAGGACTGTTACCTAAATATTAGGTGTAACTGGAAGCCTTGATCCACAGTGTTCAGATTTATTCTGTAGGAAGAGAGGTATATGTACTTAACAAATAAACAGAGCATGAGGCTAATGGTTAAAGCTTTTAATCCAAGACATCTAGCTTTTGATGATACAAATGCCATGGCCTACTGGAAATGGCATCGTAAGTGGCAAGCTGATTTGAGAGGTGCTTTTCACAATTGTAGCAGAGACTTATTTTATTTTTTAATCTAAGAAGCAAGGGTTTATTCAGCTGAAGACATCCTTCAGGCAGTAAACACTACTTGCCACAGGGAGAGCAGCATTAAAGACTTGCATTTCCAGCTGGACTACCTGTTGTCTTGGAGACAGCACCATTCTAAAAGGGCTCTTGTCAGATGATGGCAAGGACACTAAGTGCAGTCTCCAAGCCAACAGACAGTCCAGCTGGAAGTTGCTAATGCCACTCTCCCTGCCATAAGTGGTGTTTGCTGCCTGAAGGACCTCTTCAGCTGAAGAAACTCTTGCTTCTTAGCTTAGTTTTTAGATGACTTTATAGTGCCCTAAAGGATTCACTCTTCCTGTCAGTTATTCCCTGGTAATGGACTGAACATATTCATTGAGTTGATGCTTTGGAACTGATTGGATCCAGAAACCACACTTGCAAAATAGCAGTTACGCAAGCTGCATTCTTACCTGCTAGTATCTCATTAGCTTTACTCTGTCTCAGAATTAATAACCCTTGCTAGCCAAGGCAGACTTCCTATTTACTCTCACTCCCAAATACCAAAACTGAAATACCTCAGGTCATACCAAGAGCAGTTTTCTTATGCTAGAGAATAATCCGTCTGTTGCTATCTCTGCAGTAAGCAGCTACAGAACTTTCTTCCTAGACTCCATAAAACTGAGTAACTGTAAAGGAGGCTAGTCTTGGAGTGTGAGAGGCTCTCTGAAACTGTGATCTTCACTAGCAATGCAGTCCTATACAGCAGCTGCTGTGAGAGCTGCTTGTGAAATTTGAGTCTGATTTAGTCCTTCAGAGTGCAGCTTTTGGACAGAGTACTTAATGGAAGGTAGATCTTTAGGTATGAGGAGTTCAGTGCGGCCTTGATAGGTTTCTTTGTTGCTTTGTCTGTACCCCAGGTATAGGTATGGGAACCTATTTACAGAACAATCTCTTGCTAAGTCAATGTCCCTCAGAGTAAGAACTGCCAGGTTGTCTTCACTGTTTCAGAGATTAATGTTCATGTTTGTCTTCAGGAGCACTGTTACAGCTGAGACAGGCAGCCTGAGAGAACTACACGTACAGAGGCAAAGCCCAGTAGTTACAGTGGAAACAAATATTGAGTGGCTCCAAGGAAGCCCTCTCTCTGGATTCATTTGAAAGACTTTCAGTAGTGGGGAGAGGCTGGCAATGTGGGCTTCAGTAGTGGGGAGAGGCTGGCAATGTGGGCTTCAGTTAAAATGTGTGCTGGTAGTCTCTAGGAGATACCTTTTTTAAAACACATCCCATGTATGAGATGGGCAGATGACATCTCGAATTCTGGAGCAATGTGGCCCTTGTCAGTAGATGTGTTCCCCAGAGAGGCAAGTGCAGAGGACAGTTTCTGCTCTATATAATTCAGCGCTGTTATTTAAGTGTTATATGAACTATATCTGCTTAACACTGCCAGAAAAGGCTTCTCAGATGATCCCCAACTGTGTGTTTCGACATTACTTCTAATGCATATTTAAAGCAAGCGCCACCTGAATACCTAACTGTCTCTAAAGGTGCATGGTAAATAAGGATTCTTTTGTGAGATCTAGTCATAGTAGGGAGCTGAGGTGTGCAAATGGCATAGAATTGCAGTTTGAGAAAGGAGGCTGGTGGCAAACTCCAGAAGCTCCTTCTGAGATACAGGCCAAGGTGAAATATTTCAACTAAACAGAAAATGGAGAAGGACCTGCCTCATTAAAAACAAGCCAAGTCTCGCTTGTACAGGGACTAGTGATTTAGCTCTGTTGCCAAGTCAGTCAAATACGATGCGCAAATTTTTTGTTTGGTTTCAACAAACTTTTTTTTACCCTTTGTTTGTTTTATTTTTTACTATTTTGTTGTAATCCCTAAGTTAGGTCTTACGCTAGTGTAAGTTATTGCATGGACTGTAGTAAATCTGGGGGTACTTAGTACAGAGTTATTCAGAGGAGCTGCTAAAGCATTGATTCCTTGGATCTACAACTGAAAATAGGTTGGGTAGAGGTGCCAGAGAAAACACTTCCTTTCATATATGAGGCAAGTAAAAGGGAAGGCAATATTTTTCTCATTGCTTACAGGTCAGCCATTAATGGATACTTAAAGCTGTATTCAGAACCATATTGTTAATGGTCCACAGTGGATAGACTTGAGCACTTAAGAAGGAATAAGATACCTGCCCTTTGAATCTAGTGTGTTGATACCTGTTAATCATTGGCTACTCCTGGTACAGATCCAGCTTGCTGCTCTAACTCCAGTCTCCTAAAGGCTGAATACAATTGCTGGAGGCAGTTGTTTTTCTGAGAAGAATTTTCAATTGGCTCAGGTTCAAGAGGCAACACAATGTAGAAATACCTGTTAAATATCTCAGGCTTTTGTTGCATTGGTAACCACAATCACTTAAGGGCTATTCCACATAGTTGTTTGGATTCCAAAAGGAATGGGAAAGTTGGGGTTTTTCACGCAAATATAACCAATGTATGCTTGCTTACATCCCTTTGGTGACAAAAGGGAGGGTTAAGCTGTTGAAGGTGAATTTCTGAGTTGTTTTTTTTTTTCCCCTTTTTTTCATAAACCAATAGCAACTTTGTGGATGGGGTGCTATTCCCGTTTATCATGGACTGAGGTTTGTAAGAATATGGATTGCAACTTCTCCTGTCTCTACTTTAGAGCAACTGAACTGGTGCCCTTCCCTTGGCTTAAGAGGATGCTGGGTGAAGATGATGATTTGTAGATACAAGATTTGTACATCTTTAAATACAGAGTTTGTACATCTTTAATTAGGAGACAGTTCTTGTCTAGAGTGGTTCTTAGGGGTCTGATAACTACTGTTAAACAGCTGTTTTGTAGGCAGCAGTGCACTAGTCCTGCTTTACTAGCCTTATCTGAAATTGTTAAAATGATTAGTTACCTCCTTTTGTCCTAATGGGGTAATTCCTTCTGAGTGGCAGAAGAGAAGACTGGAAGCATGAACTGGCCAAGTTGGCTGCAAGAGAAGTTCAAATTTACAAGTGCCTCAGCAATGAGTGTTGGCTGACTTCTCTCTGAGCATTTTTAATAATAACCTAGCATCAGCTGAGTTACAAAAAAATTACTAGTTGTTTCCTTGTGAAGACTGAAGAAGTAAGTTTCCCACTCTGTAGACACAAACTGCTTATTTTTCAGTGATGTATTCTTAGAAATACTGGTTTCTGTGATTGTTTTTAAATTGTAAGACTGTAGTAGAACCTTGGTGGGAATCTTGCCTTGTGGATGTAGTACAAGAGAGGGTAGCATCTTTTGCTCTCTATCCATTAATAAAATACTTACTGCTTGTGAAACTCACTTGGATAGTTCAGTGCTTTTCACATAAATTGTGCTTTTCGTTATTTTTTTTTTTAATTAAACCAACAGGAAGCCCCCCATTGATCTAAATCCAAAGTTTGTTTGTTCTAATATAAGAAGGTAATACCTTGTTGTTAAGGATTTTGAGGAGTCTTGACAAGTGAAAAGAGAGAGCTAGTATCTTCTGTGGGGGCCTTTGTGTTTCTAGCCTGTGCTGTTGCCTGCCCACTGCTTGAGGCTATCAAAAGGTTTTCAGCGGTCCTTGACAGCTTTAATGCTTTTGTTTATAACCCTTTTGTGCTAATAATAGATCAACTGGCCAATTGAATTTACTTAGGATTATATTCAAGGTTACGTGACAGCTTCTATCTTGCATGCCTCCAGCTTGTCTAAAACTTCAATTTTATCTGACCCTACCAACTGCTGGAAAGCAAGTGCTCTTTGGTTTTAAAAACAGCTCCCTAAATACTGTAACATAGGACAAAGTAAGTCTGAAAGTCTGCCTTCAGACTGAATTAGTACTTAAGGTGTATCACTTCGCAGTTACTTGCAGACTAGAGAGGAAAGGAACAAGAGGATTCTTCTCACAGCTTTCTTTTCTCTTGCCTGTAGAACGTGTTGAAGAAGAGAGACCAAGTTCAAGCGGAGTACGAAGCAAAACTGGAAGCAGTAGCCTTGAAAAAAGAAGACCGTCCAAAGGTTAGCAGTTAAAACTGCTGTATAAAAATTAATTTGGGCATGTGCTTACATTACTTCTGAGAAGAACAGAGAAACAGAACTTACTTTGTCTGGGTCTTACAGCTTCTTCGCAGTGTAAGTGCTTCCTGGGAGGACAGAAGGTAGTTGTTGGCAAGCTGGTGTGACGTGAAGAGCTAGGTATGAACATGTATACTCTGTCTAGCAACTTTCATACTCCTGAACTCCCACTGTTCAGAGGAGGGTGGCTTTGACCTGTGTAACATTTGAACAAGAAACCAGCAATCAGTTGGAGAGTCAGTAACATGAACTGAAGCAGTGGTAGAACAGTCCTTGGTGATTTAGCAGTATGTCAGCTAGCTGTGTGTCATGGTCCACTCAGTGGACGTGTGATGGTTTGTTTGCTGTGATCTCGAAGCGCAAAAAATCAAGGTGACCACACCAAGGGGTTGCGCTTCAATCAAACAGCGCAACTTTATTGTTTTGCCCGTCAAGCGGCACGCGATAGGCAGAAAGAGCAAGAGAAAGGGTAAAGTAAAGAGAGGGAAAGAGAATTATAGCTACCACCACGGGTCCAAGGCTTCCCTAGGGTCCCACGTCCAGGCAGCATCCTGCCAGTCCTTCCTATCGTTGTGATCCTCGGTGGAGAAATTTCCAAAGTTCAGTTGCT
>VWZK01016515.1:0-23867 GCA_013396935.1 Baryphthengus martii | reverse complement strand
TTATTTTTTTTTTTAAATTATTTTTTTAAATTTTTTTTGGTAGGAAACAGTATGGGTATCACACACAGTGATGGTACTCAATCTAAACATGACATTCTTATAGAAGAGCAGAAATTAGACAGTCCTGGTGCATAACTACCATCATGTACAGCACAAATTTGCAAATAATCTAAGGAAAAATCAAGTAAAGAGTCACCATTAGTATCTGCTAAACTGGAAAGAATTCTATTAAACCAGATAGTCTAATTAAACAAAGATACATCAAAAATTCAGTAAAAATCCTGATGATACTACCCACATTTTTCCAAAAATTTATTAGACAAATTAAATTGACTGGTTCTACAGTCATTATGAAAGGCAGACTGTCTTTCTGGGAACCCTTTGATAACATGGTTTATTGTATTTAAATATCTGTCAATTAGTGAAATATTTTTTTAGATATAGAAAGAAAAGAGTTGTTTTGCCTTGCTTTCTCTGTAGAAAATGTTAATTATAAACAAAAATATTTATCACAATTGTATTTTCCTTTATACAATGGTGGAATGGACAAATCGCCTTAAAACTTCTGAGATATTTTTTACTCAACATTTGGATGAATCAGGCAAGGAGTACAGGAATCTACTTATGCCCTTGGATTTGAATACTTCATTAAAAGTATGCCATTAAAGCTAGGATTATAACTTTTGGAGCTGCTTCAGAGTTTTATTGATTTCATTAGCTAAGGGAGATGATCAAGCGTTGTAATAAGTTGTTTCTACTCATTGAACTGGTAAAAAGACTCTGGATAGTATCATACAATAGCAAACATTTTCTGGAAAATAAACTGATCCTTAGCTGCTAGCACAGAATACTTTTTCCCTCTTTTCTATATGTACTCAACTGGATAGCTAAGTTGAAATATGTAAAATTTATGACTCTTGGTCTCATTTTAAATATTGCACAGCACAGCTAGCTGTGAAATTCAGAAAAGCACTATGGAGTGCTTTTTGTTCTAGTTCTAAATGATTGGCTCCATTCTAAGTTTTGAGAATAGTTTTGCTGCTCATGGGAAGAAAACCTCCTTTCCTACACTCTTTTCCACAAATACGTAGATTAGCCAAGCTGATGCTTTTCTGATTGATCAGAATAACGCTGAATATTGTGCATATTCTCCCTTCTTTGGTCGTGCAACAAGACTTTGTAATCCTTTACTGTTAATTTTCTCATCACAAAGCAGTTCTTTCAGCAACTTTGCAAGAGTATCCCAGCAGTGATTTAGTGATTTTTAAGAGTTATCATCTATATGCCCATCAAACGACTCTTCAGCAGAATTTACTTGATTATTCCTTTAATACCAGTTCTACCTAGTTAAAAGTAAGTTTTGGGTAAGTACAGTCACTTCTTTATGACATCACCATCAAATCCAATGCCTGAACATATATACACTTGTCATTATGATCCTGAATATCTATGAACTTTATACTATATGCATATGTCACAAAAATATATTTTTAAATTTGATCATTAAAAAAAATGTATTTTAAAAAGCCCAAATGAGAGTTCCTTGGTCATCAGTGCTTACATCAGTCACTTTTATAGTGTAAGTGACTAAATATGCTCTATGCAATGTAATTTCAGTTTTGATTTAAGAGCAACACTGTATTTAGGACCATATTTTCACATTTACTTTTATTGCTGTATATTGACTTCCGATGCTGCTTTTCAAATTTTGCTTAATATAACTTTTTTGGAAACTGATATATTTGAAAAAATTACATACGTTCATTTGTCACACTCTTGGTGCATTTCCCACACTGATATAAGTAGGGAAATACTTACATTATTTCATTCATAATAAAGCTAGTTTGATTTATGTATAATGGAGGTTTTCTCCACCTTTCTTTTTTTTTCTCAAGAGATTTGAAATAATAGCAGGTGTTTTTAAGAAACATGAAGGATCAGTACATTTTGTTGTTGGGTTATTTTTAGGAACTTCTGTAGATTCTTACTATTACAACATTTCACTTTCAGAGATGAATAGAGTTTTAAACATCCAGCTTTTAAAAGCTGATGAAAAGTTACGACCTATCTGCTGAGCTGGCATGAATGACAACACAGTTGCTCTTAGACACGTTCAGCTCTTAGGTAGAATTCATTAAAATATTTTTATAGCTATTTAAAAGGAAATGTTTTGCCTCTGTTGTGAGCTAACAGTAAAGTCATAGTTATGGTAGCTCTATCATCAGGAAATAACTCAAGGTTGCTGCAACTTCTTTGTTTTACGTTATGTTCCTATATCCTTCTATTACCACTACTGTAAAATTTTTTTGGCTGTCCTTTTCTTCATATCCAATAAAAGCACTACTCTCAAACTATTTCTAGTATTAAGACATGATATTTCACCAAAACAGGAAGGCATGTATTTTGATGCTTTGTACCTGTGTCATAAATTATTTTTATTGGTAAGAGTCACATTAAGCAACCAAAGCATATATCATGGTCAAATCTGTGTGATAAATAAAATAGTTTCACTTCTAACAAGTATAACTATAAACTGACAGATCTAAATGGACATTCTTCTCAAAAAAAAAGTATAAACACCTTGTGCGTGAAAAATACATTTTTAAGATATTGAAACAGACATTTCATCTCACTTGTGTGCAGAATCATAATTTCTCATCACACTTAGTTGGATCAAACCAAAAGTGGTGATTCTGGCCTCTGTACACGGAACTACAAGTTCCTGCTGTCTTTCTGAGGTGGCTGTAATATTTATATGTGTTTTTTTAAATTCTTGGGATTCCTTTGCATTTATTTTTGTGTTACTTGTTTGTTTGTTTGTTTTTTTCCAAGTGGATTAGGAAATTCAGCCAGATGAAAAATAAACTAACTTCCCATGTGGCACTGTAAACATTAGAGCTAGCACAAAGAAGGAAAGGAGATCAATAAAAAACACAGAAAAAATACACAGAGGACTTAAGTATTCCCCTTGGTGACGTTCGACCTTTAGGCTTCCTTAAAGAGTTTGTGAAATCACAGTCTTTCAATAATCCTACAGTCACATAACCCCTTAGTTTCTGTATGCATTTTTCAACAACAGGATTAATACAATTAATTTAATTTTCTGACAAAAACCTTGAGATAGACTTCAAGGTTTTGCATGACTTTACTTTATTGTTGGTCATCTTCTTTTCATAAACAGCAGATATTTAGCAAAAGTAGTTTTCAGAGCCCATTGGCTCACTGCTGTGAAATCCCAAAGGTCTCCATAATCAGGTGGGGCCTACTAATTCCAGAGTCTGTTAACTTCTCTTCAGTGAAGAGATGCAAAAGAGGAATGGGAATCTATTTTGCCTTTTAAATATTTACATGCAGCTGACAACAGTTAACAGTTGTAAAATATTCTACCTTCTACACTGCAGTGAACAATTACCTCAAATCAAAACCAAGTTGTCACTGTGTCCAAATTGGTATAATTTCTGTTTTTCAGAAAGCAAAGAAAATAAGGTTGGCAGCACAAGTAAATGAAAGAGTCAGCTTTCTCTGGGATTTACTTCCCTTCAATTCCTGTCAGCCAAAACCCATAGTTATTTGCAGAGGAAGGAAAAGACATTAAGTATAAGGAGACCCAGAGGTAAATAGGGCCTTGAGAGAAACAAGAACAACTGTCCAATGCCATTCAGAAAGTTAGGCTTAAGAGAATGTTTATGATGAATGAATTATGCTTTTATTATTTATTAAAAGATTGTGGAAGGAGACATTGTCTTCACTATAAGAAAAGGAAAAGTTGTAAATTTTGCATTCATCTAAATGAGTAACATAACTGAAAAAGGATGGAATGCCTGAATTTGACATTTTCTATCATGTACAACTTTCCCTATATCTGGTATATTCTAGTTAAAAAGTGAAAGCATGGTCAAAATGAAAAGCAGACAGAAAAAAAGACTGGCAGATTTTAAATTGCAACAGTACAAATTAATGCCATGTACAAGCTTTCACAGCACCTGCATGTATAGTGAAACACCTAGGCCTCTGAAATAGTTACAGATTACCTAAGTATCAGCAAGTGAAATCTCTTGGAAACTAACACTTGGGAAAGTCAAACCTCCAAGAGGTTAGATTCAATTCATTGCTTTGGAAGCTTTGCCCCCACATTGCAATACATCATACTTGAGCATAAATCTTAATTGATCATTCCTAGGAGGTGCAGAAATACCATTATCCCTATTGTAAAAATAAGATCAGAGATATTTACAGATAAAAGAAATCCCATTTAAGAAGTCTGCAGTACACTTTAAGTGGAAAGTAAGATCTGCAACGAACTATATGCTACCACATGTTGCAGGTCGCTGGGCTGTGGCCAGGCCCAGCCTCGGCCTGTGAAGAAGAAAAACAAGTTTGAGGAATTCGCCAGCTGAGACAAGAATGGTTTGTAAGATAACTACTGCCTATTAGAATAGAGAAAAGAGCACGTGGACAAAGGAGCTGAGCTAATAGCAGGAGAGGAAGCAGCGCATGAACTGGTAACGAGGGTATAAAAGCTTGAGCTGTAATAAAGTGGCTTCTGCTTATAACTCATATTGAGTGATTGGAGTCCATTCCTCCTCCTGCAACCACATAGTCATAATAGATCTCTCCTTTCAATCTTTTTTTTTTTTAATTTCTTTTTTTTTTAGTTTACCTGTTTTTAATGAAAAGAAACCCCAAACCAACCAACAACCAACCCCCCCCCAATTGTTTACATGATGTCATCTGCACAGTGAGACTTTAGTCAATTCTGTAAAGACACAAATGAAATTAAATCAGGTCGTATAGTGGAAATATTTTAGAAAAAGTGAATCTAACATAAAGTCAAAATGAAAAATAGCTTAGAAATGTAATAATATCACATACGAGAACAAAATCTCACTTCTTTCACAAATATTTAAAACACATAATGCTGTAGCATATGATTTCTGGAAGGAGGTAATCAAAATGTGTCTAAATAAAAATAATTTGTACTTTTATTCTTTCTTAAATCTTTTCAAATTTTATGTTGTCTTTTGTACCCCTCTGAACAGAACACTGTTTGTTGCTATCTTTCTGGTGCAAAGGTGTCTGGAACTTTAATATTCCATTTGTGCTTATACTAAAGCCAGAGAGAAACAAGACTATTAGGTTTTTTTTTGCATGACAAGACATGCACATATCAGAATTGTTTTGCAGTTTTATAAGCTATACCACACTGTAAACAGGTCCAATTTGTGCCCTGTCTTCCTGCAATCTGATTTAACAGTATTGCTTTTCGTAACTTGCATCTTTCCATATTAAAATGTTGCTGCTTCTATCTCTATTCCTAGAGTATCTTTCTGCACTTTTTTTTTTTGCACTGTCAGCATACAGTGCATCAAGTTTAGAATTCTCTGAAAGCATTAGCAACATTAGCATTAATTTCTCTGCTAGATAGCTGAAACAAACAAACCAAAAAATCAGCTAAGAAAACATCCCTTCTGCAGTTTTTCTTGGGTTCTTTTCTTCATTTCCATATGATGTCATTTATCATAATCTTCTTTCAGCAGATCAGGATTTCCCCTTCCCAACAGGCAAGGATTTGTATATATCTGATCCCTTTTATGGTGCCTCCATCTCTACTTAACGGTAAACAGCTATTCTTGTGCTAAAGGACTTTTCTCCTTTTTTTTGAAGCCCTATTTGTCATGTATACTATATTTCTGTGATAAGTACTTTCTATGTAAAAGGGTTCTGAATCAGTAGGAATCTCCATACATAATTTTGAAAGAGATTGCTGGCTGGCACCCTTGCCTAGGCAAGTTCACTGACTAACTACATAAACTTCCTGTATTTGCCTACTAGTAGCACATCTCTTATTCAGATTCACCAAAGACTGTATATGATATCTCGGCTTGCAGAAGAATGATTAACATTCTGCCCAAAAGAGAGTGGAATGATGTCTTGGAACACATAGCACAAACAGGCAGATAAGTCTCAGGAGCTTCTGGGAAATACTGACTTTAAGAAGAGATATTGTAGTTGGAGTCAGTAAACAGAGCTATACTATAAACACACTAACATCCTGTAGAGGGGCACAGATTCCCTACTCAACTGTGAGTGTCAGCATGTGGCAATGAAAGGCAACATCCCAAGAAAAAGTCTGAAGATCTGCAATAGAGAACTATTTTATGACTGCTGAGGGCAGTCCTCAGTCAGATTAAGTGGAAAGAAAGTTGAAAGGTGCATCAAATTCATTCACACAGAACAAGATGCTAGAGAGGAGTGAATGTGAATAAATATCATACACCAGAAACAATGAGTATTGTCTTATCCAAGAGTTTATTAAGAAAGGAGATAAAAATCTACTACTACCATGAACTATTTCCATTGATTAATAAATAGGTACAAGGATCTAACAGTTCTGGTGTCCTTTCTGATGCAAAGGAACAAATGCAGGGAACAAATACAATGCTATGTTTTATTGAATTTGTTAAAACAAGTACACATGTACCCCTCTATTTAAACATTTTTTTAAAATTTTAATTAATTTTAATTTTAATTAAGTTGTTGAAATTTTATTTTAAGCACCTTGGTCAAATAGCATATCTATATGGCAAACTCTATATTGTGTATCAATATTACCTAATTACTACAATATAGACTTTGCTACTGTACTTTTCTTTAAATACAGTGTTCTCCATGAATGTGTATCCCCCCTACTGTAATTTTCTTCTTTCAGTTTTCTTAGTCACTTTAAGAATATAACATAAAGTGAGAAGTGTGGTATATAACCACTTGAGGGAAAAAAAAACAAAACAACGAACTATATTCTGAGCACATTTCTTTTTTTTGCAAAAGCAATAATGTTATAAGCCTATTAAATGATATGACTTGTAAAAGTCTCTGTGAAATCATCCTAGCTGAGGCCAATAAGATATAAACCAATTGAGAACCGAACTCTATATATGTCAACTTATTTCTGATAAATCAACCTCGTTTAAACCACAGGATCAAATCTCAAGATACACAAATAATGACACCAAATCTGTGACTCTTATATTAAGTGAATCGAACACAAAGAAAAACGTCATCCTATTTAATCTGGTCTAGTTTTTTGTTTCAGTGTAAAAGGAGCTCCACATGTCTTGAAATATGTTTAAAAGATATTATAAGAAAAGGAGACTTAAAACATTAATAGGATAAAAAACACATGGAAAAACCTCTGATTAGTTCTCATGAGCTGATGTAGGGTGGGGAATAAAAGAATGTACTCCCAAGAAATATATTTTTAACTCTATATCTAATTTTCCAAAACTCAAAGTTTATAACTTTGCAGATTGATAAACATACAGCCTGGTTTCTTTGTGAAGTGGCTCATCTCAGAATACTATAAAAAACCCTGCAATATTTGAAATATGAACACAGTCCCTCTTCCTTCTCTCCAGTTAGTCTAGTTTTTCTGCTAGCATGTGAGATCATTTCAAGTGATTTTCACAATGATTTTTCTAAAGTAAAAATTATACATCTTTTATTAACAAGCCTACCTTAAGACAGTCAGGAAAATTACATGGAAGCTATCTCACACTAAAGCTCTGATTTTGTGGGCTTTGATGGAGTGCAAAGAAAGAATGACAATTCTTTCTGCAAGCTTCTGTAGCTTCTCAATTTGCATGCTTCTCACTGTGCAAAGGTGAAAGCACAGCACAAATTCTGCGTAACTACCCGAGCCCGGAGACATAAGATATATCCCAAAAGAAACTGCCTTTTCTTCAGGCTGCTTCCATCTATGTACTCCTGTTCAATTTACCACTACAGATCTCCACCCAGAAAACAGAAAATCAGAAGCACATTAGTCTCCTGTTTGGAGAGACACATTTGTCTTCTCTCTTTCTCATAAGACCTGCTGATATCTGAATTTCTCGTTTCTTTGTTTCAGTTTTGTTGTATCACAGGATGAAGTTGGAATAAACTTCAGGAGATCAGCTACTCCAATATCTTGCCTAAAGCAGGGTCACCTATAAGGTCATACTAGCTTATGACCTATAAGGTCATACTGGCTTTAACCAGTCAGATCTAGAAAACATCCAAGGGTGGAAGCTGCATCCACATAGTTTTTTCATTATAACTTCTCTCTGTCTATTGTTTGCATTTCTGTTCATTATTTCTTATTCTCCTACTAGGCAACCCTGAGGTTGACCCTATCATCTCAGTGGCCCATGCTGTTGGTACAAACAGTCCCCCTTCAAACTCTTCATTTTTCAGACTGAACAAACCTCAGGTTCTAACTTTCAACCACTTCTGTCCCCTGACTTCACTCCAGTTGATCAACATCTTGTTCCCAAGATGTCCACAGTACCTAGATATGGTTTAATGAGCACCAGGCAGTGATGAATAATGACTTACCTTGATCTGTGCTCCAGTTGATACAACACAGGATGATACAGGCTGTCTCTGTTTCCAGGGCAGGCTGCTGTCTCACACTTAGCTCACTGTCAGCCCAAGACCCCAGTCCTGTTGACAGAGCTCCTCCCCAGTTTGATGTGTTGTCAGAGAAGCTTCCTGCCCATAAATAACAGTATAGAGATTTTTTTGCTGATCCTCAAAAACAAGGTAATTTGATCTCAGTTGCACCTGACGTGCAATTTGGACTTCTCTACATATTTTCCTCTTTCTGCAGGCAGAAACAATAAAATGTAATAAAGCAGTATTATAGCTCTGTTGATGCAAATCCTGGAAAACCTAGTTATCTGAAATACAATACTTTAAAAAAATGTTGAAAGGTATAACACAAAATGAAATGTAAAGCCCAGAGATCATGTTCTAGAGCTACAGTTCTAAGCTGCTTTTTTCCCCCCCTACAAAGCCATCACAAATCAAGGAGACACAGACTTGACCTGTTATGAATTTTTTTCTATTGCCATCCCTCTGTTCTGGAGGAAGAAGGATGCTTTCCTTAAGTCAACTGCAGAACTTCAGAGAAGAATAAATTATTTTAGCTGTATTAGTGTTTGGAAAAAAAAAGACACAAATCTCTTGTGTCTTGTTTTATTTCTACATAAACCATAACTTTTAAGTGAAGATTAAAGGAATTACATTTATTTAGCTTAAAGAGGTGACACTTAGGGAGGAACATGATAACTCTACATAAATAGTTAAAGGGCAATAACATGAGAGATAGGAAGAGTTAGTCACACTGAACATTAGTCATAAAACAAGGAATAATGGGCTGAATCAGAAGGATAAATTTACCTTGGTTATTACAAGAATTTCTTGAGTAAAAGGACAGAGCATAGAAAGACTTCTTTTGTGAAATAGTTATTGCACAATCTTTGGAGACATTAAAGGTAAGGTTAAACAGCTATCTGTAAAAACATTGTGAGTTTTCAGAAACTGAGCTGGATGACCGATAACACTCTTTCAAATATACTTGTAGTGGGTTGACCTTGGCTGGAAGCTCAATGTCTGATGGAAAACTCATGGGTTGAGATAAGGACCCATCAACTAAAACTAAAGGCCAAGCAGACTCAACTTGGGGAAATGAATTTAATTTATTTCCAATTAATAACAGAGTAGGATGATGAGAATTAAGAATAAATGTAAAAACACCTTCCTCCCACTCCCTTTCTTCTTCCTAGACTCTACTTCATTCCCTACTCGTCTACCTTCTACCCCTGAGTGGCACAGGAGGATGAAGAATAAAAGTTGTGGTTAGTTCATAATGCACTGTTTCTGCCACTCCTTCATCATCACACTCTTGCCCTGCTCCAGCATGGGGTCCCACCCATGGAAGTCAGTCCTTCATGATTTCTTTCCACAGGTTACAGTCCTTCAGGAATGGACTGCTCCAGTGTGGATCCCCCATGGGGTCCCAAGCCCTGCTAGAAAACCTGCTCCTGTGTGGCCTCTCCATGGGCGGCAACTTTTTTCAGGACATATCCACTTGCTCCATCATGAGGTCCTCCATGGGCTGCAGGGGGACAACCTGCATCACCATAGTCTGCTCAGGGAGCTGCAGGAGAATCTCTACTCTGGTGCTTGGAGTGCATTCTCCCCTTCCTTCTTCACTGACCTTGGTGTCTGCAGGCTTCCTTCTCACAAATATCTTCACTATCCTCTTTCAGCTGCTGTTGCTCAGTATTTTTTCCCCTTCTTAAATACACTGTCACATAGACGCTACAAACATTGCTGTTTGACTTAACTTTGGCCAACAGCAGGTCTATCTTGGAGCCAGCTGAAACTGCCTCTGTCAGACTAGTGGCAGTTTCTGGTATTTTGTCACAGAAGCCACCCCGGCAGCCCCTCTGCTATTAAAATCTTGCCATGCAAATCAAATAAAATACTATTTCACAATATTATGGAAAAAAAAAAAATAGATGGATAATTAAAAATTTCCAGAAGTGGAGGAGCACCAACTCCTTCCCTCATCCCTGATACCAAGCTGTTCTAGTAAGTGAAGAAAAAATGCGACACAAAATGCAATAAACCCTTTGACAGTTAATTTAATTTGTAATCTTCTGTAGATATGATCAAAATGATATTGATCGACTTTTAAAATACTTGCAACTAATTCTAGATTAGGATATAATTTCAGATATTAACATTTAATTGGCCCCCTCAGTCAAATATATGCTCAAGGATCCAGTCTCTGACTAAGGCAATAAGCACCACATGATATAAGGGTGATTAAAAAAAAAAAAAAAAAAGTCTTACTTTTAGTTTGGCTTTGTTGAGATTACAGATGCTAAAGTTTAAGGATTCAAGGTTGTGACAGATTAGCAAATTTTCTTCTGCAGTTCACAATCCCTCACAGCTGCCCAGGGAACTACAGATTAAGTCAAGCATCTGTGATTTACATAGACTCATGGAGCCGGACTGACCATGATAATAGATATCCTTGAGATGCAAAAAGATTAGTAAGAAAGGAACAAGAACATTCAAATGTTTTTAGTTTCACAATCAGAGTAGGAGTTCTAATAGGTTTGCATGCACTTCAGCTACTTTGGCCGTCAACAGTATAGAATCATAGAACATTTTCGGTTGGAAGAGACCTTCAAGATCACTGAGTCCAACCTTTTCCCAGCCCTATCAACACCACTAAATCATATCCCTCAACACAACATCTACTCATCTCTTAAACACCTCCAGGGATGGTGACTCAACCACCATCCTTGGCAGGCTGTTCCAATGCCTGACAACCCTTTCAGTAAATAAATTTTTCTTAATATCCAACCTGAACCTGCCCTGGTATAACTTAAGGTCATTTCCCCTTGTCCTATCACTTGCCACTAGGGAGAACTGACCAACTTCCGCCTCACTACAACCTCCTTTCAGGTAGCTGTAAGAGCGATAAGGTCTCCCCTCGATCTTCTCTTCTCCAGGCTAAACAGCCCCAGATCCCTCTGCCGTTTCTCTTACAACATATGCTCCAAATCTTTTACTAGCTTGGTAGCCTTTCTCTGTACCCTCTCTAGCAACTCAAACCGCTCTTGTAGTGAGGGGCCCAAAACTGGACATGGCACTCAAGGTGTGGCCTCACCAAATCTGAGTACAGGGGAATGATCATCTCCCTGCTCCTGCTGTCAATACTTTCTGATACAGGCCAGGAGGCCGTTGGCCTTCTTGGCCGTCTGGGAACACTGCTGCCTCATGTTCAGCCGGCCATCTATTAACACTCCCAGGTCCCTCTCTGCCTGGCAGCTCTCCAGCCACTCCTCCCCAAGCCTGTAGCGCTGCTGGGGGTTGTTGTGGCCGAAGTGCAAGATTCTGCATTTGGCCTTATTGAAACTCATGTGATTGTCCTTCGCCCAGTGATGCAGCCTATCTAGATCTAACACTAGCCTCCCACAGCCACTCTGATATCTGAGGACAAGCTGGAATGCAAGGGGTTTATTTTCTGCCAAATTACTTTACTCATTATGCGACACCTTCTTTCAGAAGAGGACTCCACAAGTCTGACAGAGGAACCGATAGCAGACAAATTGTCTGCCATCTTGCAGACCAGGAGAGCGTCAAACATTCATAGCTTGATACATCTGTGATCCTTTTGATGGTCCCAATTAGCAGCTAGAGCTAGAGCTTCTTGTAACTACTGCACAATATATTTACATCTTTGGACAAGTAGATGAAGATGGTTGGTATGTGGGAGAGCTGGTGGATAGCAGACGAGGATTCAACCCTTCCAATTGTGACTAAGAAGCTTCAGATGACAACTTGGAAAACAAAAATTGGAATGATCCTCGTTATTATCTTTTCTGTCTCTCACATTTTGGAGGAAGATGAAGAGGATCTAGATGTGGTTGTCAGGGGCTAAAAAGCACAGAAACTATAGACTATAGTAAACATAGCCTATACAACCCTCCAGAATATCTGTAGAAGTGAGTTTGGACTTAAAAGGGAGTTGGTTTAGACTTTTAGATTTTTTTTAGAATGGAGGGTCCTCTGGAGGGCAGCAGAGGCCTCCAACAAGCCTCAGCAAAGCCTGGCTATGGTCCTGTGGATCTCTGGAGGGTAATTAGGGCCCCTCATGAACCTCTACAGAGCCCAGCAAAGGCCCTTGGGGCTTTCCAGAAGGCAACTCTGTCACATCAGATTGGCCTGGGTTCATGTGACAAATTAAGTTACTGGTGACTTATGTCAATCAACTCAGAAAACAGATAATAGTGAACACAATAGACTCTTATGGTAAACATCCTTATCCAAAGGTTTGGTGTAGGAGTCTGAGCTCATGGTGAAACTGTGACCTGTAGGTGCTGCGCTGTCAACCCAGATCCACAAATGCCAAAGTGTTGGACTCAAGTATACTTTCACTCTGGCTCAAAACTCGACTGTGGGTGCCTGTTTGTGTTCTTCACACCACGCGAGAGTGCAACTCCTATCTCTCTGCTAAGCATACCTTACTTTATAATCAATTTTCAAATTTTATGTCACCGAGTAATGTAGTTTTGTTCTTCAGACTCTCCACCTCTGAATTCCCCTGTACCAGCTACAACCTCCAGACACAGTAGTATTTTTCCAGTAATGATATTTTGCTAATCCTTTTTCTGAAAATGACTACTAGTTCATATAATGCTCTGCACCTTCAAGAATCTTAGTGGCATATTGTGGCACCCCAGTATGATGTTCTTTACAAATATTCTCAGAAGCCACGTATTTGATTGCACACTCCATCTGCTCTGTATGAATTTTCCATAGTGTTTTTTTACACTTCAGCTGATTTCATTAATATTCTCTGCTATAATAGCCAGTTTTGGCACAAAGTGTTTTAATTCTTTCATTGGATTTGCTCATGTTCTGCTTTATTCCTAGTTGTTCATTGGTATCAATCCCTTTGAGTCTTAGCTTCACAGTTGAATTCCTAGAATATATCAAGACTTCTGATGTAGGGGCAAGGAACAGGTTTCTTGGGTTTGTTTTGGCTTTTTTAAATAAAGGTATATCCATACTATTTTATTAGAAGTTGAAGATTAGTTGAGAAATAGCCTCAAATTTCAAAATTAAATAGGTTGAATACCAGTATACATTTTTTTTAGCATGTTAATTTCTGGTACATATTCTTGCTATAGACATTACAATTCAGCAACATTGAACATTTTATGCTAGAACTTTGTTAATTTTTTTTTTTAAATTACATCTTTTCATACAGTTTCAGATTAGATCCATACTAGAACTTTGATAAAAATGAAACTTTGTATTACATGTTATAGCTGACAGCAGATTGTTTATTAGTTGTGAAAATACACTTTTTAATTATATATAATATGTTCAGGCCAAGGCACCTGAACACTGGTCTGCATGCATCTCTTACCAAAACACTGTCCTTTCTGAACTTTAACTGGTGGTGTCATATTAACAATGGATTTTGCCTAATATACTTTTCATCTAGTCATTCAATGTGGACCTTTTTTTCTGACTGTTCACGAAGTGATATATATACAACGCAGCTCACGAACTACAGTGCTGCAACTGATATAATTTATTAACTGGCTTATTATCTGGTCTAGCATATTTAAGAAAGGAAACAAATAGAATTATGGAATCTTTTAACACAAAGCCCTTTGCTCAAATAGTTTCACTGTACAAGGTAGCTGTGTCACAGTTCTGAACAGATCCCATTCAATACCAGTATTATAAGGATTCTTATAGTGTGGATAACTGTACCAGGCCTCTGAGCACATCTCACCTCCTGAAGGTTTGGCTGCCTAAGATCAGGCCAACTCAGAGACAGCACCACTGGTGGCCTTTAAAAAAATAGCTAGAAAAAGCCTGAGAAAAATTGTCCCCACCTTCCCTTTTTAGGTGCTCTTAAGCTGATACTCTTGCGCTTAGTCTATATCACTACCCTCCCCTTGCAGGGAAGCCTGCTCTTACTCCTCACTGGTAAACTGTAGGGCTTATCTAAATAGTGGTGGCATGTTAGAGACAAATGTTACCTTGGACAGGACGGTAAACCAAGAAGGTGGCTGCTTCTTCTTCATGTCAGGAAATCGGGCTGAACTCTGAAACTTGAAAGAAGAATGTCTCAGCACCATCTACCATACAGCGGTGACCCAAGCTGTCCTGATGGATTTTCCTATGGTGCCTTTGTGGATTGTATAATGCAAAATATACCTTCATGATTTAGGTGCAGCTGACGTGGAAAATACATCACTGAATAAAAGTAATTATTTGCCACTGAAACACGGTCACATGGGTGTCCTCCTCCAATGTGCAGCCAAATGCAGAGTACATTGGCGCAGTTTTTAGCTTATCTGCTTTCTCAGGTTCTCTATCATGTAGCACAAGATGGACTGCACAGACACCTTTGTTTACTTAAAACTGTCAATGGCCTTTATTCCAGTCTCCTTGTTACTTCACTAGGTCTACTGCTTCATTTCCACCTCCTCCTTGAACATGTTGCTGTTACTGTCTCGCATCATAAATAGGAGAACATGGGATAGAACGTCTGCATTTTTTCTATGTACTGTAGTCTGTGGGAAATAGATCTTTCTGTTATTTGAAAAGAAATTCTGTTCTTGTAGACAGGTAAAATTTACTTGCAATTGTCTTTTTAGTATGCTAAAAAAATCATTTTAAGCAAATATTCTGTGACTAGAACAAAGACTTTTCTTAATAAAACTACTGGATTAGAAACTACTGTTTTAAAAGCAGCATTACCCTTACTAGTCTCCTATATACTTTAAATAAAAAGTTGGCATAGAGCTAACAGGTTGGTAAACGATAAAATAATGCATAAAAATTCAGAGCATTTTATGAACCCTTCCCTGGAATGTACTGAAACCTCAAAAAAAAAGGGTATATTGTTTATTGAAAGCTCAGGATTACTAATTTTTCAAGACAGGTAAGCAATTACAGAAAATTTAAAACAGACAACATATTATTGTGGAGACACTAGCATTACTTTTCCGTTAAAATTAAGAACTCACTTATAGTAACTTCATTTGCCCTTTTAGTAAGACTTCAGTTTCGAAAAAGAAACGTGGTTTTAGCCACTCAATCATTTTTTACGGGTAAGTTTTAATGCCTGGTGCTGTGTAACCACGTGGTGGCACTGTTGACTAAATTTGGATTCAAACAACGTTGTGTCAGAACGTGCTACAGCTGCTGCACTCCTGTTACCCCTGTGTGTGAATCTGCCTGCTGCCATTTATTTGGGGATAATGACAGGGCCTGAGTGCTGAGGCAGATGTTGACAGTTACTTCAGAAACAGATTCAGAGACAGAGAAACTCATGATAAAATAAATGTAGCCCAGACCAGTTTGGCAGTCCAGAATACAGTTACAAAGTGTACACAGTACGATGTTGTTAATGAATTTATTTTTTTTTTCTTTAGAATTCTTTCTTATAGCACATAATGTTGCATCTCTTCGTAATATATTAATTTACTTTTGAATGGAGATCAACAAAATAGCATCCTTGACAGAGAAGCATGTTCGTCATCTAACATGACAAGAAGGTAAAGTAGCTCAGTGAGATAAATATTTATGAGACTATTCATGTAGGATGACTCAAATATTTTTCCCATTACTATTTCACCATTTAATTTACTACTTAATTTTGCCCTGTGCCTGGTTTATATTTAAAACTACCTATTTTGGGGAGACTACAAAGAAACCTGAAGCACTCACAAGACATTCACAATTTGCTGAATAATGATTCAATCTTTGAGCCTCTGAGACTGCATGTGCATTAGGAGAGATGAGTAATAGCAATGCAGCCATCTGGCTGGTGGTGGAAACTTCAAGAGTCTCTATGGGTTTGTGTGACTTGTGTCTATTCTTCATCGTAATAAAAAATAATATCAGAATCAGTTTGCATAGTCTGTCTCTTTTCAGGGTATTGGTTTGATGTATATTTGTGAGATAGAACATGGAAGAATTCTCATAAAACAGTCAAAGGAGGCAAAGCTAGAAATTTATGTGTAGAGGCAGCATGGTGTGAAATTACCAATGGACTGCTATGCCTGCAGCTAGAAATCATTGTCTTGGATCAGTAAAAACTAAAATCCTCATGTCCATTTGTCTTCTGCCACATCAAATGCCTCTGTATGAGACATTTGGTATATTGCTGCAGACAAAGATTTTTCTCTATTTTCTTAATTTAAAAATCATGTTAACGTATTTTCAATGCAATTATACTAAACCAATAATATTTCTATGAATTTTACTTGCTGTGTTATTGTTTTCTATAATTATACTTGCATACATCAAAATTTATTTTTTTCATAAAATTGCAGATTCAAAGCATTGGCTATGTTGGAGTTCTGACAGTACAGTTGATAATAGATGACGTCATGACTTGATGTGGTAAATGAGTTTCTATCAGATACCGTGCATATGAAACCGCAATTGCTGACCCTTTAAATTTTGTATTCACTGTTAGTAGCAGAGCTTAACTCGTGTTACTGATCTTGTTTGTATACTTTTGCCCTCATCCTGATACTAAATCAGCTGGACTCCATTTGTCTCTCCGATATTGTTTCAGGTTTATGTTAGCACAACATGCACTGACTTACCCTATTTATCATTGTAGAACAATGGGCAGCTAATTTATTAGCAGTTCAAGACACAATATCCAAACAAAACTAATTTTGCTGGAAAGTGCTTGCATTGTTTTCCATGTCATTTTATTCTCCTAAAGAAGGCTAATGTATTTTCCTACTAATGGGTTTACTACTATGAGAAGATATAAAATCTTTTAAGGGAGTAAAGCCACATACAGGTAAACAATGCAAATGCATATCACATGCAGAATGAGATTCAATGTATGCTAGTCGAAAGATGGTATACAAATCAACTTATGCCTCAAACCAATTAATAGCCTCAAACCAGTTAATAGCCTAAAATCTGTGTGGTTCATAGTCCAGTAAACATAGTTTTGCCACTGCTGGGGGCAGGCGTCAGGCTGTGTTGGGTCCCAGGGCTGGGCTGCTCTTGACTGAGCAGGGCCTTGCTGGATTTACCAGGCGCCTCGTGGCCAAGTGCCCATTGCCCAGCCAGTCTGAGCTCCAGCTCTGTGAGTGCTGCTGGGAAGGGGCTGACAGCCCCAGGCAGTCACTGTCAGACAAATGGCCCCTGGGCAATACTGGGGGGCTGCAGGGCAGCTTTCACCCCTTCCCTGGGAATAGGGGGAAGGGAGCAGGTGAGCATGAGAAAATATATAAAGGAAATCCAAGGGGATCCCCAGGACTGAGGAGGAAAGGAGCTCACCACCAGCTTCAGCTCCTTCTAGTGAAGGCCTCAAGGTGCTGGTGACTTCTTTTCTTCACCTCTTCTGCTCCCGTTCTTCTAGAGGGGGATTTTAGTGTCGACTATAAGACCCAGAGGGATACTGAAAGATCCTAACATTAGGGGTAGGTACTAAGACAGGGGTGGATTTTGGTTTAAGCTTTATTATTAATTAGGGTTTTCTGTATTCAGATAATCTGAATTATTAAAGAAGTAACACATTGGTTGTATTAGCAATATATTCTTGATTCTATATACATGATCTATTACCTTTTGATTGTAATAGATCTTTGGTTTAACAAGTTGAACCAAAATTAGAAATTTGCTGCAAATATAAATGTACTTTAATTTTTCCTCTAATACAGAATGCTGCAAACATTTGATATGCATCTGTCTCCCTGATACTATGGTACCTCCCTGGTAAAGATTCAAAATCAACTTTTTTTTCACAGGCCAAACTGAAGAACCTACTTGCCTGTACAGTTACACTCCAAATAGGTCTTTGAAAGTAACATCACAAATTTGCAAGTAATTTTTTTTTCTATGTTTCCTTTGGTTTGGATTTCGGTAGAAGTGTACAAGTGGTACCTAATGACCGGACCCTGTAAAACACATATCATGGTCATGAGAGTCAAAATAGCAGTCTCTCACGTGAGTGTTTAACAAGTAGGCTACTTACCTGTGTACTCACTTGTGATGTCTGTCAAACTGCATGCAAAAAAATTATTTCCTTCATGGCGGCATGTCTGCAACAGAAAGGAACTGGAGTGAGTCTTCTTAGCGTTCCAGACTGTTGAGCAACATATATCCACCAGTGATATTTGAATATGGATTGTTTGGGAGAAGCCAATTTCAGCTAGAGTGTTTCTCACTGCTGCACACATAAAGCACACAGGTCCATGTTCCTGGCCATTATGCTGCAGCTCACGGTGCTTAACTGACACCTCAGGGTCTGGACCGTTTTTTAAACAGGCTCAGGATCTGGCCTTGTCCTCTTAGCAAATGAGAATGACCACAGTGCACCTTCGACTGGGGTATAAATGGGGTCCTGCCTGAGAGAGAGATGAATTGGTTCTTTGCAGAGCATTGGGCCTGGCATCTGGATCCTCCCCTTGGACACACTGTCCAAGGATACTTACATGGATTGAGGGAGTCTTTGTGGATTAAGTGAGCCTCCCCCTCACCACCACTTTGGGTGAATAGTATCTTGACCACTCAGGTGTGGGAGGTTTCCCCTTTATGAGTGAGTGTTTGCCCATTTTGACTTACCTTTCCTTAAAGTTAGGAATTCGTTATATAGTAGTTAATTCCAAACAGACATCCGAACCTGTATTTGGTCAGAAGGAGTGCTGGGCAACCCTGATTGCAATAAACTCCCACTTTGGATAGTGGCTGCTGTTTGTTGTGTGAGTGCCTCCTTGACAGCTGACCCCTGGATCCTTGCTCTCCCTAGTAGGTGTCACCAGAACATACAAGCCCTCAGGGTCTGCAGCCCTGCTCCAGCTGCTGGTGCAGACACCATTTACACACCAACACACACAGACACTGTGGATTCCTCCAGGAACTCAGCTTAGACACTCAGTCTACCCAGTGACTGGTCCTTGAGTCCCCTTGAGTTTCGAGAGGCACAGGAATAGGATGGGTTTCCCAGTCAACGCCTAGACTCCATGGTCTCTCTGGTAGATAGACTAGACTTTCTAGTCCTCTAGAAGCTCATTCCTTCAGCCATCTCATTCCCAGAGACATAAACATATCTGACTTCCAAGCCTCTTTGTTTTTACCCCAGCTACCCTGGCTTGATACTGGCTGGTAAACACAGACATTAATCCCATCACTCACACCAGTTCCTGGCACCAAATGCATATGGGACCCTATGACCCAGAGTGTAACTCCAGTTGCTAGAACCCAGACTGCTGTGTATAAACGTACATACAGAATAGAAAACCTCTCACTCAGGGAAACAATTGGAAGTGGAGATCAATGTCAGAAGAGGACAGACTGTGCTTATCAGGCAGAAGATGTAGCCAGAAGAGTGAATTAGCCAATAACCCATTTGTTCACATCCGGTACTTTTTATCACCCAATACATCTCTTTTCCCATGTTTGTTCCTCCCTGACTTACCTTGATTGCTCCCTTTCCCTGCCTTTGGTTTCTCCACTAACCACAGAATCATAGGGCGATTTGGTTCTAAGTGACTGTTGCTCTCCAGTCTTATTCAGAAGGGCATTGTCTTCTGCAGTGTAAGGGAAGGCTGATTCCCTAGGATATTCTTGAGTATAAGAAGCAAAGGAAGCGAAGAACCTACTTTAAGCATTGATGAGGCTTTTGTGAATTTCTATTTCCAGGTATGATTTTCTGTTTCCAAATATATACTACACCCTATACTTTGTGTAGACAAGGAAAACCAAAAAAAAAAAATTATCAGGCTCAGAGAGCTCTATTATTTAGTTTGGGGTATTTTAAGGCTTGCAAAGTCAATTTCAAAACTACAAATTAATTTGTTATTTAATTAGATATGTAATTAAACAGCAGCATTATTACTTCAATTTGTTCATTTTTTAATTGTCTTGCCAGTATTCCATAAAAAGACAACCCTTAAAGAAGCAAAAATGACCTGCAGTTAACAACACATAACATATGCAAAATGAGATACCAAACGGGTGAGAGACTGGAGATGAGATCAGCTGTTTCATGATTTGTGTTTTTAGATAAACTGCACACTGAAATGGAAAGGTGATCTTTTTAAACGACCATGATTCAGCACCCATGATCATTGTTGAGAAGTGAAAAATAAACAGACTAGATGAAGCTGTGAGAGCAGCAGTAGAAGGCTGGAGAGGTATGGTTTAGGCAGAAAAATAAAAAAATAAAGTGTGACAGTTTAAC
This sequence comes from Baryphthengus martii, assembly GCA_013396935.1. Taxonomy (NCBI): domain Eukaryota; kingdom Metazoa; phylum Chordata; class Aves; order Coraciiformes; family Momotidae; genus Baryphthengus; species Baryphthengus martii. Next base: position 3,286 of record VWZK01016515.1, on the reverse strand, counting down.
TTGGAATGAGAGGGCAAGAAAGAGAATAGTTAAATTCTGTCAGCTAGATGTTCAGTTGTGTTCTTAATGGAGGTTTTCAGTAAGTATTTGATAAGCGAGAACATTTGAAGACAATAATAGATATAGGAAAATAAAATTACTCATGGCAGATCACAACCCTTTTGAATTGTGATCATAACTCCTGTCATGCTGACTAATGCATCAGTATCGTAGGAAAGGTGATGTTTGGTAACTTCTATACAGTTTGGGAGAGAGTAAAGAAGGTTTTTCTTTAATTTCTGTTTGTAGATGATCATTTGGCAAGCAACAAAATGACGACATAAACTGACTGAGCTGTTTCAATCTACTATCAGAAAAGCCCGGAATGTTCCTGTCTCTGTCAAGCTTTACAGGCACTTTCCTTTTCTCAGAAGTATCTTCCTCCTGGTCACGTCTTTCTATGTACTGTCACTCCTATAGTTCTTCCCCTTACCCAATTATTCATGGTCCTTCTCACAATTAATGGTTACAGACACTTATGAGGTCAACATTTTGTTCAGAGGAGTTGTATGCCGCACCCGGTTGCGTGTGCAGTTTCTATTGCCTCCTGCCTGTACTGGACAGTGTAATTATGTTAAAACAGTGTACAGTCACAATGAATAGATGAAGTAAGTTTGATCATCACCATGTTATTTTCACCAAGTCTAACATTTCTTCTTTAGTCTATCTTCTCAGAAGTTGTGTTATTTTTTTTTCTATTTGATTTCCTCTTAAATAAAATACATTTTTTTTTTTATCTCAATAGGCATGCATCCAACAACATCCAGTGAAAACACCTACAGCAGCACTAGTTTATTGCTGTATTTTAACTGCATTTTGATAATTTTTCATAGTGCTACTTTTGTTATTTATTATTTTGCTTGTCTAGGATTAACAAAAATATAACATATATTTTGCTGGATTGAATATAATAGCTTAGGGGGGTTTGATGCTTGTTTTGAAGATCCTTCTCTTTCTCTGTTTGTTTGTTGTTTTGTTTTCTTTTTCCTTATGGTATGCCATTCTGGTTTAATTTTTCTATATTTTATTTAAATTCTCAGTCCACAATGGGAGGTTTTTTCATTAGTTTGAATCAGCTTTAGACTGAATAGTAATAGTAATGCTAACAGGTATAGAAAATTGTGGGAGTGTTTCAGTTATATTACAGATTATTCATTTTTCATTGCAGGCACTATGTCAGGGCCTGGAAAAAAAAAAAAAAAAGAGAGTAAAGTAGACATCGACGTGTTTATGACAGGAGTGGTCAGTTCACACACAGTATATCTTTCTTGTCTTCTACAGTCAGACATCAAAACCAGTTCCAGTTCAACACTTCCACAGCAATTTTAAGTATCCTCTCAGGACATAAGCACATTCTGCACTTCTTTCATGACAGAGATTGGCCAGGAACAACATACATTCTAGAGTAAAAGAGATGAATTCATCAATGCTCATTTCTCTCTCAGAGGAAACTGACCAGTCAGGTGCGTTCAGCTGAATAGGTTTTTTTTTTCACCTGTCTTCATATGTCTACAAGCTAGTGTCCATGCTGTTCTTCTGTGTCATAATACATGTCTGTTCTGGTTTGAGTTAGAACACAACTAATTTTGTTCAGTGATTCTCTTACTTTTCAGCGTCTCCTCTAAGTAACTGCACTTTCTGAAAATAATGGCATCTTTTCGCAGGCAGTGTCTGCTTCTAGCAGAGATAATGCTCACTGTTTGTGACTACGACCAAGGGTTGGCACGCAGAAAGGCTCTTATATTTGCTCCTATGGAAACCAAGGTCAGTCCTAATCTTGTGTATCACGTTGGGGATGCAGAAAGTAAAAGGCCACACCTGCAGGGAGGAGTAAACAGGACAGGTGACCCTAAACTGACTGACAAGATATTCCATCACTTTCAGTATAAAGTTGAGGGATCACGAGGGCAAAGGTCTCTTCTTCAACAGCCAGTGTCTGAGGAGGACTCTGTTCTGCGTTCAATCTCAATTTATGTTCCTGAATCCAATTCCAAGATCCAACTCCTGAATCTGGTTCCCGTCTGCTGCTGAGTCCAGTCTGGGACTTGCCCCGTGTCTGCTCAACAGCATCAGTGGTGACATTGACATAATTGGTATCAGGGGGGTTGGATTCGATATGTATTTTGTCTATATTACCTTTTTTTTTGTTATTATTTTCATGAAAGCAGTTTTCTTTTTCTTTTCCTATTCACAAGTCTCTCTCTCTTTTTCCCTTTCTCTTCCCCTTTTGGGAAGATGAGAGGAGTTAATGGAGAGTGTCTGTCATTTGTCTAGTGGCCCACCCAGCCCTAACCCTTGACGATGGCCAAGTGTTCTGAATGCTTCTCATTCTGTATCATGCCTTTTCATTTTCCTAAGGCATAAAGAAGATTTTAAATCAGATTATATTGTTGTTGTTAAAAATTACAGTTATTAATAAAACAACCTTTAAGTTAGCTTTATCATCATATCTGATTTCAATTCCTGTTACAAATGTGGTGCACAATACACAATGTAATTTTAATGAAGTCTAGACACAGTACATTTCTTGTTACAAAACAACAAACCAAAAATCCTCAGAACAATGAAACAATAATCTAAAAATCAAGGATTACAGAAAACTGGAAGCTGATCAATTTGAGATGATTATGATATATAAATAATCTGAAATTTATTATAGGACTTTTGAAATGTGTTTGCAATAATCTCAATCTCTTCTTTCTATGTTCAAGAGGAGAAAAATCTGTTTGATAGTGAATAACTTCTAGATTACAACTTTGAGGGACAACATAAAAACTAGATTTTTTAAATGTTAGTTTTATACAGACTACATACATTATTTTGCAAAACGCAGCAACATATTCATATTATTAGGGATTAACTTCTAAGAGATTTTGTATACCCTTTGCTCCCACAAAGCGACAATTCAGAAAGTATTTGACATCACTTAAATCTTTGTCCTCAAAACATAAGTTGAACTAGACTACATATTGACACTTGCACTTCTAAATAGCATTTCATTCCAAAACATAGATCATAGTGAATATGACTAAGGTCAGCAGATCTAATTCATATTAATCAACCAACTTTTCCACAATATACTCCGAAAATATGCAGAAAAAGATATGAACAAAACTGTCAGAGTGATGATGTTGAAATACAGGCTCAACCAAGTAAGCCATAGTTGAATGCATGAGAGTTTCTGTAAAGTCCTCTGATATGTCAAATTAATTAAAAAAAAATAAAAAAAAAAATAATAATAAAAAAA
>VWZK01016514.1:334393-396426 GCA_013396935.1 Baryphthengus martii | reverse complement strand
AAACATTTATCAAAGAACTTACCTTAACTCAGGATTCTTACCACAACTGAAATATTTTTAAAATACTGATGGTACTATTACTACAAACATACTATTTACCGTTAAGAGCCACCAAGCTCTAATCTTGTCTCAAAAGCTGATCTTATAAATGGGAGAGCAAGGCCAACGACACTTTAGGACTCTGCTATAGAATATGAATAGATGGATTTCAACTCAAAAGGCAGCTTGCCGTACTACGCAGCATTAATAATATGCCCTTTTTCACACCAAATTGGACGCGTCCTCCAAGGAGTTACCATCTTCATTCATGCTTTGAACATCTGGGCCTCATTTGACCTAATATATTGTTATCCAAAAGAGCCAACATCTCCCACTATTTAAAGATGCACTGCAACTTCTAGCCTTTCCCATCTGAATTGAGTTTCAGGGCTGTCCTCACAATATCTGTACCATCTAACCCATGGCAACTACCCACCGAACGATGGTAAATTTGATAAACTCTGCTGATTCCAGAATCTTCCTCATCGAGGTGATTTCCAGATAACTTGGAGCTTTAAACGTCACGCCAGGAGGCATCCCATCCACCGCCACGCAGCCAGGGTTGATTGTGATTTTTCTGTATGGGACTTTGACAGGAAAGTTCATACCAATGGCTTCGCCTACGGGAGAGAGGTCATGTTTATTTTCAAGTCTACACATTCATGATTATTTTGAAGAAAAAGTCCTCAGAGGACTAAGAAACTAACTGCAAACCCAAGCTTTCTATCAGATCTGAATTGATGAAAATTCACCTGACAATGAAACTATTACAGTATTAAAAAGAGATGTTTTGGATTACTCATGAACATTACTACGAGAGCACTAGTTAAAACTCCAGCTCTGACAGCTAGAGATTCTGGTTTTACTAAACCCAGATTCTGGTTTTACTGAAAAAAAAAAAACAACCTATAGAGCAGGATATCTAAGGAAAGAGCTACATGTAGGAAAACAAAAGCATTTCTTGCAATGCCACAAAAAGCAACTTCAACACAGGGATTCCAGATAGAGCAGCTCCAGTCCTTAGTGCCGCGCAGTGCAAATACCAAGGAAAAAGAAAAAGTATACACAGCAAAAAGGTGAAGCTGCATTTTTAAAATTACTCTAGTTCCAAGGAGTAAGAGATCAGAATTCTGAAGCCCTAAGAAGAATCATGGATTGACAGAAAAATAAATATTTCATCCATGTTTACATAGAAAGAAATAGGAAGGGGAGGGGGAACATAAAGTAGTCTATATTTTTAGGATTTTTTGTTTAAAACACCAAAGAATCCACATCAGTTATAAAAGATTCTTTTTGAAGTCAAAGCACAACTTTCCTACACAATTCTCAAATTTGTTCATTTTAATGATCACACACATCATCCCCCGTGATGATTTAGTAGCTTCAATATGAACAACATCAACTATGCAAAGGTGGGGAATAAGAAGCAATTACCAAATTTCCGGCTAAAAAGATCATTTACTTGCTCTCTCAACTGTCTGGCCTTTTCTACTTTTGACAGTCGCTCACTTTCATCATCTGGAAGAAATTGTGAAAACAGCATCAGAATTATGCAGATTTTTTTCCCCCCCAAAGCTTGTCTATCATTGCACGTTTCCTCAAAGCAGGAATAACCCAGTGCTTCCAAACTTTGCTCTTAGTTTGAGCAGTAACACAGAATTGTAGAAATACACAAAAATAGATGGTTCGTTATAGAAATCTGTGAGAAACTTCAAAATATTTACATAACCAACATTAGATTTACTGTGTAGGAATGATTTTGTAAACTTAGTCTAAAGCCAAGAATTCTGTTTTTATTTTCTTACAGTATATATAAGAGTAGGGAAAGGTAAAAGCCAAGTGACTATTCAATAGATGGCCACAGCATGTGATGTTATTGTTTCTAATGAACATAATATGTGCCTGAGAAAGTAGTAATTAGTTTTAAGACAAAACAGTTCAGTCTGCAAGGTTATCCAATTCAGTCTGAGTACAGAGCTCTCGAAGTTGCCAAGAAAATTGCAAATCAATACTTAATTTATTGCATAAGGAAAAAAAAAGGAAAAAAAGTGGATACTTCATAATTAGAGGCTGGACTGGGAATATTCTAGAAATATCACTGAGCAGATATTCATGAGTGTTAGAAAATATTTAACATCTCAGCAAAACCAGAATGCTAAATTATACTCTTTGTTGACTCTACTCCTATTTCGGTGAATTGGCTTGGCTGGAGGAAAAAGCTTCATCAGACTAAACAAAGGTAGTGAAAAATGTAAGCACAGAAAGTATGATGTGAGCTCAGACATTACAAAATACATACATACCAGGCATAGTTACTTGAATGATGTTAAGATCTTCAACCCCAGAGGCTGTGTTCACGGTCTTTGTGGTGGTGCTTGCTGTATTGGCTGTATTAGATGACTTATTTTTTCCTAGAAGTAAGAGAACTAATTTAAAATAAAAGCATTTGTAGAGTGCTCAAAATCTTGAATGTCATCTATAAAGAAAATAATGCAAAAAAACAGATATTTGCAAAGTTTTTCATAGAATCATAGAATCGTTGAGGCTGGAATAGACCTCTGAGATCATCAAGTCCAGCCTATGACCCAACACCACAACACCTAGCTAAACCATGTCACTAAGTGCCACATCCAATTTCAAGAGGACCCAGTTCCATTTGCAAAATGGGAGCAGCTTGCAATGAGACACATTTATTGAAGGGACACACCACTTTGTCTTTCCAACCCAGGAGGAGAAAGAGCCCCATTAAAGATGTTAATCTTCGCCTAGGTGGTTTTCTAAAAAGATTATTAAGAAAAGGGTATGTGAAGCATGTATTTTGGCATTTTTATTAAGCTTGCAGTAAAGTCAGTAACACCTACTGACCCACGTGTTCACTGTGTGCATTCATAAAATAAGCCCCTTACAGTTGTATTTGAACAACGCTCACATCTGGCAGCGCCAACCAGCACAGGGCCAGTAACTCAGCAGAGTTTTGCCAACCCATAGTGAGAGATAATAGTATGACTTCAAACTTTCAACCTGCCTGACACCTTTTTCTACTGGCTATCTGCACTCCTATCAGTGGAGCACTTGTCATTTAGATGATCTATGTATTATGAGCAAACAAATTATCCTAGAATGGCTGGAGTTGGAAGGGACCTTAAAGATCATCTAGTTCCAGCCCCCCTGCCATGGGCAGGGACACCTCCCACTAGAGCAGGGTGCTCAGAGCCTCATCCAGTCTGGTCTCAAACGCTTCCAGGGATGAGGCTCCACAGCTTCTCTGGGCAGCCCATTCCAGCGTCTCACCACCCTCACCGTAAAGAATTCTTCCTAATATCTAGTCTAAATCTACCCTCATCCACTTTGAAGCCATTACACCTCAGCCTATCACTACAAGCTCTTGTAAAGAAAGAGCCAAACTCTTGTAGTGATGGACTCGGTAGAGTAGGGTAGATGGGTTGGACTTGATGATCTTGAAGGTCTTTTCCAACCTGGATGATTCTGTGATTCTCTGATCACCACAGGCCATTATAAAAAGTCCCTCCCCAGGTTTCCTGAAGCCCCTGCAGGTACTGGAGGCCGCTATAAGGTCTCCCCAAAGCCTTCTCTTCTCCAGGCTGAAAAGCCTGAGAAGGGCTAGATCTGAATTACTTCTGTGAATCACACATTACATTTTGATAAAAGGTAGTCAAGGGTGTATTAGAGGCATGATTATTGTGAAGAACTCACAAAATGTAATACTCCCTTGCCAAAGCTGTATTTAAACTGTGACTGGTAAGTGCTTTTCCCACCTTAAAAACAAACAAGCAAACCAACCAACCAACCACAATGCAGAATGAGTCTTTCAGGAATTCTTTACCACCACCCAGCTCTCCCAGTTTGTACTTCATCCTCAAAAGACACTTATCTAGAATGTCAAGCAGCCACAAAACTCACTTTGGGGGCTTCTAGCAGAGCTTTCCTTAACAGCTGCCTCAAACATCTCAGGCCTGCAAACAGATCGAAAATTTCATGTACAACAACAAAATTCCATTCATCAACATTGAAGAAAATGCAGTTTTCCAGTTTCTTACACCTCCCAGTATATGAATCTTGACTTCTCAGCTCTTAGTACACTGCCAGCAAGTTTTATGAGTAATCCCTCAGCGCTCCATGGTGATGTTGTAACTGAAATGGGCTAAGAAATCTGGCCCTGCTTTTCCTTCCAAAACAGGTTGTGAATGTGTTTCACAACAAAAAGATTACTGTGGATCTTGCTCCACCTCTACAAGGGCTTTCTGACCATCTCCTCATTTACTAAAAACATTCCAGTGTGTGTTTCATAGAGTAATTTAACAACTCGGCAACACAATTTCATTTTTTGGTCTACATGTCAATTCTCATAGAATAGATTATCAAAGACAAATGAGACTCTTACTTTTTAATAATGAATTTTATCTTAGATTTGTTTCTCAGGATCTTCTCTAGTCTTGGAATTCCAAAAGTAGAAGGTCGGCGGAAAGGCACCCCCTCGGGTAGTCCTTCCACATAGAAAACTTCCGGGAAGGATTCAAACAACGCAAACGGCACCTTCACCGGTTCAGTCAGCCCCAGTGCTTCCCCTGAAACACAACAGAGCAAACAAGCTACCAGATGGATCCCTGATGTGTAAACAAAAAGGAAAACCTCAGGTACAAACGATACATATAGATTAGATTAGGTGGAATCGGCAGGTTTTGCCTTGTTTGGTGACAGCAAGGAGTAGGCAGGAAGAAAATGAACAGCCTCAAACTCAATCTGTTGGCAGTAAATCTGGTCACAATTTGCACCTGAAAATTGGTAATTTGCAGCCAGCTCATGCCAGTGGCTTGCTCTGCATACAAAACTACCCCGGTTGTACTCCGCTTTGTTACAGGCAACGCTTTCTGCCTCTGCTACAGAACAGCACGAAGGGCAGCTGAGAATAGTGCTCTTGTTCCAAAAACAGTGCTCCAGAGAGTAATGAGAAGTCATTACTTCCAAAAGTCATTAGCTTCCAAAGAGCCTGCACTAGAAGCAGTGCTGGGATATGACAGAGCACGTCTCTCCAGACACCACCCGTAACGTATCGAGTCACTCACAGGCTGAAGTCATACAAAGTCCTATTAATAAGCAGAGCGAAAAAAAAGCTTAAAAAGATGTGCCAGGATGTGGAGTCACTATATCTCTGGTCACAAAAGAAGTAGTAATCCAACCACAACTTCTCCATTTCCAAACCTAAATAAAATAACTAGTGGAAACGTGACACAATGAAAGCAACCTATGTGAGAATGAACTCAAATGAGAAATTGCCTAGAGTATGCAAGGGCGGCAGGACTCGTGGAATAAACATGTGAACATAGCTCTCCTAGGTCTAACTGCGTGTTCCTACGAAAGACATCTCAGTACAAAAGAATCAATAAACTTACCACATTTTTCATTAAAAAGATTTTCCACTTTCTGCTTTAAGTCCGTGATTTTGGCATTCCATGCCTCTGCCAGGAGGAAATTGGGAGAATTAAATCAGCACTCACACAGTGAATGAGGCCTTGAAGAATATTTTAATAAGTGTTTGATAAATTATTATGCTTGATAACCAATTTACTATGACAGTAAAATGTGTAAAATGGCTTTCATTCTGCAAACGGCGCTGAAACATTCTGCTGCGCTCTAAACCTAGATCTGCATGAATTCCCATCTTCCTAAAGCTGTGAAAGAGACTGCTACTAGATAGAGAAAGGCTGATTACACTTGAAATTAATCCAAGAGAGATCCAGATTTGCAATATCAGGCAGCAGAAAATTTACTCATCTGAACCAGCACCCACAACAGTGGCAGAAAGTTCTTCGTATGTTCAGTGGCACAGCCCTGAAACACGTGCTCCTCTCTCAAGGACTATAAACTCTTCACAGTTTCAACTTCAGTGGGTAAGATTAAATGTCTCTCTAGCCAGGAACTTGGTTTCTGACAGCCATCAGCAGCAATTCTTAAACTGCTTTACTTGTGGCTGCAAGAAGTGGCCCATAGCTGGTCTATAAAACTAAAAAAAAAAATCAGTTGAAAGTTTAAAAAAAATTTCAGACATTTTTAAAAAAAAATAAAAAAATCTAGGTCTAACAATAACAAACAATCCCAAGAAAATTGTACACAACTCTGGATGTAAATACTGCCCAAAAGGAGCTTCAAGAGGAGCAGTTAAACCCCAACAGTATTGTACATTCATTCTAAACTAGCCCAGTAGGAGTAAGAATTCCTTTGTTCCAAGTTTTATGACTATATGGTCAAAAAAGCAGCATGAGGGACAAATACGATACAGCAAGTAACAAGCAACTCACATAGAAATGTAAGTAAATAACTCAGAACGTAAGGATGCTGAAAAAAAGGTTCGGTGAGACTTGGGAACTGCTCACAGTTACTCTTAATACAGTCATTTATCCCACCTTGACTATGAGGAATTTATCAGGGTTGCAAATTGACCCTGCTTTCAATGCAAAGATTTCTGTGCTAGAGACTGCACAGACACCTCTGGTCCTCCACGGCTGAAAGGCTCTGACCCAACGCTCAAGAACACAACCACACGTCTTCCAGTCTTGCCTGGCTTTGCTTCGACTAATTTTCCAGAACTGGAGAGAACTACAATGGCCATCTTGCAAACTCAGCTCCTCTAGACCGTGGCTTAACTAATGTAGTTCAAATCGTTCCTAGTTCCTACACACCCCTTGGGTAGCTCTGCACAGTGATGCTCAATATTTCAGGTTTGTGGAGCGCTTATTAAGCTTATGCCCAATAGCAGATCTGAGCTGGCTTTATGCCCTCTGGTGGTACTTGCACCAGGCAAGTCCTTCATGGGTCTGCAGCGTTGTGAAATAACAGAGCAGCAAAAGCCTAAAGGGATGGATTCTGAACCCAAATTAATAAGATCTAGTGGACCTGTGCTGCATTTGTACAGCATTCTTCATATATCGTCCAGGATTTCTACAATACAGATTATTCTACATCACGAAGCACTGAATGTACATGAAAACAAGAACTTCAGTCATTCATTAACATGAATTTAAAATATCTCCAGTACACAGCCACCAGAATTTTCAGTGCCAAAATTAATAGAAGGCCATGTGTGCCAATTCCCACAACACTTACCGAAAGAAAACTCTCTTCCTCGTGGCTTGAAAGTCAAATTGGACCCGTTGGTTTGAGGATTAGTTCGAACATCTGTCACTTGTGGTTTATTAGGACCTGGAAAAAGACATTACATATATACGTGCAGAGAGCAGAATCAAGCCATTATATCAAAAGAACAACATCTCAAACTTGATTACTAGAAAACGTAACTTCTGAATCGAGTAAAATAGAGTAAAAAGCCCTTAAGAAGTTCTTCTAGGGCTGTATTTAAGCATTTGATACTACTGATAGGGTCTGTCATTCCTCTGCTCAGGACTACATCAGTTCCACACCTCTGCTTGGAATAGGCCCAAGCAAGCCCAACAAAAGGCCCCAGCAAGTGGTCAAACAAAAAATATTTTACACGACCATCATCTGCACAGAATCCAGTATTATTCAGAAACAAAAAATAAAACTGTTTTTATACTAAGGTGTATCTGGAGCCCTGAAATGAAACTAGAGTTTGCTACTGAGGTGAAGATAGAAGTTAATTACGGGCTATGAAAACTGAGAAGAACAGAAAACATTAGAGGAAGAACATTAGAAGAATATTTCATTTTTCCTCCATACCTTCATCAACAGTAACTTCAATCTCTGGGACCTCTGAATTGCCTCCAGGACTTTGTGACTCTTTTGAACTCTTTGGACTCATTGCTGGAAGTCAATAGAAGACAAGGTGTAACGCATGACCTCTCTACAAAGCACATCCTGCACAGCTAAGGAAAAAACAGCCGTGTCCTGGAAATTCCAACAGACTGAAGAACCGCTTGTTTCTGTACCAAGTGTCTGCACTGCACAATCACAACAACACAGTGACACTCCCAGCCCTAAAAAGCAGGTTTAGGACTCTTGAAAAAGGCAGATATCACATCAAAATTTTCACTCCACTAATTAGGAAGAGAAAACTTCATTGTTTCTAAGTATGAGGGATAGATTTGGTATTTTTTGTTATCTAAATGACAAAATTATTAACTTCTGGTTTTATAGACAAACCTAAAAGACTTTTTTATTCTTTTCTTACAAAACTTGTTATTTACTTCAGTGCACAGCGCTAAGTTAAATACAGTTTAGGACATTAACAGCAGAATGAAAGTCGAAATTGGGTAAATTCCATTTTCTGTATCGGAATAAAGAAAAAATAAAGCAGATAACTAAATTTCAGCTTGGAGTAACTTTTTCAAATAATAGCAGAGTTAGAGGCTACTATGTTAGATCACCTTAAGTAACGCCTTTTGTTTGCAAGACTCATATTTTTAAACACAAAGATCTCTCTGTCTACTAAGGAAGCAGAAAGTAAGGCTTTCTGAAATGATGGCAGCAAATAATTGTTTACCTTTAACGTTTACTTTACTAGCCAGTCTGGGAGGCAAATAGGAAGTGACGAGCTCAGGCCTAAAAGTTGAATAGAACACAATCCAATCAGTTACACAAGCAAGAAAAGCAATACAGCAAAATGTCAGAAATTTCTTGGAGTCGAGTTCCAATTTACAGAACTGTCAGCTCTCTATAGTAAAATTCTCCTAGAACCATGGGTGATTCTATGATTCCGTCTACTACAACCACAAAAAGTTAGAAAACATAAAGCTACATTTTCTGCTCCATAATTTGTTTCTGAGTTTATTTAAAGCAAAAAAAAAATAAAGACAAGGAAGGGGGAAAAAAAAGAAAGAAAGAAGAAAAAAAAAAAGGAAGGAAAAAAGTTTCCAGGTACAAGACCATTTTTTCCCCTAGGTCCTCGATGCATGAAACATCCAATTTATCCACCTCTATCTATTTCTTTTTATGAGATCAAACATATGTGCAAAACCTTCTTTCCATTTCATGAAACCAGAATTTATTTAGCATTTAAAGCCTAAAATTGCTGAGAAGAAAATCAAATAACTTCAAAACCAGAAGTAAAAAAACCTGAATTACAAAACGTACTTTTTAACAACAAATTTGATTCTGCCACTCCCACGGACAATTCTTTCAAGGCGTGGAATTCCAAACCATGTGGGACTCCGGAAAGGGATTCCTTCTGGCAAGCCTTCGACGTACAAGTACTCGGGGTTTGATTCAAATACAGGGTAGGGAACTTTCACTGCCTCTGAAAGCCCCAGAGCCTGGGCTGAAAATAAAGATTTAAGGACAGTTTACATACTCAAATGGGTGGGTTTTTATCTCAAGTGATTTTAAGAAGCTTGGCTTACAGAAGCTCTGCTACTCAGATAATTAAAAAAAAAATAAAAATAAATATTTCAATAGATTTTCCATTATTTTTTGTAGAATAACTGCAAATGGGAACTAGGTCCATCTTGTTACAGATAACACCTAAGCCTGCAGTGTCTAATATTTCTTCTGAGAACTTTTTTCAAATGAACAGCCTCACACATCTTTTTGTGCATGTATCATCTCCTGCCACACAGCTGGAAAAACTATGGCCCAGGATGTTGCCATAATGTCATTTCTGTCAGTTATATGGAAGAGTCAGTAAAAAGCTGGTAAGACGAGTGAAGATTTCTGTATTTGTCCATTTCTGATGTTTAAATAACTACAGTAAAATTTAAAACTCTTTTTACAGACGAGTTTTAAAACGCAACGGCATTATGAAACAGCTCATTTAACATTTAACTTACCAAACTTCGTATTAAATATCTCTTCTACTTGCTTCCTTAGCTTTGTGATCCTGACATTCCAATCTTCTTTCCCTGAACACCAAAAATAGATCTATGTCAGTAATAATGAATAAAAATAAATAATAAATAACAAGTAATAGTAAATAAATAAAGAGGTACATTCAAACACATTTCTTTCAACACAAAACTAATCAGATCCAAGTAGACAAGGGCAGGTAATGAGCAATAATTATTAATGGCAGCTGAAATGACACACTTAATTCCCTCTACATAATGCAAAATCTGTTTAAATGCAGCTACAAATTTCAAATATTGGCCTGAATGGAAGAACTTGGTCTTCAGAGCCTTTAGATCCAGGAAGGAATTATTCTAGTGGCTCTTACAAAGCTGGAATTAATTAATCACAGTGCATAAGAACACTCTTTAGAACAAAAGATGAGGATTTAAAGAGTGCTTTGTGAAATATTTTGATTAGCATGGAAAAAAAAAATAAAACTCATCTCCAGTTCTGTTCTCTATTGTAAATAAAAGCCAGTGACAGGAGTATGAGCCAGAGTAGATAGTTTGTAGCTTAGATAGAGAAGAAAGCACAGGACACTAGCAGCAATAAAAAGCATTTCTCTCCTGACAAATAGCATCATAATTCATTACTTTTCATCAAAAGCCACAAATAAAATTAACTTCTCCTGAGCTAAAACCATTCAAGAGCTAGGGAAAGCACGCATGCAGAAATATTTTGCTTTTGAATCATATCTTTGACAAACAAATTACCTGATCTTGTTTATTTCTAGCTTTTATATTTTCAAGCCAAGATGCATTAACATTTTTTACAATCTGGCCTGCTTATTTGAGAGATTTCACAGGTATTTAACACTTGAATATGTGTTTATGCTTATTCACATGTTGCAGACTTACTGGCAAAGGAATTAGACTAATTTAATTAAAATTAAAATGTCGTTTGCAGACTCTCTTTTGAGGGCACAGCATTACTACTTTGTAACAGAATAATATCTAGTATTTAGCAACATCAAGTTTGCATCTGCAGTAAGATCATCCTTGGCCTCTGCCTGGGAAAACGGTTTTCACTGGGCTCTAAGCCCAAGAGGACATTTGCTGTGTTTGCCAGTCGGACAGCAAATCCTGGACTCCAGTCACTTTTGCGGGCATTGGTAATACCAGACTCACCTGCAAGTTAGTGAAAAATAGACAGCAAACTAAAGGAGTACAAAAAAGAAATGTTATTCTGAACATTCAAACAGTCTGACTTTTAAGAGTCATGAGCACCTCACGTCAGTTCCCTCAGAAAGAGGATTTTATTAGCCGTTTTTTTATTACTATTATTGGTACCTGCTGTTATTATTTCACTGTCAAATTGTCAGTTACATTGTCAAATTTGATGACAATTGGGATTTTGGTAACAAACCAAACAAAAAAAACCAAGCAAAAAAAACTGATGCTGCTTTTTGCTTCTGCTCCGCATTGAACAGTCTTTTTCTATTGTGCTCCCCTCCTGTGGAATATGGGCCTTCTCTGAAGATCCAAACAAAACCCACAATACATTGCAACGACATAAAATGACTACCGATACATGCTGATTAAATCACATTCTTTTCCTTTTTCCCCTACAGCAAGTTCTATTTCCTAGAGCTGCAGTTTGTTTATCCAGTGAAATGTGTGAGAAGGAACCTAGGAAGCCCTGGATCTCAGTTTGTGTTACTTCTACAAGCAGGTTCCTACCCCTAAACAACCTAACAAGACCAGCACTGCACACTTTTGTGTACAACCTGCAGCCATCCACATTCAGAAGGATTCATTTATTCTTTTCAGACCTCATGAAGAACCTGTGAGCACCTTCATCACAGAAGGGTCCTGGAGACAGCACCAGCCTTACCTGGGGTGTTCGTCTTGGGCTGAGTAACTTCAGGTACAGCGGCCGTTAGCAGCTCTGGCCTGCAACCAAAACACATCAGCAGCCCATTCTTGACATAAATTAAACACCACTACTCACTATGACGAGGATTTTAGCCTGGAAAAAAGGAGGCTCAGGGGAGATCTCGCTCTCAAAGACTCCCTGACAGGAGGTTGAAGTCAGGGGAAGTTGGTCTCTTCACCCAAGGAAAAAGCGACAGGACAAGAGGAAATGAACTCAGGTTGTGCCAGGGGAGGTTTAGGTTGGGCATTAGGAGAAATTTCTTCCTCTCCAGGGTTGTCCAGGCCTGGCCCAGGCTGCTCAGGGCAGGGGTGGAGTCCCCATCCCTGGAGGGGTTTCAAAGCTGTGGAGAAGTGCTGCTGAGGGACAGGGGTCAGTGGTGCCCTGGCAGGGATGGGGGAACAGTTGGACTTGATGATCTTGACAGTCTTTTCCAAACAGAATGGGACTATGATTCCATGACTTAAAAAGTCTGGATTTTTCTATTAGGTGTTTCACAGTTGTGAAAGGTAAATTGGAAGACTTGTCTGGATTGCAAATATCTACTTTATAATGCAGAATAGTTAATCTGCCTATTTGGCAGCTAAAGAACAAACGCTTCATGACTTAATGAAACCAAGTGCTTGACGACATAAAGGGCATCTTTCTGAAACCAAACATCTTTAGGCAGTAAACCAAACGCTTACCTTTTGATCACAAATTTTATTTTGTGGCCCACTTGAATTATTTTTTCAAGGCGAGGGATTCCATACCAGGAGGGACTCCTAAAGGGGATGTTCTCTGGTAGCCCTTCAACATAGAGGTCAGTAGGATGGGCCTCAAATTTCTGGTATGGAACAGCTTTAGGCTCAGTGCTCCCCAAGGCCTCGGCTGTTAGAACAAAATACATTCAATAACTGGACAGTTTGGCCATCAACCTTCAATTAAAAGCTAGCTAAGCTACCAGTTCTTCAGGCTGTCGCGATCTTAGAACCTGGGACAATGCAGGCTGTACTTAAATCCAACAGAGTCCAAGTCTTGGCACATCAAACCCATAAAAATTTACTATATCGTATCACGTTGCTATGGAGCAGTCACAAGGCTAGACTAAAGATTACTGGGCTCCTCACTGTGACATGATACAGTGTTTTTATCCCAAGTTTTTAATCTATTATAAAGCATCACACATTTTATTCCAGCTCTTATGAAGATGACTATTTTTTTTTCTATGTTGAAGAGAACAGAAAAAATCACCCAGAAATGTTCTAATACTCATTTTAATGATACTGCAATGGATATAAATAAGTAAATGGTTGTTTTATTCATCATCAAAAGAAAAAAAAAATCCAAATAGGAAGGAACTGAGAGTAATTAGCAATATTTCAATAGATTTTCCACTATATTTTGTAGAATAATTGCAAATGGGAACTTGGTCCATCTTGTTACAGACAACACCTAAGCCTGCAGTGTCTAATAACAAGTGTACATACAACACTTAAATTTTTTTTAACTCTCTATTTACATTGTTGTATAGGCAGTACAGTAATAAATTCTTTTTCACTCAACTGCCAGGATTTTAAATACTAGAAAAAACTGATCAAAGGTCTCATTGATGTAGACATTCAAAGGAAATAATGAAAGCAACCTTCAAGAAATACAAAGTCATAAAATAAAATATAAATACTGTACTCACCAAACTTTTTACAGAAGAGTTGATCTACCATCTTTCTCAGTTTGGTGATTCTGGCATACCACTCCTCTTTCACTGTATTTGAGAGCAAAACAGAACAAACCCAACATTCCCTAATTACTTTGGTTATATTTTCAGTTGTTCATTCCACAGCATCCACAACCATCCTGCATTTTCAGGTAGTCCAGAAAATACTACGTGGAAGAAGTACGGATTAAACTTCAAACTAGGAAAATTAATTATTAAAAGATGGTAGGATATTAAAACTGTATAAAAATCCACTGAACCGGTGACATAGCTCTTGCCACAAAATACACACAGTGTGTTGGCATGAAGAGCAGCAATGTTTTCATCAGCCGCCTCCAATCTAAATCCCATTTGGAGATGGGATTAGTTTTTTGCTAGTTCCCTTTTCTAAAAAAATAACCTGATATTCAGGATAGGATTTCCTATTTGCAGATGGGATGAAAACTTGCTTTCAAGGAATTTTCACTGAGCACCAACACCCCTAAAGCAGCTGCTGTCTTCTGAGCTGTGCTCCCCGAGATGTTATCAAGAGCTTTCACAGACGTTCTCTTCTCTCAGAAATACTGCAGAGGTCTACAGGAATACACCATCACTATGAGTTAGTGAAGACAAGTAACATAAAGTGACTGCTCCTAAGACTGTGCCATAAAAAAAGGGTTACCACTAGTTTCCTTAGCTCCAGGGGTTTCATGGGATACATAGTGTACCTGCTTTGTCTTCATAATCAGTATAACTAGATGAAATACAACAAAAACAACAGAGAAAAGGGCTCATTAAAAAACCCACAGAAGAGTACACTTAAGTTTAAGACTCAGTCATTAGCCTACCTACTATTTTTGTAGTCAAATTTGGTGCTTGAAGGAACAGTAGGTTATTAAGACTGAAGACACCACGTTAACTTATACTGCAGGAAAAGTTTAAATCCTACACACACGTTAAAGGGACATCCTTATGACATGATTTCTTTGCTTAATTTAGATCCTTGGTGTTCACTTTAAGCACAATCTTTTATATATTTTTTGCAACAGAAGACTGTAAATATATAATACAACATAACGGTCCCACAGGAGCGCAGATACTACCATCTATACTCTTGCACCCATGTTTGAACTAAGAATTTCTCTGGTATTCCTAAAAATTCACAGTTCAACCAGGCTGAGGTTGCCAGCTAGCATTTTGGGGTTGGGAGCATTTTGGGGGTGGGAGCAATGTGTTAGCTACCATTGGTTCAGGCACACAAGCTCTGAACACCTGGCTTAACTGGACAATTAAAAAACCACCCTGAAGCCCAAGAGACAGTAGAATGTAACTGAAGAGAAAATCAAGTCCAGAAAAATAACTCACCAACTAGTGCCCATGCAAAGGCACTATTATATTTTTTTCCCATACTAAACTTTTTTCATCCAATTTGAGAGGAAATAAAATCCTAAAATGGCTTGAGTTGGGACCTTAAAGATCATCCAGTTCCACCCCCCTGCCGTGGGCAGGGACACCTCCCACTAGAGCAGGTTGCTCAGAGCCTCATCCAGCCTGGGCTTAAACACTTCCAGGATGAGGCTCCACAGCTTCTCTGGGCAACCCACTCCAGTGTCTCACCATCCTCAGAAGAACTTCTTCCTAATGTCCAATTTGCATCTCCCCAGCTCTAGTTTAAAACCACTGCCCCTTGTCCTATCCCCATAGGCCCTTATAAAAAGTCCCTCCCCAGGTTTCCTGTAGGCCCCAAATGAGTTCATGGGTGCAACTGTAAGAAAAATTTATTTTTGTCAACTTAACGTGGTCATTTTTGTTACCTTTGGATGGGTGCTCAATGGAGGCAGAACACATAAGCACGTGCAACTGCTGAGAAGCATTCCTGGTGGCAAAGTGGTTAGAATGCATTGTCTTTGCACTCCCACGTGAAAATGGAGTCTCATCAACTGAGCAAGCCAAATTCTACAGTAGTAAGTAGCACTATAACCTGTATTTTCATCACTGCATTTCAGTCAATCTAATTTTGGCAAATACCATATATAAGCAACTGTTCCATGAAATGGACAGTTCCCTAACCAGTTAACTCCACCACCTACGTATTAGTAAAAGCAAATGGTAGCGACCGCTCAGGCTGATGGACAAGAAATCACACTGTGTTTGTACAACTCACACATTGAAGACCTACCTCCTGCAACTGGTTTATCCAACGGGACGTCTTCTCGTGTCGAATTCAAAAGCTCATGCCTAAAAGATTTAAGATACATGCTTCAAATGTGACATCAGGTTTACTGGAACCCTACTGATAAAAATATTTTTCATGCTTGATACCTGTATTAACATTTCATGGTAAACATGCAAATTATGTTACAATTATCCCTGAGGTCTAAGACGTGCTCCACCAGAAATGAAGATCCAAATCAAAAATTTAACCTTTAAAAATGAAAATCTCAAAGCAGAGATTTCTGTTTCCCAAATACATCTAGTTTTATCCATATGAGAACAACAACAAATTTGAACAAGCTAGCATTTCTCACAGAGCTGAACTGGTTTCTGAGCTGCTCTGGTTATCACACATAGCAAACCAAATGAACAGCACAAATTAATTACTGTTAACAACTAAGACAAATTTGACAAGAGCAGGTGCCAGAATTGCATGAATGTTAAAATCTATGCGTAGTGTCTGATTTTAAGTGAGACAAAAGGTAGATCTTCACCTCTTCTTCTTTTCTGGTTCTCTGCAGTCGTGAGAATGATGGAAGCTGAGCATGTATTTCTCAAACTTGAGAAATTAGCATCCGTGCTGACATCAGCATGCTGTCGCTACCACCAGTTCTGAGCCTGACCAGTGCCATCAGTAGATTCCTACCCACTTTGAAAACTCTTGGATTAGGCCCTACACCAATGAACAATAGTAAAACGTCAGCAGTTACTCCCAGAAGCCGCATTTAAACTGTAAATGCCCATCCGTGGTGTGAAATATCACATCTGTCTGAAGGGAAGCACCAAACTACAGAAGGTAAATATCCACCCAGTAGCAGAGCTGCCTATCGGTCTGTCAGAGTCGTACATACTCGCCATACTGGATCTCCAAGTGCTCCACAGCTCTGAGATCCAGCACCCGGCATCCACGGATGCCGGCATCTCTCCCTGCACACCCTGATTCCCTTCCTATCCCATCTGTCTTTGTCGAAAGAAATGTCAGAGTTCTTTTAGGAAAGACATCAAGGCAAGAAAGGAGAAAAAGAGAAAGAATGGAGGCCAGAAAACCTTGTTGAGTCTCATGTCCTCGTGTTAAAGGCAGATGATATGCTGCTAGGCCAGCTATGGCAGGCAACTGAGCCCTCAAGCAGTTTCTACGTACATTTAACGTCTCCCTTCATGCAGGCTACCCGATCTACCTCCAGATGCTCCAAGGACACACATCCAACCAAATCACAAGAACTTATAGCTATTTTGACCTCAGACAGCATAAAATATCCCCACATCAATGGCTTTCAACAGGTATTACCGCTGCAGAGATTAAAATAGTTCAAAGAGATCTGCCCATGACAAGAAGTCCATAATATGGAAGAGATCTGTCCAGATCTCGGCCACCACTGCAGAGCTCTGGTGATCTGATAAGGTGAATTTATCAGAGGGAACATCGACCAAAAATTACTCATCAGTACTGCAAAAGAATGTACCAGTAGCAATCAGCTTGCAAGTTCTTGAAGATAAAACAAAGCTGAGCGGAGCCAGTAGAGAACCACAAGTAACACAGGGACAAAATTGCACAATTCCTTACTTTTTAATCACAAAGCGGATCCGCTCCTTTGCTAGAAGTATCCTCTCAAGACGGGGGATGCCGTACGTGGACGGCCGCCTGAAGGGAATTCCTTCTGGCAGCCCTTCCACATACAAGTCTTCAACATGTGACTGGAAGAGTGGGTATGGGATAGACACTGGACCTTTCGCTTTAATAGCTTGAGCTTTAAGAAAAAGGAGAACAAAAACATGAGACTAGCTTGTGGCTTTACTCAAATTATCCATTTGATATCACTCGGAAAAACACTAAAATCAGCGGGCACACAATAAACCCCTCAGCACATTTAAACATTCAGTATTAATATTGGGGGGATTGGTTTTGTTTTAGAGGCCCAGCACTCTAATTCACAGTAAACAAGCTGCAGACCTGCACACGTATGCAGGTTCTCCTCTTTTCCCTTTACTCTGTAAATATTTAATAACAGAGACCACACCTGTTACAGTGAAGTTTCACAGTATTTTGTTTTGTTTAAAAGCACATTTTTGAAAGATGAAATTATCTAGGCTTAATTATAAACCAAGCAGGTTTCAGTTCGTTTGCTCTGATTATTAATATTTGTTACTACTCTTGGGTTACAAGAGTTATTGATGCCTTGGATGAGGGGCACACATCCTTTCTTCGGAGTGAATACCTAAAGCTTTGGTGTATTTTAGAAATCACTAATGAAATGAACAATACACTTCAAACACCATCAAAAAAACCATGGCCCTGCTAATGAAATCTTTGAAGGGAATGAAAAGCAAATAACAGATTCACCCACAGCTGGAAAATAACCTCGCTGTATTTCTTTATGTTATGAGGATCATAATCATGTCAACACACCCATCAGGCTGGCAAATACTGGAGAATGGCACGAGGGTTTGCAAATATCAGGAGCGACGGCTTCTTTATACTCACAAGGGCACGTTAACTTTGTAGGCCATGCAACAAGAATTCTCTATTACCATCTGACTGGTCTGCAAATACTTTGGTACATTCTGCTGATTTGCTATGGAAATCAGATGCAAAAAATTATTGGAGGAGACAAAGGCCAAGCTAAGGCCAAATTTGAGTACAGTGATGTCGTGGCAGTGTTTCTGAAAGCAAAACTCCTCAGGGTACCTTTGCTGGCAATTTACTGTAACGTGAAAGCGGCCCCTGGTTCAGACATTGGTGTATATAAAATGCTCATATTAACTCAGAAATTCTTAAAAGCAGTAAAACAATTTAGGTACAATATGGGTAACATTCTTTCAACCACTTGGAAGCAGAACAGTTCTAAGTTTATCACAAAACAGAGAAGCTTTGAAAATACTGTATCATATATTCTGATGAGAACTGAATATCAAAACTTTAGAAAACTATAAGAACTGCGTTTCAACTCAACTTGGGTTTAGTGGCTAAATCTGGAGACAGAGAAAATACAGAGAGGGACATAAACCTGAAGATAACTCTCAGTGAACAGAGTACCTGAGTCAAAGAAACTGCAGAACAATCACCCAAGGAGTTATGTATCACACCAGCCCTTCATTAAGGTAGATTTTTACTGCAGTTAATACAAACCTTTTCCAAGAAATTAAGAAAATTATTCTCAGCCCTGGAGGCTGTTGTGGCAAGGAGTGGAAAGACCAACAAACCCAGCAGAGAAGCCTCAGATGGGAACGAGCGTTTGTGAGCCACAGTTAGTCGTGAAAAAAGATCAAGATCACTAAAATCTAGATCACTACGAAGCATCAAGCAAGAACAGCTTCAGAGTAACAAAACTCCTATTTATTTAAAAGAAGTAACTAACAACATGTAAGTTTTTACAACTTAGAGTCTTTATTTCTCTTAATTCAGCAAATATTTTAGCAAACACTCCTCAGACAGCTGAAGAGCAAGGTCAGCATCACAGTCTGCAGGTGAGGCTTCTTAGATTTGGAACCTTACGTGGGTTTGCACCTTACTGAATACAGGTTTCATTTTTATAAATGAGTCTGTATTTGTAAGTCACTATCTTGCATTTACACTGTAAAAAGTAATCCCGTTTAGTTTACATCTTAAAAAAAAATCCATCTATTTTCAGACATGTCAGCTGTAATGGATGAAAGTGACTGACATGGCTAAAACTCTTTGGAGCTCCAGAAGCCAAGGCATCTGAGGAGCATTCAGGGAATAGTGGACATTCATAAATCGTTTCAGTAAATGGGAAATCACACGCCCATATAGATAAGAAAGAATTGGCATCTGATATGGAATTGGTTTCTGAATCAATGCAATCTTGTCACCCACAGGGAAAACTGGATTTTATACCAGCTGGCCTGCTATGGAAAGTCAGGAATAGCTCTGTATTCAACAGGCTGCACAGGAGATTTTTATGTGCACAGAACCAAAATCAAAACTAAAGCAATTCACCAAAAATGGTGCTTCTTTCTAGAGCAATTAAAATACTGTGAATCAGATTCTAAACTGGTTTTCTTGGTGCGAGTGCTTTCAGTGGGCTGTTTAAATATCAGATGTTACTACAAAACACGCAATAATTCCTATGCAAAAAGTCCATTCTGAAAGCATTTCCAATTTTCACTGCAGAGGAACACCACCATTGATTTTGAAATTTCTCCCAATGCTGTTTTAGTCTGTGATATGTGGGCACAAGATGCCTAGATGCACCTGGAGACAAATTCCAAAGTCTAACAAGTGTTTTTCTTTTTCTCTCCAAAAAAAACATTAACATATAATTGTTGCTTCACTGAAAATGGATCATCATCAGAAAGGAGCAATCCATCAGTGGTAACCCCTCCCCAGAGCCATTTTAAAAATTTAATTACACTGAGTCCCTAAGTGAATTACAGAAAAAAGGTCAGCTAACTCAAATGTGGGTGCCCAAGACATGAGCACACTGAAGCTCCAGGAAACCGAGCGCAACTGAAAAACCGAGTTTCCCACCTTGGCGCCAAACACAGGCACCCAGTTTTGAAATTGCTCTGCTCACCAAAAAAAGCTACTTTCCCCAGTTTTAAGTCTTCTGATAATATTTAACCCTTGGGTGCTGTGAGTACTGGTGTGCTCCTGAGCCAACAACAAGATACCTGCCAAAGAGCTGCGACTTAGGGTGTGCTGGGACTAGAGGCAACAGTTTGGAAAGGAGTGTATTTAAAAAATACTTATTAAAAAATACTTACCGTATTTTTTTTCAAACAGCTCTTCAACTTGCTTTCTTAAGTCTGTAATTCGTGCATTCCATTTCTCTGCAAAGAAAAGAGGAGGACATGTCAGACTAGAAATGAAACAGAGAATCTCTTGTAAAATCTATGCTACCACTAACTGAAATATGCAGCCTGCTTCTACTGTTCACTCGCAGACAGGTCCCTGTGGAGTATAGTACAGGCTATACCTTAAAATATATACATATATTCAGAAAGAAAAAGGATAGAAAAAAATGTTTAAGAATACCTCCCAAACTTGTGCAGATGTTAAATCAAGTTAAAAAAAACCCCGAACCTAAAAAAAACCCCAACCATAAACCAGGATAAAGTTACTTCCAGAAACAGTGTCTCTTGGACTTGGTCAGCAGCTCTCACTACCATCAGGGGGAAAAGCAGTTTGCAGCTCCTGTTGACAGTTATTTACATCTAGACACCGAAAAGCTTAATTAGTGAAGCTTGATAAAGCTTACAGCCAGCACATGAAGCTGTTTTGGTGCAAATCTGTACAGCTATCTGGGTCAGGAGGCATCGTGCCACCCTCTACCTTAATCCAGTATTTTCTCCAAGTCCTGATCTTGCAAAACGTCCCCATAAATCCTATTTCTGAAAGAAGATACAGGCTGCAAGACAGAAGTTATCCAAATCCAATCGTGTGTTCCGTGGAGAGCTGGATTAAACGGCAGAATTCTAACACCTAATTTTCTGCCTGTGACAAGAGAGCACACGTTTCCACAGCTCTTTGTACTAGCTCAATGCTTTCAGGGAAATGCCACAGCTCTTTTGTAGATGGTACCAGATGCTGGCTGGCCTTTTAAGAATGAGTTAATAGGCAAGTGTACTTACAGCTTATTTCTTACACCAAGGATTTGAGTCTAGTAACGACAGAGGTCAAAAAATGAGGCCATTTAAGCTATTACACTTCCAGTTGTCAAAGAATTCTTATATCAGACAAGATAGGGGATTGAATTTTGAGTCCGTATCGAAAGGGGTTTAAATATTCTTTCCCAGACCAGCGTCGACAACTTTGGTGGCCATGTTTAAGCTTACATTTTTTTCATGTAATTTCAGGAGTATCAATAGGACAACGTGATGCAGATGTGGGCAAGAATCAGTCCTTGTTTCGAGAGAGAAGGGTGTTTTGGCATGCTGTCTCGTGTCCACACAGAAACTCTTCATTCTAGTTACCTGGCATATCACAGACATCAATTACTATGTTTATAGTTTGAAATAACATCCTTGTGGATAAATCTATATAACTGCTTCTGCCACCCTTTTTTACTGCTGTCCTGTAGCATGCAGCTTCTCAGCTGATAAACATGTCTTGAGTTCAATGTTTTCTCTTCCTGTATCACTTCCACCCTGCAATATTTCCCCATTTAACCGCAGATGTACAGACAGACAGAGCTCTTTCTGATTCCAGCACAACCACTGAACAATGACCTACAGAACAATAGATTAACAGCAGCTTTACTGGTGAGAGTCAGGGAAATACGAGTGAGAATTTACTGGCCTAAAGGGGAAACCCTGCTTTACTCAGAGCTGGTGAATAGACATGGACAATCCTGGGACAAGGGTTGAAAGGCAACTGTGTGACTCTCGACTGCGACCCAGAGGAAAGTGCCATGGATTTGAGATCCCTTCAGTTCATGACCCTCCCAGCAAACAATATCCTCTAAAACTCAGGTTTTTTGCCAAAGGGAGAACAGCCAGCCAGAACGTCGTACCAGATTACAAAGCAACTATATAAAACCACATAAATAATACTGTTCTGAATATTGGTTGTTGCTGTAAGTTCAGGAGAAGTTGCCCCCGCCCAGCCTGGTCTCCCTCTACTAGTTATCATGATGACGAGGGTGTTCCTACGTGAGCCATTAAGTTGTCAGGGCTTTGCTTCAGTTACCAAACCCCACAATTATTGGCCAAATATTCCAAAGGGATCTTTTCAAGCAACTACTTCCGTGCCCCTCTCCCTCCAATGGCAGCGTTACAGGGATTAATAACCAAATACACTGCAAGACAGGCACGTTTCTTTGGAATGGTGGATACACAGTGAATAGACAACTGAAAAAAAATAAATTGTAAACTGACTCACATTTTGATCAGCACACTGTTTTCCACTAAGTTACTTTTGTATTTTATGAGTAAATCACCAAGTTAGGCTACAGAGATATTTCAAAATTGAGAGAGGTTAGCAGGTAACCAGCAAGATTTTCAACCAGATTGTCAGCATTATTAATCCCTTGGATTCAGATGAATTACTGTAAAAAAAAAACATTCTTCTGTCACGCACTTCGTGCTCACATAGCAAAGTTGAGGGCCTCTCACAAAGCTAAGCTGATAGATCCTCTGTTTTGATAATCACACTCTGGAAAAAGTTTAGTTTTCCCGTAGGCACCAGGACAATTGATGATTTCCTTCTATTCCTATATCTAGACCTTCTGACACACGGGAAACACCATCCCAATCAAATAACAATCCTCAAAATTTCCCCAGTCCATCCAGTCTCTTCAATTTACCCCATTCTCTGCTGCAGAGAATGGACATGCTCCAGCTAACATCCACTACAACAGAGACAATCAACAATGCACACAAAATGATGCTCAGGTACCAAGCACATTCCTGTTCCCATCAACATACCAAACAGTGCTCTGTGGGAAAATTAAATGGAAACCACACAGTAACTCTAAGCACGCTGCAGGCTGTCAAAAAGCGGAAAAAAAACCTAAACACTCTTCCCATCACTGTCACACTGAGACAATAGCTAAAGAGACTTGTTGTTTTTTTTTTTCCCACTAAAATGATAAAATCCCTAAGAAAGGAAAAAAACATCCCGCTGTGGGAAGAGATTTTTACAGACGCTGTCATTTCCTTTCAGCAAAGATATTTTTAACCTTAAATAGTTGGTTCAGAAATATTTTTGAAATCCAACCTCCCTTCCCAAAGATTACCAATTTCTATCAAGCATTTTACCAGACACTTTTCATTCCCCTCTCTGGTTACCATTATTTTGTTTTCTACTTTGTTTTCCTGTTTCCACAAAAACTAAGAGCACAGCACATTATTTGCCCTGTTTCTCAGGCCACTCAGGGTATCTGATCTCTCAACTCCATCAAGATACACAGGAAGTGTCTCGAACTCCCAGCTATCAAACATCTGGATCTCATCAGTGTTGTGTAAAATATTGAAACTCCTTATCAGGCAAGACAGATTTCTCTCTTGAGCATCTGCACCTCCTGCACTTCTGCACCTCTTCACCGAAAGGGTTATTAAACATTGGAATAGTTTGCCCAGGGCAGTGGTGGAGTCACCATCCCTGGAGGGATTTAAATGGAGTGGGGGACCTGGTGCTGAGGGACGTGGTTTAGTGGTGAGCTTGCAGTGTTTGGATGAAGGTTGGACTAGATGATCTTGAAGGTCTCTTCCAGCCAAAGACATTCTGTGATTCTGTGTGATTCCTTTCCAGCCCTGAGTGCATGTGCCTTTGTCACTCTGCAGCTATTCATGAGAAAACGAAACACCTTCTTTCTCCCACCCCTTTATCTAATATTAGACTTCACCAGCCAAAGGTGCAAAGTCTTCTGAAACATCCAAACAGCAGCACTGCAACTACCAAGAGTTGCTCTTTTTTTTCCACTACAGCAAATGAAGGCTATTTCTCCAAAGCTTCTCACATTCATTTTGTGGTTTAACCATCGTAGAAAAACACCGCTTTTTGTAGGTGACCCCCCCAAAAGTGAACATCAGGGGTAATAACCTCAAACAATTTAGGAATAAAGATCTCTGAATAACCCGGGAACTGCAGAACGCTTCAATCTAAGCACACAGCAGGTGGTCAAGAGCAAAGTTTTCTTGAGAAGAGCCCAGAGGGATAACCTACCAAGACAACTCAGAAGCAACAGCGAGCAGACAAGCTGTGAGATGTTCTTTAACCGGTTTTGACATCGCAAGCTCAACTCCAGCTTTTAGCCTCCTAAGATTTGATTGTTTTTGCTCTCCATGTCTAATCAATCTCACTGTTTATTCCCTTTAAACACTACCGGACTGTCAGGCGAGGATCCGGTTTTCTTAGGAAAATATTCTAGCAAAAGCTTCTGCAGTATTAACTGCTCAGTCTTCTCCTCTGCTAATGTTGCCATCATGTTCTCCTGACCCAACCAAAATTAATGCTACATGTGGAACTGCCTATTAGTATTAATGATCTTTTGAGACGAGAGCTCTCAATGACATTTTATCCATTTTTGCTGGAATTAGCACAAAATGACATGTTTCACACAAAACAGGTGGCAGACGGTGTTCCATGGAGGATTTTCAATTGACCTCAAATCCCAGCTTTCCTAACAAACATCTCAAACGCTGTGCCAAAGGACGTACCCCTGATTTTGCAGAACCTTATAGAAGTACATAAATTCATGAGTTACCTGTCCAGGAAAACAAACCAAAATAAGGAAAAAAGGAGGGGTATGGAGCTGCTGCAACAAATCACATGGGAAGGATCTTTAACCAGACTAACTACAGCGTGTGGATGCACTTCTGCAGCAAGAACTTTCCAGAAGGTATCATGAAAGAAGACTACCCAAAAGAGAACTTTCCAGATGGTATCACAAAAGAAGACTACCCAAAAGACCTCATCTTTTTGTTTGTTCACAGGGATCAAGGCAGGCTACTCAACACAACAGAGTCATTTGGTGACCTTCCCAAATGTAGCTCCCCTCAGCACATTGCTCAGAGCGCGTATCAAGAAAGACCAGCTAGACAGGCTCCTAAACTCCAGTTTGCCATAATTTGGTAGTCTAGTAAACTCATTTTTATCTTCTTGTCCAAGGAATCAGCTGATAAAAATCTAGCCTTGTTTTTATTTTATTAAATTACTTGCAGGGTTTATTTAGGTCACTTTGAACAATGAGAAACAACAGAGGTAGTCTCCGATGATGATTACACTGCTGCAACACATCTACAAAGAGCCTTGGGCTCTTAAAGGAGTACTCACACGGGCATGTCCCACTCCTGCAGTATGATATTGGCTAATACTTTTTTATAAAACAAAGCAGAGAGACAAAATCATCTTTAATTACTATCTTACCAAAATTGAACTCTCTTGTTTTTCTTCTCCCAGTATTGGCAGCTTCATTGCTTGACTCGGTGTTCTTCGGTTTCTTGTTAGGAGGCAAGTAATCATCATCATCTTAAAGAAACATAAAAATATCACTGTTTTAATATATGGAGAACTCATCTGCAATGTTGGAATTGTGCTTTATTAGGGCATCACATTTCACAATGAATTACCTATCTCAGTAGCTTTAGAAAGGTACTGGCCTGTGTAGGAACAATTTATGTGAGATCAGCACAAGCATAAGAGAGCAAAAAGCAAAGCTGCTTCTGTACTTCCTAAGGAAAACAATCTCGTGGTCTGAAACACGACCGGGTATCTCGCGAGCATAAAAGGACCATGCAACGCCAAAAGAAACCAGGGAATAAAAAATATAGTCTATGTCTGCACAGTTTATCTAATTGGAAGCATCCTTCCACTAGTAAGTCTTGACATTTCAGTTTTATTTTGAAGAGCTCAAAGGTGCTAAAACTTCTTTCAGACCAAGGTAAAACTGATGGATGTGACTGAAATTCATTTCACAGGTCAGTTCTATGTCGGAAAGCGCTGGGAGACACGAGCAATATAGTTGCTTTAAAAGTCTCCCAGCGCTTTCCGACAGTTCTACCTCAGGCACACACTAACAGAGTTCCTTGGGAAAACTGCAAACCCCAGGTATTTTTCAGTGAGCTGCTACTTAGCCAGTCACTTCTCGATCCAAAACACCATCTTCCCCTACCAGTTACTAAGTTTTTAAGACTGCCCAATTACCAATACCTACAACCTTAGAAAAAAAACTGGCTAAAACAGACAAAGGCAATTAATTTCACATACAGAACAGCATCTGCTCAGGTCACCAAGGGGATAGTTTACTCAGGAAGAATAATACTACGTATCGACACCCCTTGCACCGATGCAGCTGTATTAGATTCCATAAGAGAAAATCTTTTACGGCATTTTTACTTTTGTGGTACAGTGTTTTAAAGCAGTTACAGGACATAATTCACAAATACAAGAAATACAGCTGACTTCCAGCTAACAACCAAGCAGGAACACCACATAGGCGCTGGTTAGTGGCTTTAGTGCCGCTGAGATGAGAATGGGAAGTGATAATTGCAAAGGCTCTTATCTCATATTTATCAATATTGGACAAATAAATTGAAGTTTTGCTTACACCACCTGTAACACATCGTTTCTGTTACGGTATAATTCTAGTGGTAACTAGAAAATTTTATGCAGCTACAGCGTGCTTATAAAGCAAAGTGTTCTTCAGAATGAATGTTGTAAAATCTAAATTAAAGGCTATTAAATAACGAGCACGCTTCATTACCAATGCTTGAAAAATAGGTGAAAGATGAAAACCTGTCACACATCATTTCAAAATCAGCCCAGTATGCTTCAGTATATCGTGGTCTTCATAAAACTCCTGGACTAGGTATGTTTACTAAACAGTGCATGATCCAAACTGCGGTCAACACTGGCACACAATCCTATTTATTCAGTGTCAAGTAATGCAGGCTTTATAAAACATTTTCTGGACATAAAAACATCCAAGGGACTGAAATCAATGAACCAAAGAACTGACCTTCGATGGTGACCTCGACTTCGGGATCTTCACTTGTTTCTGAAGGGGGATTCTGGGAGGAATCTAAAGGGGGGAGAACAGGGCTGCTGAATGATGGACATCGAAAAGATTTTTAACCAAACACTCTGTGATTTTGTATTTAAATGAGCACTTGTCAAAGAAATTCCCTAGCTCACTGAAACACTCTGCACAGAGTGCAACAAAACCAGAAGCACAGATATTTTACCATAAGCCTTCAAGCAATTCTAGAGAAGGGGAAGGAGGTGGGGATTATACTCGCTGAATTGCGTGTGCAGCAGTGCAGAGTTGGTGCTAATGACACCAGGAAATTCCTTACTCTTGGCTTAATAGGATTAATAAAATCATAAATATTTTTCCCTGTGTTATCGAGGATTACTGAAAACATAAACAAAGGCTGTGTGCCCCTACAGATGATGCATTTCATTACCATTTACACAGGCTCCTAGTAGTTGTACTATAATGATTTCCGTAACAGGCTGCAAGGCCAACAGTGAAAAACGGAGACAGAAATTCATAATCGCAATGCTCTCCTTGGGGTGGGCTGCACCAACATAATAAATAGGATTAGCTCTATCAATTCTCACTGGGAGAAAGAGCAATTTTGCATTTAAATGCAGTGAAGTTTACAGAAAGTGGAGCTAATTATATTGGAAACTATTTCAAAACTAAGTAGCAGTGTATGAAGGAATATATTTTGATTCTTCTGGCAGAGTAATGTCACACTTGAGCATTTTGAACAGTATCTTCTTTCAGATCTCTGTACACTGGAAATACGGTATCACTGCGGGAGCAAGTCTGAAGGAATCTCCGTTTCAATAGCTCTTCACGTGATGTTGTGTATAGTAGAGACTCAGCAGCATCTACTGAGACACCCCAACTGGAGTACATTCAAACCATGGCAACTATATCATCTAGTTCATGAAAACCATAGTATGATGCTTTATGTAATTCAGAGTGAGTGCTGGGTAAATAACGAGCAAACGCAAAGCACAATAAAAAGAAAGATTTAGAAGGCAAGGTCTTTTAGTAGACATGAACATAAAGGACAGTCATAAAAATAACTATCATCGCATCAACTGATCGCTTAGAACCTTGCAATACAACTTTTGGAAATTTAGGAAGAGCCACAAAAACTGGGAAACGGTCCTTTGACCAAATGCCTGAGAAATTGCCATAACTAAGAGTAACGTGCAAAAATGCCAGAGCAAGATGGTAACAAAGCACTGGAAGAAAACTCCATAAAATTCTACGTAGTCACAACCAAAGCAAAGTCAGAGTCTCGGTCATTTTGTATCACGCTTCCCTTTCCTCGGGCTCTCTCTTCATGGTCAGACATAAAGCTCATGACATTATGCTTAGGAAAACAAAGCACCTAGGTTATTTCTTCTGAAATAAGTAGAGTTAATAGTGCAGTCAGCAAGAGCAAAGAGCTCTATTCTCTTTTATCAAGAGAAATGGTTTTAAATTTCATGTAACGGCACCCTTAACTGTGGTGATATTTACCCTCAAAGCAAAACTAATGGGATTTGCAAGAGTGAGTATTGCTGCCGGCATAACTTGGCCTGGACATCTGAAAAAATATTCACAACTCAGGTTTGAGAGTAAGGTGCTTAGAATGAATGTAGCTGCAGAATGATGTACTTTTAATATCGCGTCGATGTATTCAATGTCGGGCGACAAGCATCTTCCAAATGCAATTTATGATTTAAAAGAATCATAGAATCATTTTGGTTGGAGGAGACCTTTAAGATCATCAAGTCCAACCGTTAACCCAGCGCTGCCAGGTCACCACTAAATCAGTATTTTTAATACAGTCTGTAAGAGACTGAAAAAAAAAATGTACAGTTTTGGAGTAAATTTATTTCAGATTTTGTTCACATACTGTTAAGGAACTCCTTCCTATAACACAGACTTGATTCTGTACATACCCATTCACCTCACACACAGCTGAAAGAAAGAAATGATCAAGTTGTACTCACAATACATAAGCAGATGTTTATTAAACTTTATAGCCAACTACCAAACCGACTGAATTTCATGGGAAACATCAACTTACACAAATTACTAGTGATCAACCTGGTATTTCTTTTCAAATTTAGAAAACATAAAAACAGTATTTCCTTCTACATGTCTCTCCACTTGGACATCTGTAAATTAAGGCAACCGAACTTTTAATTTCTGTTGAAGTTCCAATACTTTAACTCTTGCTTCAAACCAAGGGAGCGAAGCTTTGAAAAGTAAAACTCTTATATTCCATTTCCAAAACAGATGTGAGAAAAATTTAAGATCTACCTGTGTAACTTTTTGCAAGAGCAATTTTTTCATCCATCTCTGATGTTTCAGAAGGGCCTGCTTGGGAACAAAGAAAATAGCTGTTAAATTGTTGTCTCCTAAACAGCACATTCTCCCAGTCCATAGAGGAATTTCCCAATTAACTCTTAACTTCATATATCTTATGCTCATTTCATATATTCTGTAATGTTGAACTTAGGAATTTCCCAATTAACTCTTAACTTCATATATCTTATGCTCATTTCATATATTCTGTAATGTTGAACTTAGGAAAGACTGTGTGAAATACTAAGTATAAGTACTTACTCATCCAGTCCAACAATATAAAGATGTTGTGGGGTTAATGGCAGGAATGTGCATTTCTTGGACTACTGAACAGTCAGCGACTCACACAAAACAGAAGGTTTTCAATTTTTTTAGTGTTACTAAACTACTTTTAAAACATGAAACGTTGACAGTTCTGCCTTTTTTCAATGAATTTTCAATCAGCTAAATCTTTTTTCCCTCTGTTTGTTAGAATTTGTACTCCTAGGGAGTCCTTTTTGACTTTAAAATTTCTCCTTACATTAAACAGACAAATTCAGGGAGTCTGTAATCATTTACACCACTTCCAAGTTGTTTGCTTTTCAATGCAACAGCTCTTTGGATGGCTATACACAGACTGCTTTAAAAAGGCTGTTGCAGAAAGCAGCACACAAATGGCACTCAAAAGATTAAATTAACACCCCTAAAATCCCAGTTACAGGGATGGGAGTGAACTGCTTCCAGCACACGTGGCTTCACACTGAGCAAGAGATGGTTCTGTACTAGCCACAGCACAGGTGGAGAAAAGCAGCCAGGAATGTCATCCTGGGACTGGAATCGAAGGATCTGCAGTAATTGTTTGGTGTAAAATGAATCATTTCTGTGTTCATTTGCAAGAGTAATCTGCAGATTATAGAGCTCCCCAGAAATGACGGCTGTTTAGAGAAAAAATTCTAAGTGTATCGGCAGTGAATATTAATAGCTCCACAACAGAAAAGCTGTTGTTAACTAAGGCAAGGGAAATATTTTAAACTCTATTTCATGCACAGTAAGCAAGAAAATAGTGAAAAGACTGTTGTCACAACCAGACTTCACAAGTATTTCAGTCAATTGAAGTGAAAGCACACACAGTATCAAATACTATGAGTTATTAAAGAAAATTAATATTTAGGGATTAAAGAAAATAATGATTTTTTAGGTGGTTACAGTAATGTTAGTTTGAGATAGTTCTGCCTAATTTGATAGCTCAGATTTTCAAATGGACATTAAATTAACAAGATTTCAAGTGAGGAACCTATATAAGGTTCATTGTTTTACATGCATTTCATTCACTAAGTGCTGCTTTAACCTGCTCCTGTCACTTTTTCTTGGCTGGGGGGGTTGGTGTTTGGGGTTTTTCCTATATTTCTGTTTAACTCGGAGTTGCTCTCTGTTCCAGCTCAGAACACGGCTCCAGAAAGAGCGGTGCTGGCACAGCCAAGAGTCAGAAGATGGGGAAAAAGCTGGAAGGCAGAAGCCAGAGACACTGGTGGGGCTTTAGGCCTCACGAGGAGAAATTCTCCTGGGAACAAGGTGATCTGCAGCCATTGTGGGTGAGTGGGACTAGAACACAGCCTCCCAGGGTGTGCTGGAAAATGTCTTTATGGACTAAATTTGCTTTTATTTAAATAAGCATATTGAGTATATGCAGCTAGACAAGTATGTCATCTCCTAAGAACTCTTCTGAACATGCAATTACTACAGTTCATGACACAGGGAATCATGCATCCCATTATAAGCACATATTTTTGTGTTTATTCCTTAATTCAGAAATCCTGAGAGGACTGTTTTACCTACATATTTGGCAGTAGCCTCTATATTGCATTATAGTTATGCCCAATACACGCTATGACACAAATAAAAAGGGGAAAAAATAGGAGTCTTTGAAATGTTCAAGCCTGAAGAAAGAGTTCTCTAGTTAAAAAGATACACTTACTAGGCTTATAGCCCTTGGGATTAGGCCCAGAGAATTCAATTCCTTCATCTTTAAGGTTAATAAAAACTACAGTGCATGCAGTAATTCCATCAGATTTTTTTAAGGTGGCCCACACAGATTATTTTACAATGGTTGAAGGGTTTTTTTTTTCCATATTCTGAAGCTTTGATGGAGGAAAAAACAACATGAAAAAAACATGTTTCAGAAATTAAAAAGTATAAGGCAACATATTCTGCTAGCTTAATTTAGTAAAGACTAGAAAATGAGATTGGAAAGAATTCTGAAAGTTCTACCACCAGGAGGTATTAAGAAAAGCAGACACATTTCCATGTTACTGCATTCACACACATAACAGGCAGATACACACACACCACATTACTAAGGTAAGCAAAACCCAAGTACAGTGATAAGCAGATCAAAAGAAGTTCCATCTAGCAATAAAAATACGAGGAAACCACAAAAAAAAAAAAAAAAAAGAAAAGAAGAAGAAAAGTCAAGAGAAAAGAGCTTAATTCCGCTGCAGCAGGTAGGATGGAGGAGGAAGGATGGACGCAAAAGTGGGAGATTTAATGACTAAAACCACAGGACACATTAGAAGTAAAATTCTGCAGTATCTTGGAGTCTGAACTTCAGATGTGTGGGCAGAGCTGAGCAATACCACCTTGTATCAGAAAAAGCACCAAGAAGCTCTTCAGCCAAAAGCCAACCCTGCTACGCGACGCAGGCTCTCAGAAATTCCCTAACACTCAGACTAAACCTTGGTCTTTCATGAGCAGATAAACACCCAAGAGACCATTGCTCCTAAATCAGGGACTTGGGCTGGGATTCTGCACCAAAGTGGAGCCTTTGTAGAAGGTGGTTAGGGTCGTAAATCGCAGACTTCTGAAATGCCTGCTACAAACAGGTGCATTTTCACATTCTAACAGTTTCCAATGGTCCCATCTCCTCCTGCTTACCACCCACAAACCAGTTACTCACAGTGAGTACAAATCTCTGAGCCTCAATTCCTTAGGGATCATATCCCAAAACTATGCAGCCAAACCTGTGCCACTTGGCAGAAGGATTAATCATCTCACGGATTAGCAGCAGCAGCAACGCTCATTTTTCTTGTCTTTTTTTTTTTTTGCTACACTGATGGGATGATATTACTCTGGTAATATCAGAACACCTTTGAGAAGCACAACAGTGTTCTTTCTTGTTTTCTCGATATATTCTCTGGAATTTCTTGGCTTCAGATAGTACCTACATGCTGAGTCTTACTTGATGGTGGGTAAAGCACTGCCAGCCTAACTTTGCAGGTTTTGCCCCACATAAACGGACGTTACTTCTGAGAGATCTTCAGAGGAGAAGTATTTTGTTGTTAGAGACATACACTAAAAGACAGTCATGACTTTCAATGTTCCAAAATGAGAAAACACACAGAGTTTACATTCCCATTTTGGCCTTCTTTTCCCAGCAGAAGATATTTTCTCATTTGGTTTGGGATCAACGTCTTATATTTTAACTGTCTCAATTTTAACTGTCTCACTAACACTTCCAGAAATCCCAAAAATGACATCACTGCTCAACCACATGTTTTTTTAAAGAGAAAAGAGGTTAGGCAGGTTTTATTCCCTTCTAAGTGGTTTACAAGGTAAACCAGTCACTTCCTTAGACACCTATAAACTAAATCAGCCAATTCCCAGGACACACTGTTTACAGCCTTTCCCTTCTATTTCCAGCTCTCTTGGTTTTAACTTCAAGGCGTCAGCGGAAACTGAAGACTTGGATCCACAAAATTCACAGGACAATACGAGTCTTTCAGGAAATGTTTGGTCCTTTAGTCAGCAAATTACTCTGTTCTGTATGGGCTGGGTCTCCAAAAAGCCTTCCTTTATTCTGTGCTGAGGAAGAGGACTGAAGGTGGGATTTTTCCCCAGGAAATGTTCTTAATGTATTCCTGCTTCTTTATAAATTGGACAAAAAAAAGTATAGTTCTTAATTCTACTGCCAATTGATCCAGAGCTGTTCTCATTGCAACACTTATATTTTGACTGCACTTTTTCCATCAAAAACCTTCGAGACAACCTAGGTCCAGAACAGGTCGTCTTTAGTGTTACCCGAAGCATTTAACACTGCAGTGACCTTCACATTTGTCCAGGATAGTGGAAAAAAACCCACCCACTGCCATACTGCTCGTGCCCACTGATGGAAAATTGCCCCTAATATTCTGTCAAAACACCCACATGAAGTTTTTGATGGCTACAGTCCCTGTTTCTCAGCCTTCTTACTGCGCACTGCTAAACCGCTTCTAAATTTACTACTTCAGCATTAACTCACGGCAACACCCAAACGCTGCAACCCACCAGGAGATAAGAAGAGATGAAAAGCACGTCCACCTACAGGTGTAATTTTCCCCCCTGTTTGATTAACGGGCCAATTTCGCACACAGCGCTTCAGTCAGCGTTACAGACTTGGGAGAGGAAGCCAACACTCTGGGAAAAATAATAGCCAGGAAAAATTTCACCGGTAAATCATTTTCTCCAGGAAGCCCTGGGTGTATTGCTCTTCTCTAACAGTTGAGTTGTTTCTTCTCAAAAATCGATAAGCTTGGCTTTTCTGTAGAGTATTTTTAGTAAGAACGACGACCTCAAGCCCTTTGCTTTATTTTGCATCTCCACAGAGGCAAAGCTCAGGCAGACTTGCGGCATTCCTCAGGAACACACCTCAGGATAACTGTACTTTTCTAAGGTTTGCAGCACCATCCTGCACGTGCAAACCCCTCTACACCTTTGGAATTCATAGCTC
Source organism: Baryphthengus martii (assembly GCA_013396935.1). NCBI lineage: Eukaryota > Metazoa > Chordata > Aves > Coraciiformes > Momotidae > Baryphthengus > Baryphthengus martii. Next base: position 362,291 of record VWZK01016514.1, on the reverse strand, counting down.
TCTACGCTTCGGACAACCCGCGGCTTCAATCGGAGCGGTAGCAACTCGAAGGAAGGAAGGGAAATTTGCTTTACGGCAGGGAAGGCGGCGTGACTTGACATGGGAACATCTCTTTGAGCTCACAGCACTCCAACACTTCTACCAATAGCCTCAGTTTTGTCTTAAATGCGAGTTTGGAGGTCTACTCTGGGAGAGGGAAAAGGGGGAGCTATTAATTGAGCACCATTTTACCTGAAAACACACTGCTCTTCACCAGGCAGGAGATTCAGAGTTCTGTAAGAACTAAAAGACCACAGAAATTTCTCCCCCTCTCCCCGCAATCCACATTTCCTAGACTTCATTGTGGAAGCATATTGCATAAATGGGATTTTTCAGCTCAGACAAACAGGCTGCAGTACAATGGGTTACCAGTTTGTAAGGAAGCGATTTCAGCGCAGACTCTCTTCAAAAGGCATTGGATTACACTGTGGGCTATTGGCCAAACTCTGACATTTTTATGCATGAAATGGAGAGCCACAAGGGGCTGAAAAGCAAGAAGATGACAGGACTTGGCTTTGGAAGGAAAAATGATTAGGTTGCCTCTGAAAATGTATCTAATTTTACTACATTATATCATGCCTGTAAAACCCCCCGTCCCCTGCGGCATAGACAATGTATAAATATGAAGAAAAACAATAATCTTAACACCAGAGAATTCACCTTTCCAGTTCTGAACTTGAGTGGTGACATTTTGCTATGCTGATCAGTTTAAATCTCTGAACTGTGCTGGTACACTGCTTGAGAAAACACCAGTACAAAAATATTGATTCTACAATCCTGTAGTTAGTTACTAAAGCACATCAGAAAACAATCTGAAGAATCTTTCTGTCTAAACATGCACAAAAATGTTATCTCGGTAACATATTAGAAAAGGAAAGGATGTGTTGGTTCACTGAGGAACCCGCAGCTGTCGGTCAGAGACGCACGGCAGCTTCCCTGCGCTCCTTTGTGTTGCTCAATTAACTTAATGACAAATGCAAACAGGCTGAAGTAGCAAGTTTAGAGCCCTGGTTATTTTATATTGTCGTTTATAATCACAACTTCTTCACGACTGTTCATTTCAACCTACAGAAATGATGACTGCTTTTTCTCCACCCCCTCGTTGGGGTTAACATTCAGTATTAACTGGATACGTAGAGATGAGGCAAAGCAACTGAGAGAGACCTTAAAACATACACAGAGCTTGAGTGGTGGACCTCAGGAACGTTGTGATGCTCTGTCTACATGAATAAACAATACAAGAAAAGTGACTGATACACTATAACAGTTAATGAAACTTTAAACTGAAAAAAATACTCCAGCAGTGCTCTAGATCGGATATGGTTTATTTTCTGCTGTCTAGTGCCCATTATGGTTTATTTCCTGCTTAAAAAGGTCACTGGAATTAATGTCTGTGCACTGGACTCTAAGGAAAAAACAACTCAAGCAGCTCAAAAGACGTCTGGAATTCCTCTTTCATCCCAAACACACAAATATGGGAATGCTGAAGTTGTACTTTAGCTCTTTTGGTATTCTTCAGAATAATTCAAATAACAGCCAGGATGGAAATGTCGTACCCTAACAGAGCTAAGTAATTGCACATTTAATGGGCAAGAATAAGTAAAAAGAGAGGCACAGAGAGAGCAACACCTACACAATCAGCCCTTTAATGAGATAAACACGTATGAACATTAGCATCATTACCTGGAATATTATATTGATAGTACTCAGGATCATCTGATTCCTCCTTCACTGATAATGTTGCCATTTCCAAAGAAACTCCTGTAGAAGCAACAAAGGAATCAAATATGGAAACTAATAATAACCGGATTCTTAAAAAAAACCCAAACAAAACACCCACTACGATCCTAGTAGCTCTCTATTAACAAAACAAACAAATAAATAAATAAATATTTCAGGTGCTGAGACAGTGAACAACTGTTGAGCTAGAACAACAGTAACAAAGTCACCTGCTTAATTCTTATGTTTTCCTTTGGTCACCATCAGAGGGGATTCAGGATTACATACTTCCCTCTGGTCCTTGCAATTGCTATCTTGGATCTGAAGAATTAAAAAAAACAAAACATCGTCTCCTTCCCTTTTGCCCAGTACCTCAGCCAAAAAAAAAAAAAAAAGTAATATATATTTCACTGCTTATTGTGCTGAAAGCACTTCTAGACCTGGTCCTGCTGACTCCTCTGCACAGTCAAGTTCAGATAAGGTCTGCATCAAACTGCTGAGGGAGCAACACCAAAGGTCCTCAACGGCTCTTGGCCTCCTTCAAGCGAAATATCCCCTTCATAAGCCTTCACAGCATCCCCTAAAATGTTCTCAAAACATCCAACTAAGAGAGAATGACTTCAAATGCCTAGAAAGCACTGGAAAGAGTCTCAACAAAAAGCTCAAGTTAACTCTTTGTGCACATTAAACTACGCGTTAACCATGAAGGGTTCCCAAGCCACAAGCTTAAACTTGTGAAGCACAAAAAACTAGAGCAAAAAAAACCCCAGACTAAATATAAAAATTTAATTCTTACACAAAACTCTGAGCAGCGTGGCCCAACTCAACAGAAGGGAAAGTCACCAGCTTATCTCTAAGCAGACACCTGCAGGCTCACTGGTTTTAATGGGATTATTCACACCTTTACCTCCAAGCCCTCGCTCACCCGCGGCTCTGCGGCAGATCACAGGGCCTCGCAGGATCATCTCCTACCTGCAGGAGAACTTGGGAAGGCCTGGGCATTTATGTAAACAATAAATAAAGTCTTTTGCTCTTTATTATTTATTTATTAATTCCCATTTTAGTTAGAAAAGGGACATTCTGTCATTTATCAGTGTTTTAGTACTACTAGCAAATACATCATGTTTTTCTCTCCTTGCTAGGGAGAAAGTGATCTGGAATTAGAACGAAATAAAAACCAGAGGATTTTCTTCTTCACTTTATTTAAAAAGATAAATTATTTTAGTCTCCAAAATTTTACAAATCTCTTCTTTCTTGAAACAGAAACATTTGGCTAAGGTTCAGTACTTCATAAAGTGGCAGTTTTATGAAAAAAAATGCTTTCCTTCTCATATAAAGGATGGCTTTTTGCTGCTTTTTTTTCTTGGAGCTTTCTGTCTTTGCTTAAATCAAGTCTTCTGAACAGAAACTGATCTTTTTTTTTTTTTTTTCAAATCTAATTTTGAACATACCAGAATCCTCATTTGGTTCGGTTTTCACTTGAACAGGAGGACAACTGCAAAAATAAACAAAGCAAGCACATTGACATTTAAAAAAAAAAAAAGCAAGTATCCCATTTCTGGAAAGTTCCTCAAGCTTTACAGGTTGTCAAGTAAAATCAATCTCCCAGTATTTTTTCCAACTAGGAACACAAAAGTCAAAACCCTACATCTTGTCTTATCTGTTTTATCTCAAGATAACTGCCAAGAATCTCTTATCCCTACATTTTTGGGAGATACACATTATTCAAAGCATGTTTACCATGTAATGAGAAGCAAACTCAGAAACACAGAAAAGCGATCCCTGTTTTCACATTAACCAATTGTTTATTTATTCCAGATATAATCCCTTCATTTGCAAAAAATATAAAATAAAAACATTTAGTTTTTTTAATTGAGGAGGGGAAAGGAAGCAACATTACACCCATTCCCCACTGCCGCTGTATCATAAAACTTGACAAACTTAATCTTGACTGACAAATTGTGAATTAAGAACACTCACTGGGCTAATTAAACTGAGGGGAAACTTTGCCATCCGTTTAATTTGTAACAGTTTCCACACATAAAATGGTCAAAAGTAAAAGAAAATTCAGCTTCATGCTTTTTATCGTCCCAGGCAAACAAAAGTTATCCACAGGCCAACTGGACAGAAAAGGCATATTAAGAGAAAGATAAACTACATGAACATACATAGTAGATACAAAAAAAATACGTATTATTCTAAATTCACCTTCCACCTGGAGGTATAATTGAATGTGAAGGATCTGTCATAGGAGCTCCTGAAAGTTAAAAGACAATCTATGAATTTCCTGTACCCCATTTACTTTAAATACAAACTGAAAATGTAACATGGATTTCATGAAGCGAAAACCTGTTCACATTTTACAAGCATATGTGCATATTTTCTGAATTCCAAGATCTGAGGGAAAGATCTCCTTAAACTGCCTTATTAATCTATAAAGCAACACCAAGACAAAATTACTCCAAATGTGCTTTTTACCGTGCTCTTCATTGCTTTCTTTCAGGATGCTAACTGAAAATCCTGGGAAATGAAAGGTAAACAAATCTTTCATCTAAACTCTGCTAAAAGAAAATGGATAGTTTTATAGAGATTCAGTTTAGTCCTAAATTACAGCTACGCACAAGTAGATTGTGGTTTTAGAATGTCATTTACTCCACTAAAAACCTGCCTTGGATTTTGAGTGGAAATATACTATTACCATAATCTCGGTAATTTCTTACTCTCTAGTCTTCTTTACTGGGCACAGGGAACACTTTTCTAATTTTACAAATGCAGCATCAAATCCTGGATGTTTCAACTGCAAAAAGTGAAACTTCTCTTTTTTGACCACATGCTTCTAGAGACTGCTTCATCCTCTTCATAAAACAAATCCTCACATACACAAATTTTTGCAAGTAAAGCAACATGATCCCATGAAAGGAAAAGGAGAAGGGATTTCTTCTCAGCTAGAAGTGAATCTTGGCAGCAGTTATAAAAAGAAACCTCACCCTAGCTCAGATTTTTTAATATATAGAGGCTTTCATAGGAACTACAACAACGAACCACTTCAGAAGACTAAATAAATTTTTAAAATGCGACGTAAATGCCAAAATCAGCTACACATTGGAACATGGAGCCTTGTAAAGTCTTGGCATCTTCTAAAAATGCAGTGCAGTCCTTCATCAGTTCAATTCTCCTTTCCCTAAGAAACTATCCAATTCACATTAAATTTATATTCAGAAAAAGAATGAAGAACACAATAGAATGAATTTTATCTCTAATTAGTTGTTCCTGGCAGAATGCATATAGGAAAATGCTAGAGTTCCACAAGTAAGGCAACTCATGGTCTAGGAATTTTTGCACAGCTTGCCACTTTATCCCCATGACCAAATCTTGTATCTGTATTGCTATCTGAAGTAAAATTCTGATCCGTTTCTGTTTAGTCTGAGTAAGTAGTAACTTACCAAGGTGCTGCTTTGGCTCTAGGAAAGGCCTGTGTGGAAATACGGAAAGAAAAACCCACAGCTTTAGCAAAGACATCATTACTTACTTGGTAGTGTAACATTAAAGAGAGAGAAATCCTGTTCAAGAAAAAGGCTGCAGCTAATTTAATTAGAAATGAAAGTGAATTGGACTTGAATTTAAGCAACTCCACCAAAGGAGACAGAGAAGCAGAAGAGAGTGCAAATAACCTTTTGATGATAAATGAGATCCCTGACTTGTTCTCCAAAATCCATTTCAGGGTTGAACCATTGTAATTTGACGGATGTTTAAATGTAAGTCCTTCGGGCAGGCCCTGCACGACCACAGCAGACTGGTCCCTCTGAATCTTCTCATAGGGCACAGGTACCACTGTTGACTTTCCTAAAGCTTTACCTAGGAAAAGAAAAAAAAAAAAATTAGCAAAAGGACAAATTCCTCATGAAAACCTTTTACTCTGAAGAGGACTGGAACAAAAGCAAGGTGCAGATGCACCTCTCTACAGGATACCAAGCACTGGAACCCACTGAGATAGAGGCTTTCTGGAAAGAAAGCTACATGAGCTATGCTATGCAACAATCCTAAATCCCATCCCACAAAATACATTGAGAAGAAAACTATCCAATATATGTGTGTGGTTTAGAATGGGCTACTAAGACTTAAACTTCTCACCTTAACAGCAGTAGAGTTGGGAGACAAAGTCCTGCAGCACTTCCCTCCCAACTGGAATAAAAATTGAGAAATCCAGAACAACTATTTAGAAGACTTCAAAGCACCCACCATAGCAAAAGCAGAAAAAGTCCTCCACAGACTTTGTGAGAGCTTCCAGTTCCACAGCATCCACTGTCAGTCTGTTTACAGATGGTATAGTCTTTGGTTTCTGCCCTTCTGAAGCTCTCTCTTCATCTGTAACACCTGATAGTTATTTTATAAAAATAAGACAAAAATAAAATAATTTATTAAAAATCCAAGAACCTAGTAACTCCAGTTCAGACACTCCCAAAGGATTCCTGCCAGAAAATCCTAAGAACTAGTTTGCCTTAGAAGCAAATGCACTTATCTATGTACGTGAGCAAAGAGCAAATTTTAATTTACACCAAAATCATGACATCCTCCTTATGACCTCTGCAAATATCACCCTCTGGATGCAGGAATGATGAATTCAGAGACATATCCAAGCAGAATTTTTTTGGCATGAAGAGGCAGAAAACACTATTCATCTCAGGAGAGGATAAGGCAGTAAAAACAAAATGCAAAATTGCCGAGAAAAGAAGGACCAAGATAGTCAGCAGGGGAAAAGTAAAATGCCAGCGTGGAGGCTCCCACAGCTCTCTAGTGCTACGTGTAACATCTTAGGCAGCAGTGATGTTCTATCTTGGTTTGTTTATGCTGCACATGCGTAGCTAAACTTTGTACAGAAAGGAGCCGACTTGCCACAACAGCTCCTACATCTTTCAAGAGACATTTCAAGTCCATGTCTCTTCTTGCTGAATCGGAGGAGTCGCAAAGAAGCCAGCATTACGGGGAACAGAGAAGATTTCAGCCCTACACCTTGCTCTAGTCCCTCAGCAAAAGGCATTGCAAAAGGAGGGAGGGAATAACAAATATATTTTAAATATATATATATATATAGGGAATATTAAAAAGCAAACAGAAGCGATGGTTTCAGGTGGCGACTTTCCTTTCTTATCGCTCTGTTCTTGCACAGGTTGACTGAGAGTCATCCAGCAAAAACAAGGGAAAACAACAGATATTCTGCATATGCAAGAAAAAACAAGGGAGGTCTGTGTTCCAACGTGCAAGGGAGTGATTGGGCTGAAGTTGTGTCATGACTTCACCGTGAGCAAGCACAGCGGCGAGTCTGCAACGCTGCGATTCGCAGCGCCAGCACTGCTGGCATCAGAGTTCTAGGCTAATGCAAGAAAATAAACATCTGATTACAAATGGATTGTGAAATCAGCTGGAGCAGCAAGGCTTTCCATAAAAACACATTTATCACCTTAAAAACTCTTCTCTTCATTTAAAAGAGAATCTATTCCTTCCTCTACAGGTCACAGGTCTGCTTTGTGGCCTGGAAACCCACTTCCAAGCCACAGTTAGTTCGCCAGCTCTTCAGGCCTGAAACTTTTGCTTTCTCTGCAAAATGACAGAGCCTACTATAGTACAAAAAAATAATGCACAAGTAGATGATTATTATATACCTATAACACAGGTGCTTAATTAGCGACAGCTTATAAAGTTTGCCAGCAGGCTTGGGGAAAAGAGACATCACTTTCCATTTATAGCTCCATGCAAGGTTGCTTTTTGGGTGGGGTGGGTTTTTTCTACATAAGAGACTGATTCACTGAAAACGCCTTTACTGCCAGGAGCTTCTCAAAAGCATACCCACACTTTCTAAAAATAATAAGCTAAACAAAAATAAGATGACAACACTGCTCACTTCCCATTAAAATGAAAAGCAGACAAAAAGACATAGAATCTTTCCTTCTTAACTAGAACAGAATCCCTTATTGTTGCTTTTTATTACACAATGTTTAATCCATTTTCTTAAACTCACATTATCATAGAATCCTACAATGGTTGAGTTGGAAGGGACCTTAAAGATAATCCAGTTCCAACCCCCCTGCCATGGGCAGGGACACCTCCCACTAGAGCAGGTTGCTCAGAGCCTCATCCAGCCTGGGCTTCAACACTTCCAGGGATGAGGTTGTCTGGGCAGCCTGTTCCAGTGTCTCACCACTCTCAGAGTAAAGAACTTCTTCCTAATGTCTGATCTAAATCTCCCCTGTTCTAGTTTAAAACCCATTGCCCCTTGTCCTAGCCCCACATGTCCTTATAAAAAAATCCCTCCCTGGCTTTCCTGTAGGCCCCCTTCAGTATCTCTCCCACACTGGTTGACCAATTCAACCAAGTTTGACAAACAAGATCAAGTCTCTGGCACAGTTTGATTTCTAAGAGCTCTGCACAATTGACCAAAGCCAGCAGTTGTTCCTCTCCTCCTGGCAGCACTGCCAGATACATCTCCACTTGGTGGAGGTCACACAACTTACAGACTGTGCCGAAGCCCTCCCCACAATTCCTACAGCACCCAGCAGGACTCAGGCTACGTTTGGGAAGGGATGTCTGGGAGAAGTGCAACGATCTGGAGGGGAGGAGGGATGAGGGCCTGTATTTATAGAGTAACTGGCTAAGGAAGGGTGAGGAAAGGTTCTATGGTAAAAGAACTGCATTGTAGGCAGCTGGGAGTACACTGCAGGATTAGGCCAGTCACTCTGCAAAAGCTCTTCCAGATTCAGCAGGTTTACAATGACCCAACTCCTAACAATCCTCATTGTGCACTCAGAGTCCATAAATGGTTGAGTGTCTCTTATCTTCTTGTACTATCCAGGTGTTTTGGTTACTCAGAACACCTTTCCTCTGACCTGTCCTGAGCAGCAGAAGACTGGGCTTGACAGTCCGGCCAACCACCTGGCTAGAAATGGAATCTCCCAGCTGTCACCATCCTTATCAAATGGATATATTCTAAAATGAATACGGGGCTCTAAAGTAAGAAAAAAAAACAAAAAAGCTCTCTTACAAAAAAATTCAAGAGGTAACAAAAAATGAAATATTTGAAAAGATCAAGTTTTAATTTGGCAATTTTTTCTGTGTTGCATGACAGCAATTCGGTAGCTGCCCCCTGACCTCTGTCTGGGCAGATGTTATCGCTCGCTGCCTCAAAGAGATGTTCTTATGCTTATAAATATAAAATGCACCTATCTCCAAAGCTCCTGACTTGTCAAGCTGCTTTTTGGAGGAAGCCAGGCTGTGTTTCTCCTGTGGAGCTGAACACACCCCTCTGAGTCTCACCAAAGAATAAGAAACAAAAATTAAGCTTTAGCAGAGAAACGATTTACTTAACTGAAATTTCCTCCAAGCTGTGCTCTGAAGATGAGATGCTACACAAACAACAGAGAAAAGCTGGTAGGATTCAGTATCTGAAGCTGATGGAGCCCAATACTCCTCTAGCAAGAGCTGTCAGTCCCATGGTGCATAAGTCATCTTGCAACATCAGAAGGTTTTTAATCAGGTGGGTTTTAATCCCCCAGGTAGAGAAAGCCAAGAAGTCATAAGAGTATTAATGTCACCCCTGCGCAGACACGCCCAGAGGCAACTGAAGGACAACAATTATTTTGTGACAACACTCACGTACATACCTTCTAGTGCTCATGCTCATGGAAAATTACTCTCAGAGAAGAACTATGAGCAAAGAAAGAGGGAAAGTAAATGTGTGTGTGGCTAAAAGCGTTTTGCTTTGTTTTATAACACAGCCACCCAGTTCATCTGTGAGCTTTTAATTTAAGACCATCCAGTTTTCCAGTTCAGGAAATTGGACAATAACCTCAAATTAAAGAAAAATCATTTCATGATTATCAAAAGATCACTTAAACCACAAGAAAAGCAAATCACCTGAGGCAGAATTGAGGAGCCAGGGAATTTCAAAAAGATCTGCTATCTACAGTAATTTTCTGTTTGCAGCTCTAAGGCAACGTGCTGGGTGGTCTCCACTGAAACGCGACTGAACTTTCTTAGCGAGTTTGCTTCATACCCCTCAACTGGCTGCGCAGAGACAAAACCTGAAGGGTTTCTGGCCATCAAACCAAGCAACTCAGCTCTTAATAAAGCTGTAAGAGACCAGCTATGCAAATTTGAAATAAACCCAGAAAAACAGCAAGGAGCTCTGAGCTGGGCAGGGCGCAGCTAACGGTGCTGGAAAGAAAAGGCATCTGGGCTGGGACACGACCTGTGAGAGTCTAAGCTCCTGACACAGCTATGGAGCCAGAGGGGTAGACAATGGACGTAAAGGAAGCATCCCTGAGGAAGAGAGGCAGAAAGCGATCTTATAAAACTCTTTTAAAATAATCCGTGTAACACAAGTTTTGAAAAGGTATTTTTCTTTTTGAGAACTTGGGCAAGGGGGTAAACTGACTTCTCGTTTTACAACAGAGAAACTGCCAGTAACCTAAAACTGACAAAAAAACCAGATTAATTCACCCCTAATACCATGAGAAAGAGCTTGCAAAGGAGACCATCAAAAATGCACAGCTAGCCAGGGCTGGCCACCACCCACTTCAGGTAAAGCCCTTTTACCTATCTGGGAAAATGAAGGCAAAAAAAAACAAACAAAAGGGCAGAACAGTAATGAAAAGCAAAGGAAGAGTACAGCAGGTCACAAGGTAAAGCTAAAAGATGGGAGAATTATTTCCATGTTTTTCGTGAAGATCTATGCTATTAATGCAGACTTTAATGAATGAACACATATTAATATGTAAAAAAAAATAAGCAGCACAGGACAGCTCAAAACCCACACCGTTTTAATTTCAAAAGGTGAGGCAGAAGGGAGCTGTAAACAATCTAAGTGAGCTCAAAAGGAGACACCAATGGCAAAAAGGCAGCCCTTTCAGTAAGAAAGACAGGGATGATTGCTTGGGATTTTATTTTTATTACATGTAGCTGCAACTGTTTGGTGAGTGCTAGGAATGTTATCTTGACACTAATTCCTAAGCACAGGATTTATTAGGAATAAACTGATCAAGTCATTAAGGGTTGATGCTTTAACTTGGAGCTACATTCTGCAAATACAAAGTAGAAAGTGCTTGAAATATGAATCTTAAACCAAAAAAAAGGTCTTGGAGATTCCAAGAATGAACGCAGTTCAGTTCATTTAGCAAGCAGTTAAAACCACAACAGAAAAACTCCCCCCAAAAACTTGAGGTGGGGCAGAAACAGATATAAAATATGAATTAGGGCTTCCAGTAACCAGAGTATCATGTGAATATGTTAAAAGACTGGGAAAGCAGAAGCCCAGAGCGCTGGAGGCAGTCACAATGTCTGTAGCCAGCAGGAACATGTGCAGCTTCACGCTTTTTCCTAAATAAACACGGATATCCCACCAGCTTTAGCAACCAGGGCTCTCCAGACACCTTTGTAGCATCTGAGGGAGATGGGGCGGCTCAGAACCAACTTGCAGCGCTAAGGTCTGACAGTCAGAGAGGCCTGGGCACAAACGCAGAAGACCATCTTGCATAGAGAGCTGCACAACAGGAAAGGAGATAAATACACACGGCAAAGGCAACAGTTACCATGCCCACAACTCTCTCAGGCAAAAAGGATTACAGAACTGTTCCCTAATTAACGGCAGGCAGAGAGGGGCAGGTGAGCACAAACACCTCCCTGAAGGGGCACGAGGCAACCTGGCTCACGGAACGGCAAACGGACAGAGGAACCCTCCCGCGATCCCCTCCACTAGCAGAGCTGCAAGGTCTGGACTCCCAGGTGACAGACACGGTAGGACAAATACATCGTGTTTGCCACCAGTACAATTAGTCTGGGAAACGGCGATGGGCTCCAGGGAGAGTGGCCGGGAGCAGCCGTCTATCTCTCCTGGTCTTGCCATTTGGAGAAGTGCAAGTTACTCCAAGTCATCTGCTGCAAAAAGGGAGGTGACAACTCAGGAACACAACCGAGAGCCACAGTTGAGTAATTTCTCATTAAAAGTGACTGGGAAAAGCCTGTTCCAGCAGATACTCTAACAGAATAAATATTTAGCAGAGGTTGTTTTAAAGAGGCCACTCCCAAGTAGCTGGAAGGAAAGCTGGCGTGAAAAAAAGAGGTTGAGAGATAGAAGTGTAAAACCTCTGGCAACAGGAAAGCGTCCTGACAATCACAGCTTTAAAAAACAACTATTCCAACATCTTTTTTTTGTAAATTGCACCCATTTTAAAACACACTGGAAAACCAAAGGTAAAGCAGGAATCATACACACAGCTCCCCATCTGCATTTAAAGCAAGTCACAGATCGGTGATGGCACACGTGCAACTCCTCCAGTGTTTTGTCGGGGCTCATCCTCTGCCTGGCTCTTAACTGGTTTTCTTTCATTTACTGTTTATGTCTATGATTTAATGACTGCTTTCTCTCCCAAAATATTCTGTAGCTTCAGGTGCAGCGAAAAGCTCCAAAGTCTCAGCGGGCCACAGAATAGTTTAGGGCCGAAGAAAATGACCGTGGGAAACCAGTTTCCACACTGGCACATCATCATCAAAGAGAACTGGTATTTTTAAAGTAGTTGTGTTACTGTCAAGAGAATAGCCCCTGAGCAACAGAAAGGATGTCAGCTAGTTACAGAATGGTATTTTCACTATGATACTGTAGCACATGATCAGAGACAAAGATGATGACAAAAATTGTCCTTTATATATTATAAAGGAGACAAACACACACAATCAACAGTTGTTAGAGCCACAAATAAGTTTTGTGTAGCAGCACAAAAGAACGGAACATTACAAAGCTCAATACTGCTGGTAAACATCTGGTGACTAGAATGGACATGGAAGGTGGGTGAAGATCTGGTGGTCTCCGTCATCACAGCCCCGAGGAAGAATGTGGAGCAGGGTGGTGGCCCCGTTCTCCTCTTCTCTGTCCCATTCTCCCGCTTATCACAGCGGTTATCTGTTTCTCACAGAAGTTACCAAGGAAGCTATAAAGGTTTTGTGCAACTGCTAAAGGCTGACCACAAAGAACAATGGCTTGACCACAGTCCCAGCCCAGCACTTTGCACAAGAGCAGATAACACGGTATAAATGTTATCCCTATTTTGGACCTAACTGGGGGATGACAATTCTACACCAAGGTGTAGGGAGAGACCCACCAGTTTGTCCTCCCAGAAGGGACACCTTTTGGGAAGATCCGCGATCTCGGCTACACCAAGTCCTCTCCCAGGAGATGAAGCTTGTGATTGCAGTCGTGTTTCAGAGCTACAGAGCCAGCCTGCAGCTCAGTGCATTTATCCCCGGCAATATGAAAGAATCCGTATGTGTTGCGTAGGAATAAACCACACTATTCATGTACCCAACTGCTTCTTTGGAACGCTGACAGACCTCAGCAGACAGGCTGTTCGTGTGTCTAGTGTCAGACCTATCATCACGGCAATAATTGGTCTACTTATTAAGAGATCAGTCCAGCTGCCCCCAGGCCCTCTAATCTCTGAGGACCGGCTAGAACACAGGGGACTCATCTCTTACAAAGTTTATCCATCACTACAGGCAACACTCTGTTCTTAGAGTAATACTGGAAAGGTATTAGGCTGCTTCCTATCAGGTCAGGGGATTCAGTCTGTACTCAATTTCAGGTCTGAGATATTCCACTTCAGAGGTGAAAAGACAAACACCCCATTTAGATACTGCTTCTGAATTACTACAGGCATGGCGAGTAGGATACACAGAATATAATCAGAGGTAATCACAATAGTAAGGAAGAAGCAAAGAAACCATATTAATACTTCATTTACATTATTACTAGAGCATCCAAATAAGGTACCATAACAGGACACTATCTGAAAGGAGCCTGGAGCCAGGTGGGGTCAGTGTTTTCTCCTAAGGAACAGGCAACAGGACAAGAGGAAGCTGCCTCAAGTTGCACCAGGAGAGGCTTAGGTTGGACATTAGGAATAATTTCTTCCCTGAAAGGATTGTCCAGGCCTGGCCCAGGCTGCCCAGGGCAGGGGTGGAGTCCCCATCCCTGGAGAGGTTTCAAAGCCACGGAGAAGTGGTGCTGAGGGACATGGTTTAGTGATGCCCTGGCAGTGCTGGGGCAACGAGTGGACTTGATGATCTGAAAGGTCTCTTCCAACCAGAACAATTCTATGATTCTATGGCTCTGTGATAAGCCAGACTAGCAGCACAGTACCCACACTAACTAGCAAGCTGCAGTGTCAAGGGCTATCTCTGCAGATTTAATCAAAAACATTTTTAAGCACAAGCCTAAAATTAACCCAGAGTTACTGAGTTGTGAAAAATAGTCACACTACTGTAGCTTGACTCCCACCTATCATCTTTTAAACACAAGATCCATGCATGATGCTCTTGGGCTTGCAGTCTGCTCAGTATTGCTTACAGCAGAAGTAGACAGACCATACACAGACAGGATCAAGCACACAAATAGCTTCATCCATTAGAAAAATGAAAACAAGCAGCAAAACATTCCAAACAGAGCTCCAGCACGATAACATTGGTATTTCTACCAGTATGTTACACGCTACTGAACTGGGGTTAAAAAATACTGAAGTCATCTCTTTCTACACCATGCTTTTTGGATACCACCAGCTACAAAGAGAACACAGTTCAAGAAAAAAAAAAAATATTGACTCATAAGCTACTTAGATGCCTACAGGTGGATGTCATGAAGACTTTCAGAAGCTTTGCTCTAGGTTTTTTGGTACCTAAGGTGCTTTGTAGGTCTGGCCCTGTTGCTGGCATTGCTTTTATTATTAGCAACGTTAGAACTCATTGCATCTGTGGTGATGCAACAGAGCATTGATATTTTTTATACCTCAATGGTAGGAGAAGTTTTGACTATTTTGTATTACCAAATACTTCTAATTTGAAAAAAAACCCAACGTATTAGGCAATTTGGAGTGCATGTGCCTCTTGTTAGTAAGGACCAGTGTAAGGCAGATAAATGACAGGCAAACAGAGGAAGCTGCTGCCTTTGAACAGTTGGGCTTTAGGGCTGTAAGTGTCCATATGCACTTCTCCATAGAGGATGACTCCAGCCAGCACCACGCATTCCTCTGGAGGAAAGCCTCCAAGCAGACAGAAACCACAGAGCTCATACTGGGGTTGGAACTGCACGGTCTTTAAGGGCCCTTCCAACTCAAGCCATTCTATCATTCACTGCTGCTGAGATCTCTTGAAGCTGGCAAAGCCATCACTTGAGGAAAGCACGTCCAGACTATCCTCCAGCTGCCTGGGACCGCAGCACGGTGTATGTGGTACCAGCAGACAGCCCCAAGGCCAGGCAGAGCACTTTAGCTGTGCTGCGATGTCACGGCGAGAAATCGAAAACAGCCTCTTGGAAAATCTGTCCTGTTGCAGTCACAGCTTAAATATTCACATTTCATGCAAGGAAAAATCTATTTCTGCCACACAGAGCAGCAAGAGCAAGATTTCACGAGGAAAACTTCCAAAACAGATGAAAATTCAGCCACTGAAGGGAATACAGAAAGAAAAGACAGAAGAGAGTTGTACCTCTGGCATAGCTGGGAAGACACTGCCTGGAAAACAAGGTCTAAGCAGTGAGAGATTTGCTTTAAACCCACACAGGCATCCTCCAGCCTGTGGAGATGAACAGCTGGGGATGAAGTAGACTGATGGTCTCCAGTGTAGGTGTGAGGTACAGACCCACTACTCGGAATCCCATCTGCACATCCTTAAAGACCAAAGGATGGCTCTGCAATCTTCTTGTGCGTTTGAAATCTTCTTGAATCCTAAGCCAAAACGCTCATCCTCCAAAGAGAAGAGTTCCTGAGCAGTGAACAGCAGCTCGTATGGAAGTCAAAACCTGAAGTGAGGGTGGTCACTGCATAGCTAGAACTACAGCTATGGAGCGGGAAGCCAGCATCTACCATAGCAACACCCCAGACATGGTGTAACTTCAGCTTAATTCTCTCTAGACTATAGGAACAAACTACTACAAGCCCAGAAATGCCAACTTCAGGTATTCAGATGGAAATTACAGCAGGCTACAGTAGCCCAACAGTTGCCAATCTAGTTAGAGACTTGCCAGTTTTGAGTTTTTGTTTTGATTTTTAAACCAGTAAGATCTAGCCTCTCAGGATTCTGGGTTTGTTTGCTTTTTCCACTCCCCCTCTAAAGTGCTGAAGCATTACATTAGTTACAGGAGGCAAAGAGATAAGGGAGCACAATGTCAGGTGAAGAATTCCCCAGAAGACCAGATACTTCTCCTTGCTCAAAGGTCAGCAGGATTCAACGAGACAGAAGCGTAGCTGCAGATCTTCAAGTGAGTCCACAGCAGCACAGTTTATGGCAAGAGTCATTTTACTTGCCTGCCCATGATGGAGGATATCCAAAAAGGGACAGTAATCCACATAGCAAAGATAGTCAGGAGCCAAAGCTGAGCACTGCTTCCCATAAGGTCTTTCATTCGTTCATCACAAGCAGGAGGAACAGGTGTGCCCACTAAAACCACACGGATTCTGACCATTCTTGAAGCTACCAGGAGGTCTTGCAACCTGTGCCTGGATGGAGATGCAAGTACAGGTAAGGAGACTGAAATAAGTCAAGCCAAAGTCTCTAGCAGAACTGGAAGCCAAACTCTGGTCCATACCAGATGCGCTGTTAAGATCAACGTGGGAACCTGAGGACACCAGAAGGAAAGCAAAGGCTCCTAAAAATAAAGGACCTATCATCCAAGATGAACTATCCACAGATGCAAGATGGTCCCACATCAGGCAAGTGAGCCCAGAGCCCTGGCACCAAAGAAAGAACAGGCAGCAGGACTGGGAGAGCTGACAGCAAGTTGCAGAACTAGCAGGACTAAGCTTCTGTGCGACCTACATACCGATGGTGCAACAGCCAGAACCAGTGGAAACGCTACGCAGAGGCAACCAGGATTCTTGGAGAACAATCAGCTCCTTGGCAGATGGGGTGGAACACACGGTGCTGGGTAAATCTCTTTCAAAGTCCAGAGCAGATGATCAAAAAGGTGTTTCTGAGTCAGAAAGCTCTTCTGAAAGTTCACTTCCGACAGGCAAATACAACCTGAGGACGATGAGGCCTCTTCTGGGCTTTTTTGTTTGTTTTAAGAACAACCTCCAGGTCCAATCAAATGGATATGAATCCCACAGAGCTGACAGCAAACCTTGACCAAATCTCAAGGGAAGCTGTCAAGATGACAGAGATGAATACATGAAGAGAACAACGTTCTTGAGACACAGCAGGAACAAGTCTCCTTTCAGGACTGCTGATAACCCACAACTCCAGAGCAAGCCAGAGAGCCAGGAGGCATTTCAGCTTGCCGAGGCCTTCCAAGAGAAACTGTGGACCATACAACATACTTCAGCAGGGAACAGCAACTAAAACAAAGACGTGCTGGTAGGGCAAGACCTTTATGATCTTGACTGCTTACAGCACACCATGCTTGTCCATATTCCAAATACGAGCAGGCACTTGGAGAATATACTCTTTTTACGTAAAATATGAACTTACACAGGCTTAGAACAACTGACACTGCAGGTGATCTGTTATGATACGAGCACACACAGTTCTACACTGACTGTAACATCTCGTTTCGCAGTTACACAGGGTTTACAGAATCTATTACCTGACCCCATTTTAAATAATTAATGCCTGTCGACCGGTTCTTCAATACTCCCTACACAACCATTACTCACTACACAATTACTAATATTTTTTAAAAAAATCACTGCTATCATTTGTTTCTAACACATTTTCTTAAGGTACCAAGGTAGATGAGCTAGGAGCGGGGTTCTTCCTTCCCCTGCAGCTGGGGAAGGAGGTTCACTAAGTCCTAATGAATCAAAGCCACAGGAAAGCAAACTCTAGTGCCACTTTCACTGAACTGCTGTTATTTTTATCAGTCCTATACTGCTAGAAAGCATACATGCTACCTCCTTCATAAGCCTCATGTATACATTTCATCAATTTAGCCCACTAAATTATACTCCTTACTAAAACTAAGCAGTGAGTTTGAAGCCTGAGCCCTCCAAAGTCTGAAAACTCTTCCTATTTACTCCAACAATACAAAAGAGCTGTGAGCAAAGTGGAAGTAAAGACTGGAGACACATACCGGCTTGTCACAACAGACACACCACCCAGAGGAATGCTTAGAAACTATGCTTCTGTTTCCATACTTAAAGACTGGTTTCAAAGTGGATCTTGTTTAATCTTATCAACTTGACAGTGCAAAACCACTGCCCAAGAACAAGT
Source organism: Baryphthengus martii (assembly GCA_013396935.1). Taxonomy (NCBI): domain Eukaryota; kingdom Metazoa; phylum Chordata; class Aves; order Coraciiformes; family Momotidae; genus Baryphthengus; species Baryphthengus martii. The sequence goes on along the minus strand of VWZK01016514.1, from coordinate 344,288 downwards.
GTCTTGTAACTGGAATAAAATAAAAAAAATCCAGATTATCAGCGCCAACGGAAGACTTAAAGCCACGCACATATCTATAGAAACCACATCTGAGAGAGCTGATCAGAACCATGGACGAGCAGCCGGAGCTTCTGGTACAGAACCAGAGTATATTTTCCTTAGAGTAAATGTACTTACGTCCACAGAAAGTCACTGCCCAAGTGAGTAGGAGAGCGGCAAAAATCCAGAGCCACACCACAAACAAATGACCTGGAGACAAAACCTCCAGGCGAATTTTAGCTAGCAGCAAAAGCATTTCCAGGAGCAAATGTTTCTGTTTCAGCTTAACCCTTACAAGCAGTATTTAATTAGTCCAGCCAGACTGATTCTTCTCTCATATCCACTCTTGACCTGCATCTTTTCCCTTTCCCTAGGCAGGTAAATGTACAGTTCCTTAGTGATTAAGCAGTGTCCATCACCACCACTTTCCCAAATGAGCACATCAATGCTCCCCAAAAGAGTGACTGAATCTGAAACCTAACTCCTGAAAACACTGTCCTGTACTCAACGGATCATGTTTTAGGAACACAAAAGTTCCACTGGTTTACTACAAAAATAAAATCAAATTAAGCCCACATCCTACATGTACTTAAAGGAGTACAAAAGTAATGCAGATGCAATTTTAAGTCACTATGGTATAGATATATATTTCTGTCTGCTAAATAACAGTGACATAAAAAAGATAAAAATACACTGTCAAAAATGTGCATCTGCTTCAATAAGGCATGAAGTGATCTGAAAGAACCAGGACCATGTGATCTGGCAGCAGTAATCCACTACCTGCTCAAAGTCCCATTCAACCTTCAGGACTGAGGAAACAGACTTGGAGGAGGGGATACAAAGAAAAATTCACGTGCACTAGGAAACGCACAATGTGTTGTGAGGGTGGACAGTCTAGTACTTCTTATTGTACCAGTTTGTCACACGATCTAAGAAAAAAATTGAACATTTCCAGCCGCAGTTGAAATAATAATCCAAATGAGACCACCCTTAGTGATCATTCTATGTCCTTCAGCAGCGGGTTTTGCCATACACAATGTAATTATAGCATATGGCCACCACAATTATAGCATGTAGCCACCATATACAGTATTTTGCTCCCCAAAGTTCTTAGTATTACGCAATACACATTAAGTGGCTCGTGAAATACAAAAAGACAACATTGAAACTTACAGTATTTAACAAAATCCTTCTGAAAATCTTTCCTAGAGTTGACAAAGGTTCTTCCTCTCTCAGTTCCAACTACAAACACATCTGTTTCATATACAGCAATACAGGCAACTTCTGCCTTGGACTTGGCAAGCTCTTTACACTGAAAAAAAGAAAAACAAAAAACTTTTATTACCATCATTAAGAGAACGTTTAATGGACGTGTTTGTGGTACCACGTAAACCAGCTACTACTTCTGCTGCCAGCACCCACCCTTCAGAAGGTATTGCAACATAACATCAGCCATTAGCAAAGGATAATTTATATACCAGGAGCGCTTTTCATCAGGAATCTTAAGAGCATTGTAGATGCATTAGTGAAATTAAGGCCTTGTCTCGACTCAGAGTTTGTACTGGCTTTAATTACAATGATTTATGACATCAATCCATGTGAAGTTATCGCTTCCCTGTTAAGAGAATCATATAGAATGCCTTAGATCAGAGTTTGCTGCAACCTATAAAGACACCAACAACTGCAGCATGAGAGGAAGAAGTGACAGAAAGCCTTGAAAAACCAAATAGATCTGCTGGGGAAAAAAAGGCTTATGATCAATTACAACCATCCCATTCAAAGTTTCATTGCTGAAATCTTTTGTTCTTGCTTATCAATTAAGAAAACAATTTTAAAGAATCAAATCTTTGTCAGTGCCTCAGCTTTAAGGAAAGGGGACAGGCACTTTCATTCACAGTCTTGGCCAACCCTAAACCCCACCACAGAGTGACTGAATAACTTCTACAAAGTAGGTGACACGCCAACTTAAAAAGAAGTATTGTCTAAACAAGTTTTGTTGAATTGGTACAGCAGCTGAGGACAAGGCATTAGCCTCAAGACCATTTATTCACTTGATATTACAGATTAGAAAGATCAAAAAATACTCTTTGCTTCCAACCACGTTCTACTGGAGAAATCAAGATATAGTTCCCATTTGGTAAAATAATTTCTAAAAAAACCACACCACAACAAGAACCAAGATAACCGTTAAGACGACCATTAGTATGATTTTCCACGAGCAAAAAAAACAGAGTTACAGCCGGTTGGACAGCAGGCAACAAGGCAACCACAGAACATTACACCTTTCCTGGGCAATATACTGGTGTAATCCCGCAGATGCCAAGGCAGCTGCTTGACATCTCTACTAACCATTGACTCCAGTGCCGACATGAGGAATGTCACCACCATTCTGCTTTCAGAGGAGTCCTCGTCATGGGTGGATGTTGCTTGTGCGGTAGTTTGGGCCATTTTCCTCCTATAAAAGGAAATAAAAAAGCTGTTCAGATAAACACAGCAGTGCGAGAAAATGAAACCTTTTCATAAAAGCAAAAAAAATAATACCAAACATTAAAAAACCCAGAACACAGCCCACCACACACAAACAAGCAAATATACAGATAAACTAACAGGAGGAAGGGCTCGTTCTTCTGTTCATTCATCCACAGCTGGAGCTAAACATTGAAAAGTTAAAATGTTGTGCCACGACTGGATCACAAACCCTTTGTGCCCAGAAAGACGCGTATTAATTGATTAGCTGAATTTACATCGATTTTTCTTTCTAAGAATGTTTGCAACTCCAGCAGTCCAGATGAACACAGCAAAACCCACTGGCATTAACCTACAGTGATAGCAAATTGCAGTTGACACAAACATTAGAACAACCCTTCCTGCAATCATCGTGGCCTAGGTCAGAACAATCTACCAGCACCCTGCCCCAAAATCACCGCCTCAGAGAATACAGGATCAGTAACCAGAACATGACATTTTTATTTGCATATTCTTCAGTCATAGGATTAACTCCAAAGTTAAGTAGTTCCAATTAAGGTGCTAAAATTAAAAACTGAATTTCAGCAGTGACACCAAAAAAAAAATTAAAAAAAAAAAAATCTAAGCCTATTTTCTGTATGTCATTCAGGAGACTTTCAACTTATTTAAGACATAAGTAATAATCAGGACTTGTTTATGCTTCCGCTGGCAGAACTGTCTACACAAGAATGAGAATATTGAAAATGAAGTTTCAGCAGCTGCTAAGAGTCCATTTCTCTAGTGAAGTGTTGCAAATTCCTACATTTACAAGTAGCTACAGCAATAAGCTGAAATGCCTAGAGGAGGAGAGTGCCCTGTATTTTTAGGATACCCATTCTTTAACCAGCTTGCAAGGTGAGGAGATCAGTGTTTAATACAGACTAAAGACACATCCCGCTGCACCCTGGCAGCACACAAATACTTTTCCCCTACTTACTTGACAGCCAGGCACACATGACAGACTTCTTTTTGTCTCCACTTTTCCCCAGTTTCTCTCTTTCAAACACCAGATTTCTCCACTATTCCTATCTATTCCACAGGGACAGTGTTTATTATTAGAAAGAGCAGGCTATGGTTCAGTAGATCTAATGAACCCAGCTGCCTTTCCAAGATCCAGCCCTTAGAAAGCACGTGACAACACCATTGCCCAACATAAATCCCCAGTGGAAGGCCTTGAAAAAAGCGCCACACTTTAGCCATTACCAACCCACTCCACAAAAAGGCCAATTTAAATCCCATCCTTCGAACAATTGAGCACCACATATGATATATCTATTAATCTGAATCACATATTGCTAAAAAAAGAACTTCCAGATCAGTTACTACTAGTTATAATTCCCTAAATACTTCAGTTTAACTGTGCCAAGATGAGCCTTTGCCCAAGGAAAGGCTTGGGACAATGAACAAAGCCTTGCAAAATACACCTGTCGGGTACCGAGGTTGTTGCACATTCAGCCGTTCCCGCTCGCTCCCCTTCGGTGGGATGAGGGAGAGAAGCAGAAGTGTAAAAGTGAGAAACTTTGTGGGTTGTGATATAGACAGTTTACTAAGTAAAGTAAAAGCCACACGCACGAGCAAAGCAAAGCAAGAATTCCTTCCTCTCTTCCCAGGGCAGGCAGGTGTTCAGCCAGGCCCAGGACAGCCGGGCTCCACCACGCCTGACGGTGACTTGGGAAGACAAACGTCATCACTCCAAACATCTGCCCCCTCCTCCTCCTTCCCCCAGCCTTATACACTGAGGNTTCTCAGACTCGGTTTAAAGACATAGAAAGGCATAAAATTCATTCTTCTGGGCATGGGCAGACGACATAGGATAAACTCCAAGACAAAAAGCACTCCAAGACACCTCCCAACCCATCCCTTCGTTACCAACACTGTTTCCAGCACAAATCCAAACACAGCCCCACACCAGCTACTAGGAAGAAAATTAACTCTATCCCAGCCCAAACCAGCAAACTGCCTGACGAGACCATCACCACGATACGGAGCTAAAAGTCCCTCTGGGTTTTCCTTTCACGAGGAGAGAACTAAAGCCCCCAGTCAGCAGTTTTTTCAGGAAGCCAAATCAAACCAACATCTCTCTCTCACTCTACAAGCTTCTTGCCGACTTCTACTTTTAAGAACCAAAACATAGAAATACTCAAGGCAAGAGAGAACAAAACCACAAGATACAGTTATTTTCCATCTTCCCTGTACAGGGGCAGAGATGCCAATCTCGGTAAGTCCAAGTAGGGGATACTCTCTCTAGCAGTTGCTTGTCGGACACACAGAAAGCAAAAAAAAAAATAAAATTGTAAGTTTTATGAAGAAAAAGTGTTATTTAAGCATATAAAGAATATATATGGAAAACTGGGGGGGTATTCTAGCAGAGCAGAAAAGCACTCATTTCATTACGAAGCTGAAACAAAAAGAAAAATAATAAAATATATCATTAAAAAAAATAATTAAAATCTAACAAAGCCTAACTGCTTCTTGGCTGTTACAGTTTTCACCCTTGGCTTCTTTGCCTTCCGGGCCAAGACACATTTTCGGCATATTTAACTCTGCCCAAATATTGGCCTTGGGACAAATGACAGAAGTTGGCTCTTTCCAATCTCTACAGTGTACAGATTAATACTCACAAGCTGTTAAGTGTAAATGAATCTTTTGCAACAGATCTTGGCTAAAAATCTGTGTTATTTTTCCTGCAATTTGGTTCAGTGATCCCAGATGAAGTTCAGTCTTGACAGTTCCCAGCTAATCTAGCACAGAAACTGTGGGATGCAAACATACCACCACCAGGTTTCCCGATTTTCTGTAAAACACCGACCCTGGAGATTTTCACCTCCACCCTCCCGCGTCTCGTCAGAGCTGACCTAGGCATTCCCATTAGGATGATCTCTTTTCCTTGTTCTGACATGTCATTGATCATCTTATAATTCGACAAGTGCTCTATAAAGCAACAATTTTCAGCTCCTTCCAAGAACTGAACTGCTCACACGCCACGGAAGCACAACAAGCTTAACACCAAGGGTGCTCAGACTGTGTGACACCCCCACCTTCAGGTACAAACAACTATTTTCTGAAAAGAAATATTTGCACCAGCCATAGCCCAAGAGAAGCAGAAGCAAAGGACCTGGGAGTTCCTTCACAAACTCACTGCCTGTTCCTCACCATCTGCATTTGGTGCGTGTGGATCGTGAATCAGTTCAGCTGAGCAATACCCATGGTACCTCCTATGGAGGACCAGCCTGTCCTGAAACACAAACGTTGCTGGACTCTACCGAGAAAAAGCAGCTCCAGCTGTTCAGAGTCAGCTCAACCCAAAGTCAAGAGGCAGAGAAAAGCCTGGCAGAGTTTAACTCTGCTTAAAGCTGTCATGGTTTAGGGTGAGGGCATCCCACTAGACCTATAACAGACACTTTCTGCCAGCCCTCCTCCTTCCTTGAAGGGGAAGAGAAAATGAGTAAGGGAGAGAGACTTCTCAATTAAAAAAGGAAACTAGAACAGCTTTCATGAAAATGAAAATAATAATAATAAAATGGAATACATGCAAATATATACAAAACCAGTATCGAACTCAATCCTGTCCCCCCCCCAGTTGCAGTTACGTCACCATCACACCAGTGCTGAGGAGCAGGCACCGGGGAAATCCCAGCCTGGGCCCAGCAGCAGATGGGAACCGTGTTCAGGAGCTGGATTCTAGTACTGGACCAAAGGCAGAATGGGACAGAGTCCTCCTCGGATGCCGGCCAGTGAAGAAGTGAGGAAGAAGCCAAAGAAGAGCCGAGCAAGAGCCCCTGAGCCGAGAGCAGCCAAGCAAGGGCCACGAGCAGCCTGTGTGATCCCTCAGCTTTATAGCGAATATGACGTACCTGGGATGGATCCCTTGTCGGTCAGTTTGGGGTCACCAGTCCTGGCCGCTCCTCCCCACAGGTGCAGCCTTTTACTTTCTGCACCCCCCAACACGGTGCACAAGATCCAGCGATGGCCTTGGTCTGCACACCGAGCCTTGGTAGTAACTCTGACTATCGAGCGTTATCAGTGCACAAAGCGGACGCTGCCTGCCAAACACGCTGCTACCTTCAGAAACTGCAGTTAGTTAAAGGAACTTCGCTGAAAGGTAAGATCACCAAACAGAATGAGTTCTGTTTTCCCTCAAACCAGGACAACAGCCTACATCAAAAACAGGAAGGTGAAGCTTCCCAACATCGGGAATAAGGAGAGATAAGATGGCATTTAGAGGGCATTTAGTCAAGTTAGACCCATCTGGGTCTCTCTCCTCAGGCTTACCGCCAGCTCTTTCAGACAGACGTTGTCTCCCTTGGAGTTACAAACCTGGACTCATCAGTTGAGAGCTGCGTCACATACGCACGCGTCATTAGCTCTGAGCTAAGATCAAACCCAGGCTACGAACCCTCCCTAAAAATGAATAAAAATGACTCTCAAGGACAGCAGTGGCCATGAAGAAGTCTTAACACACCAGCAAGGCTCTGCTCCTCTCCCCTCCCCTCTCCTCCACGCACACTCCCTAAAGTACTTCCGTTGCGTTTTTTCCCAGTCTCTTATCTAGAGCAGCAGAGCAGCCAATTCAGGGAAAGTGCACATCCCGAATACAGTCAACCTTCTCCTCTGCTCACAAAGAACTAAGGGTGTTTCTCTCCCCAGCCTTAATCTACACTGCTGTGCAGTCCAAGCGGCCAGGAGCACAGATCTGAGGAGCAGGTCTCCTCGGAAGCCCGCTCTGGCCTTTCACACCCGACACCATCACGGTGACCCACTAAACACGAGCAGCTGGGATGTTGCCTGTCACCATTTCAATCCAACTCCCACCGCAGGGATTTAACTCAAAGCAGCAGCAGGATCAACAAGAAGCAGCACCGAGGGTCTCCCCCCAGAGCTAACCCCAGGAAACACGACACACCAGCCGCGCTACCTGCGGCCCCACATCCCGCTGGAACGACCGTCGGGATTGGCAGAATCGCGCCGCTCAGAAATAGGATCTCGCTGTAAAGCAACATACTGCCCCAAATCCCTACTCCAGTGCTCGCTGAGTTCAGTTTACAGGATTTTTTTTCCCCCTCTCAGGGCGTCCGAGCAGCAGGTGAGTGACCAAAGGCAGTCAGGAAGGAAAACAAGGGCCCCTAACAAACAGCACTCCCAAGGGAAACACCTCGGGGTGTGCTCACCCCAGAGCACCGAGACATTTTGCTGGGGGCGAGGGGAGGACACGGTTTATTCCACAGCTGCAAGACCCCTCTAAAATCAGTAATAACTAATTCCCCTTTTTTTAGGTACTTTTAGGCTACTCGGCACCACAGGCCAATTTTTTTATTCAGTCTAGATGGCGGCTACCTCTGCGCCTCTTAAAACCTGTTTAAAAAGGAAAAGACGATTCCAGCAACTGTTCTTTCAAAAGCACCTCTGATTTTGCTCATTCACGAGCCCGCATAAGTGTTTGCAAAGAGAGATTTAAATTTGATTTTTGCTGTTTCTAAAGATTCTGATAGAGACCGTCACATAATTATGAAATTTCAGATAAAATGAAGATGCAGTATCTAACTATATACCTCACAAGGCAGCTGTATAAAAATGAACTATATAAACACCAACCTATTACCCAGTTTGAGGTAGTTAAGAAATCATTAGCATAAAACTCCATTTATGTATTTAAGCCAGACAGACTTGGGGAAAATTTTACTTACTTTTTTTTTAGTTTCTAGGTACGCAGTGTCCTACTGCAGTACCTTGGCATTCCTGAATTACAGTAAACAAAATGAAATATTAATCACAGCAGCCCTGACCATCTCATGATTTCTGTCTTTCCCCATGTAATTATATTTACTTAGTCAACACGATCACGCTGAGTAACAATTACCTTAGTTCTGTGCGTCCTTCAACACTTACACAGAATTTTGAGAAGTGAATTAGTCTGAACTCTACTGGTATTTATTTAATTATAACAAATTCAGTGTTGGCACATTTTCCAGAGTGAGAAACTGTTGTCCTCACTAGTGCGAGCCGCTCCAAGAAATAAAAGGCTCAAATTATTGAAGGGCAAACAAAACCCCTTTAATTCCTCTGGGGTTCCTACAAAGAGCTAAACCAACACTAAACACCGATTCATGTTCTAACACCTTGAAAAAAAACCCCAACCTCTGACCAGTACTTAGCTGGTACCTAAGAACACACTTTTGCTTCCTGCGGTGAACGGCCCCATGTTCGCACCGGTGTGGCTGCTGCCCACCACGGCACGTGCTGGGAAAACTCACCATCCAGCAGCAACTGGTTCCCTCTATTTGGTCACTCAGTCCCCTCCCCTGCTCCTGTTATTGTGTCTAACCAAATGAACCAGAACACTCATTTCCACGGAATCGATCGCACGTGTTCCGCCTTGAATTAACGCATTTCTCTTGATCCTATTAGAAATCTCTCTCCACCCAGGATCCAAGACCAGAAATAAAAGTCATTTCCATCAGTAAGAGTTTGGGAATACGTCAGTAGTTTTTTGTGAGAACATGACAAATTCACAGCCTCTCCAGAAGAGCACAGGTTTAGTTGGTTCTATGAAAATATTCTCATGTCCTGATGGAGTAGACAATGGGCTGCCAGTAGCCTCTTACCAGCCCACATAGGGGACAAACTTTTATGCCATCTAATTTACCTAATGAATTTACAAGCCTTTCTTTTTACTTGTGGTTTGGTTTTTTTTTTTTTTTGCTTTACAGGGTTTTATTATTTTAACTGCAGAGTTAAAGTTAGGTAAGTACAAAAAAAAATATTGGGTATATTTAAAGTATAGTCTAAAAGTTGATCCTTATTGTGAGATATTAGCACAAAGACTTGTACACACTGACAACTCAGCTACACATCCAGCTTACAAGGGGGTGGCTGTTCTCATTAAACAACCACGCTGCGGATGTTTCACACACCAAAGCTTTGGCAAAAGAAGCCTGCAAATCACAAACTGGAAACACAACAGGTGACACCCCAAACACTCTGCTGATTAAAAACACTGCCAGGAAAGGAAAGGTAGGTAATGTTAGACATCCTGACAAGGAGGATGACTTTACAATGACCTCCCTTAAACATCAAGTTGACAGACTCCTGTAACAAGTCCTTCCCACCGGCTAGCAAAGTTCTACCTGCCGGTCACATAAACCCACCTCTGCCAAGTCCCTGCCTGAAGCAGTCAGTGTGCAGAAGCCGCTCTCGGGTCTCTCTGACAGGCTCTCCTGGGTTGGACTCAATGACCTCAAGGGTCCTTTCCAACCCAAGGGATTCTGTGATTCTCACGCCCTTCCCCGAGCAACCTGCTCTCCTTGACAGCCGACCAGGGAGCAGACCTCCCACCTGCGGGGCGGGTCTGAAG
>VWZK01016514.1:296179-333733 GCA_013396935.1 Baryphthengus martii | reverse complement strand
CTGGCCCTCGCAGAGGCCTTGGCTCGGCCGCCCCGCCGCGGTCCTTTCCCCTCCTGCAAAAACCCGGCCGGACGCGTTCCTGTGTGACCTGCTCTGGGTGATCAGGCTCTGGTGGGGGCTTGGACTAGACGATCTCCAGAGATTCCTTCCAACATCTAACGTTCTGTAATTCTGTGACAAATCAACCAGGTGTAACACTCAGAGCTGCTCCAGCTTCTCCAGAACCAGCACAGCGGGCGGCTGCTTTTGGTTTAATAAAGAGCTTCATAGCAAAATAATTTCCCTGTTACAAAGGTGTTCAGCGTAATGGATGCTGGCAATGAGAGGGGTTTTCCTGGGTGTAACCAGGCAAATGTTTTAGGTGACATCACGATCCTTTGAATACTGGTTCAGTGTGGTAAACATGGATAGAAAGTTGCATTCCAATGTTTGTTCCAAATTAAGAAAGCTGCTGTTAAAAGTAACTAGCTAACTCAAACTACCATTTTTGTAAATAGCAACATTTTGTTTATAGTGTGTATAGGGCTGTTACAACCTATATGAAACTGTTAATGGTATTTTCAGAAGCTCAACCGTGTCTTGAGAGTTGGTCAAGAGTAACAAACACTACGATGGCAAGTAAATCTCTTTTGTAAAGGAAACGGAAGGAGGTTTAGTCGAAAGCTTTCGGCTTCCTCGTTACAATAAATAGTGATAAACTGGGGAGCAAAGCTCAGAAGCCGTTGGCTGGGAAGGGCCCCGCGGGAGGCGCTTTGGCCGTGTCATCGCTGCTGAGGCTGTGGATTTGGTGCAAAACTCGCCCACCTGGACACACTGACCAGCCTCCCCTCGGCAAACCACCCGAGCGATTCGAGATGACGTGGCTCTCGGTGGATCCTTGCCAGTGTTTAGCTGGACACAACTGTCCTCATCGTTTACATTGTGGGAAAGGAGATAGAAGAATTCTGCAGTGGCTAGCAAAAAAACCCAAAACAAACCCAAAGAAAAAAACCAAAACCACCACTTACCCCCCCAAAAAAAACCAACAACAAACTTGCCCCCAAAAAACCCAAAGCAAATCAAAACACTCCAAAAAAACCAAAGCCACCCCTTGCTTTGTAAGTCCCTCAGCTCCCTTTGCCGTTGGCATTTTTGTTGGACAGCAGCACTCCATGATTGCCGCGTTGCTGTCATCTTCCAGCCGTACCAGACTGGGCACAGCCCATACTGGCCGTTTCATACAGATGCAGGTGTCCTAAGTGCACCCTCTCCAAAAGTTACTCAAACAAAAGCTCCTGAAAGACGGGAAGAGTTTTACCTGCCTAAGAAATGTCACAAAGATGATCGGGGGGCTGGGGCACCTCTCCTGCGAGGACAGGCTGAGGGAGGCGGGTCTGCTCAGCCTGAAGAAAAAACTCCAGACGCTGCAGCCATCCAGTGTCTGAAGGGGGCCTACAAGAAAGCTGGGGAAAGACTTTTTACAAGGGCCTGTGGGGATAGAATGAGGGGTAATGGCTTCAAAGTGGAAGAGGGGAGATTTAGATTAGAAATTAGGAAAAAGTTCTTCACTGTGAGGGTGGCGAGACAATGGAACAGGTTACCCAGGGAAGCTGTGGATGTTCCATCACTGGCTTTGTTCAAGTCTAGGTTGGGCAGCCCGCTCTAGTGGGAGGTGTCCCTGCCCAAGGCAGGAGGGTTGGAACTGGATGATCTTGAAGGTCCCTCCCAGCCCAAACTACTGTATGATTCAAAGACACAGAAGCTCATTACCAGGACATCACTCAGGGGCTGTGTCTGGACCCTTGTCCTGCAGGCAGGAACTGCTCCTGGTCGCAGAGAAGATGCCTTTTGGTTACACAGCATCACCTCACCATTTATTTTGAGGGTCATATGTGGCAGCTGCTTCCCACTGGTAAGGCCATTGTTGTGGTGGCTCATTTGCTACCGTGTAGGTCCTCAGAGGAGTGGAAATTTGGCATTTCTCCAGGGCAAGATTCTTGCCATTCTTCTGTATTCCTCTGCACCACCTGATCCAGCCACATGAGCTATGGGGCTGCATAAAGTTTGGGAGAGTTAAGTCGTGCTTGATGTGGAATAATATTTATCCATTGTGGTTACAAGATGACTAACTGAAAAATTAGTTCCTTAAGGCTTCTAAATCCATCACAAACATTCACTGGGTGTTGTAAATCAGTGCTCAGACTAGAAATAACTTGTATGTTTTTAGTAGCTAGAGGAATTAACAACTGGAACATATTAGTGTGCACCGTGAGAATTTCTCCACCAGTTCAGAGCCTGGAAATTCAGGAACTTCCTTCTAGAGAAAACATCCAGCTTAATACTCACCCTCCATGATTTTTACCAGCAGATTCCTGAACTGGCTTTTTTATATATATCTGTATATGTGTGTGTGTATATAACATCTAACCAGTTAATCTTGATATGCTTTCTAGGTTTAAATTCAAGGTCAAGTCTTCTGACAGAAAATATTCTTATCAAAATTCCTTAGTTTAAAGAATTTTCTGTTGCTTCACTTTTTCCTCTACTTGTTAGCCAGCTGGGCTTCAACTACAGATCGAAAAAGATATTCATGAGACAAGGCAAGCAAAACATTTCTTCTAGAGAAGGGAGCCAGACTGTAAAATCAGAGGTGTTGGAAGAGAGGAGCTGAAATCAGAGTTACCATTTAAAAAAACAAAAAAAAAAGAAAAAAAAGAAATTCCATTTCTAGCTCATAGTCTTCTGAAAAGAATTTGAGACCAATACATACATTTTTTTCTCTTTTTTACTTCCTTATTAGTTTGGGGAATTATTCTGTTTCATCCCCAGAAACATGCATTATTCTCTTTAGCGCTCTCGAGCGCTAGGCTGTCTTTATCAGGCGGCTTTGTTTCACTGCATGCAAGGTTACAAATATAACCTCCAGCTAAGTGTAGCATCAGGGATTTCAGTCAACTCGCCCTGGAAGTTGCTGTGGGTAAATCTAAATATCCTTGACAACTCCCATCTAACATCTGAGAGTCTGAAACATTAACATACGCTTGTTGAAACTACTGGAGTCCTTAAGAATTTGCGAAGGGATGAGGGTGAGCAGCAGAAACCCACCGGTCTTGCACTGAGCACCACAGACCTGCTTTTCCAGGCAGGAAAACTTCATAATCCCTTCCAAAACTTCACACGTGGCGGGGTTTGGATCCAGCCCCAGTTCTTCTCCCCAGTACTGCTTTATCTTTGTCCAGCACAGGATACGTGCCTCAGGCTGTGTCTTGCCATCTCTTTCCCAAGGTGCTTTAGTTCCAGGATTCAGGGATATAACCTTTGAATAGAGGCAAAGTGCAAAGGGAAGAGAAGGAGGAAGCTCCAACTTCTCAGAAAAAAAACAGCGCCAAATTACTTTGTCTTTTGTATTTTGTGCAGAAGTCAGACTGCAGTGGCTGGAAGCGATGTGCAAATCTGTCAGACCCCCTCATAGCTACTGGCTGTGCGCTTTTTCGTCTGCATGGTAAATAGATTCTCGTTCCTTCTCCCAGTTTAGTTTATTTTTTTCAATTGCAGTGTAGCTCCACTACAGCCCAGGAGCAGCAACGTGCTCTTTGTACCAGGGAACAGTAATGATGACAGACCAGAACAAGACTAGAGCGATCCATGTTTTTCCACCACACGGCTCCAAATATTTCATGCTACTTTACCAATTTTCCTTTGCTCTAGTTGTCTAGATTCTTCTGCAGTTTCCTTTCACTAAGCTTTTTCTCTGTTAAATAGCAAATACAGACATCCTGTATTTTTCCTTTGAACGTGGTGCACATGATAAGGCTGGTGAACACGTGGGCAGGACAAATATTTGGATAGTAAAAACCCAGGTTCTGTTTTCTCCCATCGTTTACTCCTCTACCCACAGTTAAGGGTGTTTTGGGCAGTTCAGCAAGGAAAGCTATACTAGAATGTCTTGGCTCTCCTTTCCATATCCTCCCAGAGCGATGATCTTAAACCAAGTGATTACCAGCACTTCTAATGACAACAGAAAGTCTACAGAGCAGGCAGGAATTCTGCACCGGTTTGCTTACTGTAGCTCTTCCAAAGAAGAAGGAAGCATTTCAAAATAATTCAGCTTTTCTAACAGACAATTACAGGGACAGTAAATAGACATTTTTCCACAGGTCAAGAATAAAAAAACCCCACGACTTTTGGCACTAGCCAAAATTGCAGGTGCCAGCAATAGGCCGCAGGGACCCCTAAACACACCTGCCCGTAGCACAAAAGAAGCGGCCGCTTTGAACGCAGCCGCCAAATCTGCGCCGTGAGCTGCTTCAGCGAGCACAGGAGCGAACGCGGCCGTGGAAAGCACCGGCGGCCGCCGAGTAATTATTCACGTCTCCAAACGTTTGTCACTGCCCTGGCAGGTTGGTGCAGACGCTGCTGCATCAGCTCGTTGCTTCCCAAATCCTCCTCCCGAGCACACCAGCCAGGGCCTGGGTGGTTCTAAAATGAAAGCCCAGACAGTTGTGCATAAGATGGCAGAGCGGGAGCCGTGCCAGCCTCCCACCGCCCGCTCCTGCTCAGCACCAGGCTCGGGCCGGCACGGCAAAGAGTCCCGGGCAGCTGGAGGGACAAAGTGAGCAAACACCAGACGCGGTAGTTCAGATCTAGCTAAACTAATTCAGCTGTATAACAAAGATCTTCACGGAAGGCGGAAGCCAGGGGCGCTGGTGCCTCATAAGCTCAGCCAAGCCCTCAGATAAACTGACATCATAGTTTTGCTATTAGGAGAAAAATAGATTGGGAGTTTGCCAGCGATGCTTTATCATTCAAGAGAGGGGTTTCGGGGTTTTTTGGGTTTGGTTTGGGTTTTTCTCAGGTTTTTCTCCTCCCTTCATAAGAGCCCTTTGCCAGTGGAGTTATGGAGCCTAGAGCAAGACATTGACAAACAGACCAGCAATTTGGGCGCCTACATGTTTGGTGCAAATACCCACGAACACCAAAGGCTGAGAAGAGATTCTTGTTTGCAACAGAAGACAGACATTTCTACTTGACCTGCGTTTCTAGAAGAAAGAAGTTTGGGAGCATTTTTGCTTTACATTACAGAACAATATAATTGGCAACTAAACTGTAAAAAATGTCTTCATACAAAAGTAAAAACAAAAAATAAAATCAACAAACCCAATAAACATTTTTAGGGAATTGCCTGTATTCAGGTTCTGGTTCCAGTCTGATATTCCTAGACAGTGTCCATCCCTTCCCCTTAGGTACTCCTGCCTGTAGGAGCTGCGCGCGGGGTGGCTGGGGACCTCAGGAGGTGGCAGCAGGTTGGTGGCAATAGGGATCATCTCTGATGGTTAGAAACTTTTCAGTAGCTCTGAACCTGACTGTCACCTGGATCTACTCACCTCCCCTGGACACAGCACGATGTCTCTCAAGGGGCCAAAAGCGACCTGAAAGTGGTGGTGAAGAAGTTTAAACTGAGCAGCAAGGAGCATCCTGGTGTTCCTAGAAGGGAGCCAGGGACATGGGAACGCTCTGCACGTCTTGGTGGTGAGAAGGCAAAGCCAGATGCAGTTTTCCTCAGCTGCACAGCTGGGTGCTTTTTGTGCAAATTCACCATTCCTCACTGAGGGACAGTGTTTGTCCTTCTTAGAGAGGTCCCTGGCAGCACCAGCACAGGCAGTACATCAGCGCTCCACACAGGAGCTCCCACACATCAGTGCCTTCCTCCACAGAGGCTTCCCAAGGCAAACACGGATCCACCTTGTTTGGTTTTGGTTGAACACAGCTGGCTGTTGCTATCACTTCTATGCCTGCAGATCTGTTAGTGCTTCTAAACGTAATCAGCCTGTTGCATCCTTATCTCCAATTATACTGCACTTAAGTCTGTCGACATTTGGACATGAAGAGAGGCTTTTTTTTGTCCACCCCTGTGCAGATTTACTGATGCAGACACCACCAACATAACCAGCAGCTTAAAATGAGCCATTAATATCAGTAGAGCACCTGCAAGGAAACCTGCTCCCATAGACAAGTCAGATTCATCTCTTTCCAGAGGATTTTATCATCCTTTGTAAGACCTTGAGCCTGCAGTCAGCTTTCCATGGATGGACACCGGCACTGCCGGGGTCCATCCTAAAGCTGGAGGTTCCCAAGCTGGCAAGCCAAGGTGAGAGAGAAGAAATCCTGTGACACCACATAGCAAATGATGCTACATGCAGTCATGGTGGCTGTTTTCTTAGTTCTCCTCATCTGTTGTGTTGATTTAGTCAGAGAAATCAGGAAAGTGTTTAGAAGGAGGTTTTGAAGCAGGACAGGAGGAGAGATTGTTATCACCAGCTACTAAGCTGCGGACACTTTTAGGGGCTTTCCCAAGGTGGGCCATGCCCTGGGTGCAGCACCTCGCTGGTGGGTGACACTGGATTGCATCCAGGAATGGATGCTGGATTGCACACCCCTGTGCAGGTGCCAGAAGCAATTCCTTGCTGTTCATACAACATAAAACCCATAAGAACATGCCTGGTGAGTCCAAACCAGCTCAGCCATCTCAGCTTGGGTTCAGCAGGACTAACACCAAACTGAGAGGCACAACTGAAGGAGTTCTCATTTCTTTCCCCAGCACAGGTCACCTGTGACCCTCCCAGCTCTTCCAAACCCCAGGAACAGAAATGCTGGGCAAATCTGCCTATACCTTTGCACCTGGGTGTCCAGAGGACCAAGAAGAAGAGCAGGAAGTCTCCATGAAACATGCCTCCCAGAGCACTTCCCCAGAGTGAGCCCCGGGTCACACAGCCACAGCCACGCTTGCTCAGGCTGCAGGGCTGGGTCACAGCACAGGTGAATGGTGCTGTGGCTGCACACTGGTGGCCTGAGAAGAGAACAAGCAATGCTTTCCACAGGTACTCACCCAAAGCCCAACTATTTTAGGGAGGTCCTCCACACCCAGTGTGGTTTGCCAGCTTGGTAGCCCTCAACAGATCTTGCTTCCAAATTACTTCTTCAGCCTTCCCCTGAGCCCACACAAGCTTCCGGTGGCACAGAGTTGCACAGATGCCTCCCTGTTCCTTGATAAACCACTCCCAACATCCTTATCCTCCTCCCCCTTCCCTTATAAAGCTCCTACCCAGGCCCTTCTCAGAGGGGTTTTAATATGCAGGTTAATGAGGAGCCTCCTCATTAACTCTTCTCCTGTGACCACACAGCTGCTACCAGGGGAGATGTCCATCAGCTCTTCTCTGCCACCATTTGCCCTTAGCAGAGCAGGGTGAAGCAGCAGAGCTGCCTCCTCCCTGAGCCTGCGAATGACGGCAGTGGTTGTACCACAGCCCTGCCCCTCCAGATCCCACAGGCAGCCCTGAAATCCCAGCCCCTGCCCTCAGGATTATGAAGCCGTTGTAGTAAACTGAATGGTCTTGCTGGGAACTTGACCTGACCCTCCTAGAAGTGTCCATCTCATAATCTTATCAGGGAAAAAATTAATAACTAACTGTAATGAGGGCTCCCAGAGATTCATTCCACCTTAAACATCACCCCTCAAAAACCCCCACTCATGAAAAGACGTTGATCTTTGCCTAAGAGCTCATCAGCGACATCAATCTGCCTTTGTACTCCACAGACCTGTTAAGCTGTGTCTGAGACAGCTGTTTAATACAGTCATTTAACAAAACACTTAGACACTCCATCTGCAGGGTCTCCATGAATTACAGCACCACAGCTCCACCCCGCACGGACCCCAGAGCCTCCAGTGTCACCGCTGCCCACCAGCTCTCCTGTCCAGCAGCATGGGAACAGCAGTGGGGTTTCTTTCTCTGGATTAAGTAATTCTCATCAATAGGATTACCAGTTTAAACAATGGTTTTTGAGCCATTAACCAGAGAAAATAATCCAAGAGATGGCAACGCACAAGTTGTGTGTTATATACAAGTAATATGGGATGTAGGTATATACACACAAGTTGTTTTATAGATATATATCTATACACACACACGAGTTATATGGGAGCAGGAAAGTCACAGCTGAAGGTCGCACAATTTACAGACACATGAGATAAATAAAAGTGATTGTGTTGCCAAGTAGGTGCCACTCCTGGAAAGGCTCCGAGTGTCTGCTCTTCTGGAGAAAGAGCCCACACAGAAACCTGTGCCTGCTTCTCACCGGGACCACAGAAAATTTTGGTACGGGAAAGCATCCGTGGGGCTGTCCTCCTCCTTCCACCACCCTGCACATTGGCACATGGTGGGATTTAAACCCTGCTCTGGATGGGCAGGCCCACAGGGTTTGACCTGCAGGGAAGCGCTGAGCGCTGGCCGGAGCCACCCAAGAGCTGCTGGGGTGGTTAAGTCTTGGCAGCAGTGGGATGGAGCCTCCTGTGACACCTCAGCCCCCATTTCATTTGCTTGAGCCTGTGATAAGCAACGTGCTACAAGCTGTGCAGGCTACAAGTCACCGTGGGGAGGGATGGGATGTAACAACTGCTAGAAAACTGCCTGAAACTTGATTGTATCTCAGATCCACTCTTACTTTGGCATCAGCTGAACTCTTCACAAATAAAAATTAAAATACATTCAAAGAAGGGAGCAAGACCTCACGCTTGGCTTCATTATTTATTTCCTAGCCTTGCTGTGGCATCAACGGAAGGAGGTTTTTGCCCACAGCCCACGATCGCTCCAAAAGGGTTTGCAAAGGGTTTCCTCACAAATGCATTTGGGCTTCTGAATAAAAGCCCAGATGCTGTTTATGCTGTTCTCTAGCATCCCGGTACACTATATTTTTAAAAAATGAGTTGAATCAAAGCTCTCATTCTTTAATTAAACTTCATTTAGCTGCCATCTGCCTGGGATCAAAATGGCTTCATGTTTTGCAACTCTTAATGAGGATTGTTATTTGATTTGAAAACATATAAACAACCACCCCCTCCCCCCACCGAAGTCTTTGAAAAGTAATAAATGAGGAACGTGGCTCAAGTGTTAAGATCGGCATCTTCACTTGTCTTATCGTAATGGAGCGCTTCCCATTCAGCAGATAATCACATTATACACAAAAACTGGGTATAAAAATACTCTTCAACTGCAGGATCGCGACTGGGGAAGCTGCAAGAATTCAGCTGAGGGAAACCAGTAATAAAGTGGTATCTGTCATTTATCCAGTGCGGGAAAGGTCAGCGCTCCTGAGTCACGAGCAAACACAGGCACCGAGGGCAGGAGTTTCCCACCCTGGCCACGGATAATGAAAAGTGGATATAGTGGCCCTGAAACTCTCTGAAATCACAGCAGGAATTACTGCCATTCACTCCCCAATATATATCTGGTACAAGAACCCAGCAGCCCCAGGACCTAAGCTGGGGATCCTGGAGGTGCCAGGCAACTGCCGGCCGAGCAGGATCTGCCCTTCGGTCGGTGGGGTTGGGGGCACGTGGAGCTCCAGTTAGTGGATTGAGACGCTTAGGGAAGGAAACTGGAGCCTTTGGCTCAGCCCAGGCCCTCCCCTGACCCATCTTGCTCCCCAGGCTCTGAGCTGGGGAGAGGGACGAGGCAGAGCAGGGAAACAACCCTACACTGCCTCCTTGCTCAGCTTCCATCCCTCCCTCCCCCTCTTTCACAGCCTTTATGATTGCGTTCGGCTTTCTGAACTAAATCATTAGTCCCCAGCGTAGCTCCCGTGCCCTAAATTAACTCCGCTGCCTGGGTTCACCCCGGCCTTTCGGCAGCAGTAACGAGGGTCCCACGCAGGTCAACAGTGCCCTGGACCTTCACCCCCACAAGCAGCCTCCCCCTGGTCACCGGCGCATTCCTGGGACGCCGGCACCAGCAGCAGACCTGGGGCAGCCTCACACATCTCCACTCATTACCAAACGTGCTGCTGCCTTTGGTGCTATGTAAAAAAAAAATATAATGAGTGTGCCCTCTTAGGAGACAGCTACTTGGTGGGGTTTGATCTGTGAATAAGCCCCTGGGAAGAGAAAATTGTATTTTTACCTCTGGATCATGTTTCTTTATTTCCTAATTGGAGATGGCACAGGTTTGAGCATCAAGCAGAAACATGAAAGACTTCAGATTTTGATGCCAACCACTCAGATGTCAAACTGCATTTCTAATTGGGGTCACTGATACAGATCTTTGCCCTTCTTTTGGCTGTCGCGTTTGTGCCATCTCCTACATTTGTTTGGGCTTTTATTATCTCATGTGATCATTTGCATCTAAATCCACGGCAAATACAAGCCCAGAGCCAGGAAATAAAACTGTAGCTGCATTGAAACACTTCTACCCACCGTCAAAACCTTCCGGTGGCCTGAAACGACAAGGACCAAAAGCCCGTAAAACAAATAAAGCAGCGCATTGCACTCAGAAAAGCTGTCACGAGTGACTTTGCTCCTGTGTCCAGTGCCAACCATCCTTCAGCAGACCCTGGCCACTGCTTTTGGGGCAGGTTTGCTTCACGAAAGGGCTGTGACCTGTCCTGCAGCTTGGAGGGACATCCAGCAGTGGTCACCCCACAAGGCCACCGCGTGTTGCTGCTTGGTGGTGTCCCCACCAAAGCTCCGAGCCCCAGAGCGTCGCTTCACTGGGGTTTCCTGCTGGGTGCATTTATCTACACATGAGTTAGGATGGTTCTTCTTGTTGGCTTCTTACTCCACCCTCCTGCTTAGGTCCCACCATGTCTCGCTCATGGACGGCTCTCAGTGGTCGCACAGCACAAATGTGTGCAGGGGTCAGTGCCATCAGTTCCTGCTGCCAAATTTCAGGAGTGGAACAGAAGTAAAATTGCAGGAATTTCCAGTAATATCCCTCAATTTACTGGGTTGCTTCTTATATGGGGTGAAGCAGCCCAGGGCACTGGATGCTCTCAGCAGTGCCACTTGCAGCTCTTAGCCCAGCATTATGGAACCTGTGGAACATCAGTGGGATCAGCCTGGACTTACTGCTGGAGCTTCCCACTTATCAGGCATCAAAGCCTCTTTGAAAAATCATAAATAGTGAAGGACTTCACCAGACAAAAACCTTTTCCTGGTCCAGAAGCCGGTTAAATACGCACAACTGAAATGGCTTCTGTGCCTTTCCAAGTCTGGGGCATCGGGAGACCAAGCACGAGCGGGCTTGGGGAGGACCTCACTCCTTGGGGGGCCTTAAACCTCCTTCCCACCTAACCCAGAGCCACTTCTGCTCCAGAGCCTACGGCACTGGCGGGCACAGGGCTCTAACGCTCGTAAGGGCTGCTTCCCCCACCTGTCACCGCTGCCTCCTGCAGCTCTGTGTGTAAATTTTTACACCTTTGATCTAAATTAAATGAAGCATTAAAACTTCTTGGTTTCAAGCACTGGTGACACCAAGGATTTTCTTGAGCAGCCAAAGCACGACAAGGTCTGTCTAGGGGTGCCCTCCTGCGCTTACTCTTACCGATAAATGCTGTTTATCATTAACATACGTAATAAAACAACTACTTTTAAGAGCAAGGCAACACTTTTTATTTTTATTTAAAAAGGCCTTGGTGGCAGGAATATAGTGTAAAAATCATTGGAAAAACTAAAAGGCATTGATACATATTGGAATATACACTTTTTACATAAATTACATTTATTTATTTATTCTTTCATTTGAGGTTCTTATTCGGTATTGAGGTCTAATAGTTAATAGGTCCTGGGATCTGGACGTTTAGACCACCATAGTCTAACATGTACATGTTCATGGGCCATTGCTGAAAGAGAGGGAGAGAAAAAGAAGGCAAAAGTCTCTGTTAGGACACAACACAAAACCATGCATACGTCAAATCTCTGACACGTTCCGCCGTGGGCTGTTGCTCCCACGTTCCAAATAAGAGGGAAAAAACCAAACAACCCCTACCCAAAACACCACTGGCAAACCTGACTGGAAAAAAAACTTCTAAGCTTATATTTCTCTTGCGCTTTTTTTAATATATTTTTTTCATTTTTTTAAACACATTTGGTGTCATCCACAACTGAAGCCGAGCCCACAGGGAGAGCAGTTGGATGCATCTGCCTGATTTTGTTTCCTATTTTCACAGTTGCGCTGCACGCCGGAGCTCCGCATCGCTCCGGGGATGGAGCCAGAGCAGCGTGTTCGGCACAGCTCAGAGCACGGGGAACTGCCGGGTCCTGCTGAGCGGTGCCGTGGGCCGAGGCGACGCTGCCTGCACTGGTGTTTTAATCCAGTGGGGTCGGGGGATTAGCTGGAGCCTGTCTCACGTGCGGCTCCCGCTAACGCCGAGCATCCCCTGGCGCTCGGCAGGATTGATGCGGGAGAGCCCCGAGGGGAGGCGGGCGCTTTGCTCCGCTGACCCCCCTCCCCAAGACAACCCCGGCAGGAAAAGGCAGCTCCAGAGCTGCGTCCCCTCCTTCGCCAAACCTGCTCGCGCCATTTTATGTCACGCTTTCTTAGAGTGTTTGTCAGGCGGAGGGAGGTGGTGACAGTTCGAGGAGAGCAGAGAGCAGCATCCTGAAGC
Source organism: Baryphthengus martii (assembly GCA_013396935.1). Classification (NCBI taxonomy): domain Eukaryota; kingdom Metazoa; phylum Chordata; class Aves; order Coraciiformes; family Momotidae; genus Baryphthengus; species Baryphthengus martii. The sequence continues at coordinate 321,319 of VWZK01016514.1, read as the reverse complement.
AGAAAGATAGGTAGGCAGTAACCCCCTTAATATTTGGAAGGCTTTACCACAAGTGAGATCTGATTTGTTGATGATGTAGACTCCATATTGGAAGAGGAGGAAGAGGAAGATGAGGAAGAGGAAGATACCGAGTTCCCTTCGGAGATCCTCTTCCGCTTCCGTTTGGGAACGCTGGCGTCTTTCTCTGCAGGGAGAGAGGGAAGGCATCAGGTGTCTGAGCCCTGCAAGTGGTCCCTAAATGCAGGGACCCATCCTGATGTTCTAAGCTCTCCTCCCACTGACTGTCCCCACTTGGCGAACATGGGCTCGGCCTCCCCACCTGGCAGGGAGCTGCCAGCTTTCCTCGGGCACCGGCAAAGAAAATCCCCAAAATAAACAAATCCTGAACTCCTGCACTTACAGAGCCTGATATCCCACAGTTTGTGCTGGATGCTCTAGGCCACGACGGTGCCAGCTGTGATGCTGCCGTGCCCAGCATCATTATATACCCATCTAGATCTGCACAGATGAAGTTTCTCGTGCATCTCTTTTTCCATCCCGTTGCAGGCATGCTCCTGCTTGCCAGATCTCCCTTCTCTAGCCACCTATTTTCATAAAACTAATAGGATCCTAATTATCTCTAAGGCTGCTAATTCTGACACATTTGATTAAAACTGGCTGAGATTTATTGGGGAGGGTGAGACAGAGAGAGAAACGCATTCCCAGCGCTCACAGAAACCTTGTTTCCTTAGAAGCTCAACTGCTAAACGATGGCTTAAATTAAGGGCTTTAAGCAGTGAATAAATTGCTCATGGTGAGTAAATCGCTAATGGGAAAGGGATAATCATATCCTCCAGACTATGCTGAAAGTTTCAGCCTAAGAGCGCAGTCTCTCCCCAGCTCACAGAAGCGCAATCACCTACGAGGATGGTTTGCTCCTGAACACACGCTGAGCCTGGCTTTTCTTTTTCCAGGCAGGATCTTCTCCCCAGCCTCCCCTGGGGATGCGGGAGGTTTGAACATCTCCCCACAACCCCCAGCTGTTTCACCTGTATCTTCTCTCTGCCCCAGGGCAGGGAAAGCCACGGTTATTCCTCAGCCCTCTGCTTACCTGTTTGTTTGGCCTCGGTGCAGATTTCGGCAAACGGCCTGTGTGAGAGACAGGGGTGAGAGCAGGTTCTCCCCTACACACCTGCCCCTGCTGGGACGCAGCCCAAATCCCCCCGAGCTGCCTCCTCCAACATCCCTCTGAGCAGGGATGGGACACGGAGCCTCCCCACTGCTCCCCAGGAAGAAGCAACCTGAAAAAACTCAGCTGGGTCTCTGAGCTATCTCATGTTGTTCCCCTTCTCAGCATCATCATCTCAAGGAGGAGGGGATAAACCATCCCTGCTAACACTTGGCTGTACCCACCCGTGGCCGGGCACATCCCTGTGATGCAGGACAGTGGGTGCCGGTGATGGAGCGGGGCCTCCGCGGGTACGCAATGGTGCGGCCCCGCTCCGGTGCTCTGCCGTTAACTTACCCCACTCACAGCTGGAGAAACAAGGGCAGCACTGAATGAACAGAAACCTTTCCTGGTCACAGAGCCTAGGGAACTTACTGGAGCTGATTTATAATCACCATCCGGATGCTCTCCCGTGCCTTCAGGATCTTCTCCAGCCGATGGATGTCGTAGGTATTGGGGTTTCTGAAAGGGATATCGTCCGGCAGCCCGGTGACCTCCACGGCGTCAGGACTGTCCCTGATGAGTTTATAGGGCACCATGACAGGCCGGTTCAAGCCCAGAGCCTCTCCTGTAAGAGCAGAGCAGAGGACAATGCACTGGCTTCACCCCACAGGGCTTCAGATCCAACTAACTGAAGGACCAAGAGCCCTGGGAGCACTTTGAGAAGCCATGGCTGCCATGATGCCCGACCTTTGCTGCAGCCACATCCCACCCAGCCGATTCATGGCTGCCGGCACAATTTATTGCCTGCTCCCTTAGTCTCCACTCAAGATCCTGCCAGGAGCCTCAGGCAAGGCCCATGGCTGGGCCAGCAGCGTGGGAGACAGCCCAGGAGACAGGGCAAACTGCAGAGATTTGCCCATCTCCTCTTTCCTCCAGCTGTCAGCAGGTTTAGGGGTCACCAGCGTGGAGATCACATCCATTGCTCATCATTACACTCCTGCCTGGTTTTTAATCCCTTTATCCCTTTGGCCTCCAGAATATCCTATAGCAGTGACATACCATGACTTAATTCCTTGCTGCATCAGAATTACTTCCTCCTGCACGATTTAAACCTGTTGCCCATCCATCTGAGTACCCCTGTAGCTCCTGCACGATGGGGAGCAGTGAATGTCCCATCCCTCCTCTGATGGTCCTGATGGTCACAGCCCGTTCATGCCTCACATCTCTGCAGTGCCCAAATCTGAAGGTGGGAGCTGCTCCTCAGCCACATTTATGTCTTTCCTCATCCCTGGTGCCTCCCTGGCATCCTGGGCTTCATGAAAAGTGCCAGGAGCATGGGAACACAGGGATCTGCTATGGGCTCAGCTCCCATGCAAGGTGAGTGCTGCTGAGCTGGGGTGAATGAGGATGCTCAGAGCATGGGCACCAGTCTCCCTGGGGAGATGAGCCCGTACGCTGACACCTCCCGCAGGGCAAATCCACCCCCGCCAGCCCATGCTGTGAGCAGCACCCCAAAACAGTCACAGAATCATAAACTGGTCTGGGTTGAAAGGGACCTTTAAGGACTGTCTAGTCCAACCCCCCTGCAGGGAGCAGGGACATCTGCAACTAGAGCAGGTTGCTCAGAGCCCCATCCAACCTCCCCTGGAATGGTTCCAGGGATGGGGCAGCAACCACCTCTCGGGGCAAACTGAGCCAGGCTCTCACGACCCTCAGCATCAAAAATTTCTCCCTTCTCTACAGTTTGAATCTCCCTCTTTTAGTTTAAAACCATCACCTCTTGTCCTGTCCCAACAGGTCCTGCTGAAATGTCTGTCCCCATCTTTCTGACATGCCCCTCGGAATATTGAAAGGCCCCAGTAAGGTCTCCCCAGAGCCTTCCCTTCTCCGGGCTGAACTCTCCCAGCCTGGCCTCCTAGCAGAGGGGTGGCAGCTGCTCAGGACAAGGATGAGCTGTCAAGAAGAAGGTGGTGGTCCCATCTGCTGGAGTGGGACCCAGGGATGTCCTTGGGGACAGGCTGTAACGTGGGGCAGTGGGACAGAAGCTGTGTGCTCAGCTTATGAATAGAGGCCTTCAGTTGAATTAATTTTAACTACGGCTGCTGTCAGCAAAAGCAAACCGGCTCGGCCATGCGTGCCGACGGGAGACTCACCGTATTTTTCATTGAAAAGCTCTTTCACTTGCTCTCGGAGAATCACCTTCTCTCCGAGCCTGTTGGCATCGTCCTCATCTGCAAAGCAAAAAAGACAAAAAAGGACAGGGAATATCATACCCTGCTTCTTTCTGAGCCCCTGGAAAACCCACCCTGCTGTGTCCACATCCCTCTGCCCCGGGGACACCGCCGAGGCGGCTGCTCCGCGCTTGCACTTTGCGTAGCCTGTTAGAGACGCGCAGAGGAGCCGTAAAACACTGCCAGATCTGCACTTGCCACGCGCTGCCACGGCTGGGAGCGCTTTACATCCACTTTGCGGTGTTGGAAACGACGGCAAAATATGCAAAGCAACGGAGACTCGGGCCCTCGGTGCCACGAACGCTCCCACAAGTGCTATCAGGGAATGTGATGGCGCTTTTATAGCTGCGCTCCTAAGTACAGTATTGTTTTATAATATGCCATATAATCAGCTTGGCTTTACTGGCTTTTTTAATTGGCCTCATCCTGCCAAACAGTTTCTCCTCCGTTCTCTCGTTTCAAACGACGTGCCTTTGTCGGTAGATTTTTTTCCCCCCAGCTATTCAGCTTCCTCAGGAGATTCCAGGAAAAATGACTGGGGGCAGTACCAGCCCCCTTTGACATTTTTTCACCCCACAGGTATAAAGCACCAACTGAATGAACCTTATCTGCCTCTTGCCGGCGTCACCCCTCAGCCCTGAGCCAGCTGGGGTGCACAGCGCAGGGCCAGCTTCGTGGGTCTCCTCCTGGACAGGAGGCATCCCCACCACGAGCCTCGCAGCACCCAAAGCAGGCATCTTAGAATCACAGAATCATGGAATAGTTTGAGTGGGAAGGGACTTTTAAGGACCATCTAGTCCAACATCCCTGCACTGAGCAGGAATATCTTCAACCTCACCTGGAATGGCAGCAACCACCTCTCTGGGCAACCTAGGCCAGGGTCTCCCCACCCAGGCGGGCACGCCACGGGCTGGAATTCCAGGATGGTTATTTAAAGCATCAAGGTAAGCACTGCAGACTTCAACACACGGGACCCGAGCACCCTCCATCTGCAGCTTGGTTTTGAGCAGTCATATGACTTTGATTCTGATTTTGGGCAATCACATCATTATGATTTTTATTACTTTCAGCAACCACATGATTTTGATTTACGCAATGGCGTGGCTTGTGGTTTTGTTTGAAATACAAGCCGAGAACCTGACATGAGTCCCTGCCTCCCAGAGGCCAGTGCTCAGCACCCTCAGCAGAAATCACACACCCTAGCCATCCTCCCTCTGAGGGTCCTGGGGAGAAGCTGGCACCCTTCAATCTCTGCACCCATCAACTGCAGGGTACAGCCTCAAAAAAGCCTCTTCACCTGCAAAACGATAGCTCGGTCTGGATATAACTAGGAAAACAACAAGGGAGAAGTTTCTGCGAAGGAACCACAGGGCCAAGTCGTGCTTCAAATCCAGAAATGGCAACAAAGCAGCTCGAAAGGGATGGGGGAAAAAGAAACAAAACAGAAGGAAATCAAATCAATGTCACCAAGGAAGCTTTGATTTCGAGAACCAAGACTTTGCCTTGGGGTGCCGCTCCCGAGGCCGTGGCAGGGACAAACCCTGCGGGCTCCCTCTGTGACTTCCATGTCATTGCTGCTCAGTTTCTGGGCTGTATGTACACCCCCGTATGGATGTGTAGATGGTAGCAGACAAAGAAACACCAAAAGGAAGTGTTCTCGCTCCTTTAATTCTCTGGGACTGAAAAACACAGCAGCTCTTTCCTTTCCGCTCGTGCCCCGAGTGCAAGAACCAAGATCCCGAGGGGTATTTTCCACGTTACATTGGGCAGGACTCCCAAATTCCCATCCAAGGACACAAACTAATGCCAAGAAAGACCTGGAACTGAGCATGCATAACAGAGAAGCCAGAGAGGAGGCTCCGGCCAACAGCACTGCTTCCCAGGGACCCCCTCCATCCCCACGCGGCTCCGGGTAAGAGGGTTCCCCATCTAATCCATCTTTGACTTCATCCATTTGGGTTTGGGAAATAACAGACTCAAGGAAGCCACTGGCACCCCTGGGATGTGAGTCCTCCCCATAAAGTAGGTTTATGAAGGCTGCTGGCTTCAGCTCTATGTTATTTTTTTTCCCAATTCTACTTGCCTGAAGGAAGGACCCCTGCGCTCCACAGGTCCTGACGGACAAGTGGTCGTGTTTTTAAAGCACCGTTTGCGCTTTTCCAATAGGACTTGTCAGAGCTTGACATTTCTTTTGGAAAAGCAAGTCATAGGTAGGAGTCATTAAAAATGGAGTTTAGGGGTCTGCTGTTGGTCAACAGGATCCAAAACACCATCTATTCTTCCTGTGACTTTAAAACACCACAACAGAACCAAATCCAAAGTATCCCACGGATCAGGAAAGGTTCTATCTGGATTCGTGATGCCTCGTACAGCACCCTGATCTCGGTGGTGAAGCCAGCACAGCGGGGCAGTGGAGCCTTCCCCCTCCTTGTGCCACCACCAGCATCCCCGAGTATCATTCCAAGCGATGCTCATCCCCCAGTCGCCCACTGCGCTCGGAATAACAACCTCCCGTTATCCAAACGTCCGGCATGAAGCCCATTTCATCAGGGAAACAGCCACCGCCCAACACATCCCACGGGGAAAGTGGCTCAGGTCCCTTTCTCAGGCAACCCTGGTGGCATCAAAGAAGCACCCAGCGAGGGTAGGCTGCTTACCGCGGTTAGGATTTGGCCCTGAATCTGAAGAGGATAAATAAACACCTCTTTCCCCCTTCCAGCTTCAATGGGTACAATTCAATTACACCCCAGTGTAAATCCGGAATAAACTTGCTGACTTTACTGAAGCCGTTCCACAGTAAATCAGGTTTAAATACCGTTTGAATGAGCTCAACATACGCCTGTTTTCAAAGCAGAGCTATAAAGTTGCGGGAGCAGGCAATTAGCATCTAAACACGGAGCCAGAATCCCAGCTGATGGGACTAAGGCTGGATCTGCCAGAGATGCGCCGTGCCCTGCCACGGATACAGCCACGCGAGCCATTCTTTACTCTGGGAAATAGGTATAGATGTTAAAATCCCGGAGCCTACGTGATTACACGCCAATCCCAGCTCAGAGGACATGTCAAAGCAAAGCAAAAAAATCCCAACCCAGACGTGTACAAGCTCTCCTTGTGAATGGCAAGGGGATTTTTTTAACAAATGAAGTGCACGGACACAGGGACGAGCTGGGGAGTCGATGGGTCGGTCTGGAGCAGAACCGGCACCGCTGCCCAGGGACTGCAGCAACGGTGCTTCGAAATGCAGAGAGGATTAATAACAACAACAAAATACTGTTAAACACATCCTACAGCATTCAGTTCTTGGTATCACAGGGAAACAGAGCAGAGAGGAAAACCAAAAAATACCTGAAATTTGGGGGTTTAAGACATTTTCATTCCCATATTAAAACGCAAGTGCATTTCTTGTCTGCTACCATCTACGATGCATCAACTGAGCTACGTACCATTCAAGGCAGCGTAGGCTTTTTCCAAGGATGTTATCCGTCTAGGGGCTACAGTGCAAGTTAAAAGAAGACAAAAAAAAAAAAAAAAAAAGAGAGAGAGAGAGAGAAAGAAAAAGAGAGCCATGAGTGCTGCAGCTTGGTTTCTCGGTCACAAACAAAAGCAAAACTCAGGATGACACTGTCCCTAGCAATTTAAAACTCCTCCAATCCCAAGGCCCCTTGGCACAGAGATGCTTTGGTAGCTAAATAACAGCCCGGTGAGCTGGGTGGATGAGCTGGGATCTCCACCGCGCACCAGGGCCCTGTTCTGGGATGCGCTTGAGCCCACGAGAGCATCCCCCGAGCTACACCGCACTCCTGAGCGCCTCAAGGTCCGCACGTGCCCAGGGACGCGCGGCCGACTCGCGGCACTTGCGGCACGTGCCAAAGCAGCGGCAGCAGCGGTCGCGCTGCGTGGCCGTGCTGGAGGAGGAAAAAAAATAATTCAAAAAATATCTGAGGTTAAAGCAGATGAAAAGCAAACAGGGAAACTGTGTCAGTTCTGCAGCAACGGGGGGCGGGGGGTGGAACGGGAGTAAAAAGGGTTCCCTAAGGAGAGGCTGGTGCTTGCCACCAACTCCGGAGTGACGAGCGATATCAAAAAGAAATTAATTTCCTGGGGAAAAGCAGCAGCGACGGGGCCAGGGCCGGGATTTGCATGATGGGCAAAAGGAGGAAAGAAGCAGCTCATCACACCGAAGCCAGCAGCCACGGGGAGAGGCGGTGGGGGGGACGGGGGACGCAGGTCACAGCATCAGGGAGGCTCTTGCTGCCAAATTGCAGCCCAGGGGCACTGGCAAACTGGAGGGGATGCGGGGAGAGAGCAGAGGTGCGTGTCGGAGTTTGCTGCGCAGAGGTGCGAGGAATATGAAGTAGCTCAAAATGTGCATCAAATCTTTGAGGCAGGCTGAGGGACGCAGCCACTGCAGCACACAGGAGATGAGCTCTGCCGATGCCTCTGGTCCTCCGTCTGCGTGGGGAGAGCCCTTTGGTTCAGCAGCACCAAAAGAACAGAAAAACACAGAGTTTTGCCCAGGGCAGCTGCAGGTGCCAGCGTTTCGGTGCAGACCACGGTGAGTTGGGGCACTGAGCTGGACTCGGGGCTGCAGGAGGACAAATCCTGCCCTAATGGCTGCAGCCCCACTGCTCACTGCCACTCAACAGGATCCAGCTGGAAAATAAGTGACACTGCCCATCACCCGGTCCCTGAATCGCTGGGTGACACCCTGCCTGGGCAGGCACCCCGTGGGCAGCACCCACCGCCCCGAAAATACGCAAGGCAAAGGGGAAGTGATGCAGATGGGTCGCGCCAGCGCTGGGAAAGCCAAGCTCAAGTCCAAGCCAAGAGGGAAGGAGGTCCTGGCACAGCTCCTGGCAAGGAGGAAGGCAGGCAGGAGCGCAGGGAGGAACACAGGCAGGCAGTGAGAAAAAGCAGCAAACAGCAGCATCTTGCCAGGACAAATCGGAAGCGGTTCAGGACACACGGCGTTTCCTTTGGCTGGCAGCAACTCAAAGGCAAGCGCAGCTTTTTCAGGTGAAGACTTCAAGGCGCCGTTAGGAAATCATGCTGATTAAGAAAGATAATTAAAATATCTTGTCCTGGTAACCCACATGAGCCACGGGAGGAAGCCCACCAGGGTGCAGCCCGAAGTGCCGGACCGCAGCCGGGATGGAGCGGCATCCACCTCGCCGTGCAACCAGCACCCTGAAAAACAGGGGGTTTGGGGACTGGGAGGGACAGGGCAGGATCTGAGGCTGGTGGGGAGCAGGATGGAGGCAAAAGCAAAGCAAACATGAGGGCTGCGACGAGCTGCGTGACGGTGCTGCCTTCTCGTTGGCGCAAGGATGGCACACGTGAAGGGAAAGGGAAAAGGAGAGGAAAAAATAGGCCAAGAAAAAGGCGACTGGATTCGCGGAGATGCTTTATAAACAGGCTTTGAAGCTCCACAGCTATTCACACTACCTGCTTGAATTTTCACCTTCGGACTAGAAACACTGACCAGCTGAGCACTAAAAAATAATTCACCCAGGTAATAGGAAAGGGGATCAGAAGGAAAAATAACTTGGCTGCTCCCACGGGGGTTAAACATCGGGGCTGGGGTGTGAAAGGAGAGGGGCAGGGACCTCAAAAAGCAACCTGGTGACGGAGCAAGATGCGCTCAGCTCCCATCACCGTCCCATCAAGCGCTTTCCTCTTTGCTTTTTTTCTTGCTAGGAGTTTCCAATGCGAGGCACATCTCATCAAAGTCTTGAGGAGGATTGTGCTCTTGTGATTAAAAAAAAAAAAAAAATTATATATAAAAAGGATGCCTGGATGTGTGCTTTTTTTAATTAAAGAACACTGCCTGCCCTACTTTATTAATTGGAGTAAGGGAAATAATCTATCAGGGTGGTAGGGAGTTTGGGGAATAGGACAGATGGAGCTGGTGTACATTTTCAATCAAAGCACATAAAAATTAACATACAGAAAGAATTTTTTTGTGCCTGTGCTAGATTACTTATGCTTGATTTTTATTTTTTTTTTTCAAAGGCTCAAATTAAGCCTGTTTTGTCTCTCTGTGCCTCAGGAAAGAAGAAAAGAAAGGACAAGGGCTGTGTTTATAGCACAGGAGCTTCCCCCCTGCTCGCTTCACTTCTAGTTTAATGCTGAAAGATCATTCTGCTTTCAAAAAGGAGGTTCGAAGGTCTTTTTTGCAGAGCAGAGGCCAGCGGTGGGGAGAAAAGAAACGGGAAATCAAAAGGAAAATCTCAGGACACCACAAAGCCCCTGGGAAGCCACATGGGTCAACTGCTGGCAGAGGCACCAGAGACCTTGGGGCCGTCATCCTACCTTTGAAAGGCTGCAAGTCCACCCTGTAGAAGGCAGTTGCAGCCATCGACCTTCTCTGGGCACCGGGGAGCACCACTGGTTTGTTTTTCCAAAACCTGGCCTCCTTCTCCCCCAGGAAAACCACTTTCTTCTGCAACCAGCATCCCTGCAGGCACCCCCCCCCGCAGCCAGCAGCCTCTCTCCCCCACTGCCACCCATTATGGGGAGATACCATCACAACACAGAAATTAGAGATCATCCTGAGAAAGAAGTGCAGATGATATTGAAACCCTTTTAGCTTATCTTACACTTAATGTGTGTCCCCAAAAAAAGAGAGATAAAGAGGCCGGTCCTTTGCGGTTCTGCAGTTATCTGGGGTGCTCTTTGCAAGGCAGGAGGTGCACAACTCGTTTAAAGCAAATTAAACCCTGTAATTTAACCTAAAGACAATGAAAATCACCTCAAGTGATTCTTTTACTTTTTAAAAACTATGTTGAATTCCCCTTTTCCTTTAAAATGAGTACTTCTCATGTCATTTTTGGCCAAAATGATCCACAAAACCCAAAACTTTCCTTAAGTTTACAGTCATCTCCTGGACTTTCCAACTTCTAGATGCCTTTGCAATGCCATCCTGCTGGGGAGTAACTACCGCTTTCCTTTTAATGCTCCTCTGTGAAATAAAAGTGATTTTCACTAGTTTTGGTTTAACACTAAGCAGGCACTTCTGCTGCTGCTCTTCAGTTTACATGGCAGGGTTTTACTATGCGAGATCGAGGTAAAAAAGAACACTCTTAAAGTTAATTTTTTGATGATCTATGGCTAGTTGGAAATAACTAATTTAGTTAAGGCAGCTGAAAAGCGATCAAAGCCAAGGCAGCGAATGCACCACTGTGTTGCCACCATCCACTTTGGCGTCGTGGGGTGGAAAAAGCAGAAGAGAAGCTAATTGTTGTCACTGGGGATTTTTTGGGAGGCAAAATACAACCAGCTTTTTCCTCCAGGAGACATTCTGCTGGTCGCCTGACTGCTAGAAAATAATTCTAAGCCCTGGAATTGTCTCCGAAGACGTAGCGAATATATGAAATAGTCAACAAAGTGAGATGTCAAGGGAAGAAAAACCCTTCACCTGCTACTGCTCTGCTCTAAAATCCCGTGGGAGGAGGGGGCCTGAAGTGTCAGGCCCAGCAGGAATGTTGTGAGCTCCTCCCAGACCTGCTCAGGTACCACGACACACAGAATAAAATGTGTCTCTGGGTTCGTCCTAGTGTGGGCCAGCCCCTGGCGGGAGCGTTCAGCTGGAGAAGGAGGGGAAAAAAAAAAAAATGTGCACCGAAAAGAAAATCAATTTCCTCTACATCTCTATTTCTCAGGCTGCATTTCCCAGCCAGCTGGCAGGTTGAAGTATTTGCCTTCTGATGTGCTCCTTTGTTAATGGTGTGATTTGTGTCAGATCAGCGTCTCTTAACGTAATTACACCGATTACGGCGGAGGAACAGGAAGACAAGATGCGGCTGGAGGAGCGGATACATCCCCAGCTCGCTCTGGCATTATAACCGTGTAATTCCCTGGGAAAACAGAGTTCTGAAAAACTTGCCTTTCACCCAGGACTCCTCTAAGGTCCAGGGAGTGTGAGCCAGCACCGTACTGCTCAAGACCAAAAGACAAGAAGCCTAAGGCCAAGGTCCGTGGAGGTCTCTGGGGACGTCCCCATCGCCTGGGCTGGGACACACGCAGGGATGCAGAGAGTGGACACAAGGACCGTGCCCTGGACTCGACTTCTCAGGCAGCTCCCTTTTGTTAGAGCCCTCTCGGGCGTCTGGCACCTTTTTTGCTTTACCCAATAAGGGCATATAAATGTTTTCCTCTCTGTCATATTTGTCTTCCCTAAATTGTGCCATCCCCATGGAGGCCGGCCAAGGAACTGAGAAGCCATCAATAAAGATGACAACGCTTTTTGCACCCATCTGTGCTCTTCTAACGGTTGTAATTACAGACATTTAAAACCGAGGCAGTTTTCCCCCCCGTTTCTGACAGCAGCTCTTTTCTCAGCAGCTTAGAAGCAAGAGGCAGAGCTCGCGCAGCGATGCACGGGGAAGGACCCGGCTCCGGGATGGTGATTTCTGCAGCTGGCTACAGAGCGCACCCCGGGCACCTCATCCTCCCCTCCCCTTATCTCCCCCAGTTATCTGCGCATGGGATGTCCAAGACCTGGACAAGGTTTCCACTGCCACACTGCTGCAGCCCAATGTGGGACCCTGTGGTTAATCGCCCCCTTTCCACGACCCTCCCTCGCCACTGAACCCTCAGCTCACTGCAAAACACATTTCAGAAAACACTTCAGAAAGTGGCTGCTTTCTTAAATACAGAGCAGAGAGCTCTCCCCTAAATTAGCTCTTGACAAATGCCATCGTTCCAAGGCAAAGGCAGCAGAACCGATGGGTGATGCTGAGGCCAGATGTCCTGGTCAAGAGAACTCCAGCAAATGCTCCAAACAACAACAAAACCAAAGTGGGAAGCCCAGGAAAGTGAGGTCAGGGGTAACCTTCCTTCAGCGGATAAAATTACTGCTCGCCATCCACAGCTCACAACTCCCTGACCACCACCAAACACCTGGCCAATGCACTGCTTAGGCAAAAAGGCATCATCTCTTACCGGGTTTGGGGATGAGTCCTTGAAAAGGCCTGTGAAAAATAAGGAAAAAAAAGGAGATGTAAAAATGAAACGCCACTGGGAAGCCAACACACCTGCACTGAGCATCCTCCTGCGGCCCAGGGCAGGCTGGGGCTCAGCCAGTCCTTCACAGGCTGTGCCAGGACTGGTGTGGGACCAGCAGGAGCTCTGCAGGGATGGAATCCTTCTGGTCCTGCTCGTGGCAGCACATGCCCCGCCAGTAAGATCAGCAGCGTGGCCCAGCAACAGCCTGATGGAGCCACACTTAAACCGTTTTTTTCCCTGTCTCACCTTAGAGGGATACACGGATAAAGTGCTTTTCCTCTCTCACTTGTGTCCATCCCCTTTGGCTGCAAAATCCAGGGATCCTGCCATGACCGGCCAGTGCCTGGGGCTGACCCCGAGCACCGCCCTGCACCCGACATACACCAAGCGACATGTTTCTCCTGTCTCAGACCTCCTAGAAAAGGGGCTGGGATCTCTCTGCCTGTGCATCCGTCGCATCAAGCAGTGTTTCCTCCTGCCAGTGCTTTCCCAGTACTTTCCCTGGGCAGCAGACTGGAGGAAAGAACAAGAGTCTCTATTTTATGGTCCCCGCCTTTCTGCCAAGCCATTAGCTGTCAACTTAATCGCCGTCTTGGTGGCTGGAGAGATTTAGGGTGTTAACAGCCTTGCCCCAATGGGGCTGGCAGAGCTCGGGGTGCACTGAGGTTGGGCTCCCTCTTCTCCTCCTCCTGCTGGGTGGGGTGGCCGACACCTCTCGCCACGTACCTCGTCACGGTGAACTTGATTTTGTCGGCGACGGCCAATATCCTCTCCAGGTTCTGCGAGCCAAAGGTGCACGGCTTCCTGAAGGGGATCCCGGGGGGCAGCCCTTCTATAATCACCGACCCCGGATTGCTCTTGATCCGCTTGTATGGCACTTGCACGGGGTATTTAATCCCCAAGGCCTCACCTGGGAGAGAAGCGAGCAGTAAGTGAGCAGCAAGCGCGTGGGATGCCAGGGATGCCATTTCTACGGTGGCGCTGGCTCCATCCCCGGCCCGGTCAAAGCACGGCGTGGTGTGGGCAAGCTGCTCAAGGCACCACGACAAGCGCTAGATCAAGGATCAACATTTTCAAGCTGCCTCCACGGTGGGAGCAGAGGGGTCCCAAGGCAGCTGCGAGCATGCTGCAGAGGTGGCGGGGCCGGGGAGAGGCACTGCCCGGTACGATTCACAGAATGTTAGGGGTTGGAAGGGACCTCCGAAGATCATCTAGTCCAACCCCCCTGCCAGAGCAGGATCACCCAGGGCAGATCACACAGGAACAGATCCAAGTGGGGTTTGAAAGTCTCCAGAGATGGAGACTCCACCACCCCCCTGGGCAGCCTGTTCCAGGCTCTGGTACTCTCACTGTAAAGAAGTTTTTCCTTATGTTGAATTTAAACCTTTTATTTTCCAGTTTACGCCCAATGCCCCTTGTCCTGTCACTGGACACTACTGAGAAGAGTCTGGCCCCATCTTCCCGGCACCCACTCTTTAGATATTTATAAGCATTGATGAGGTCCCCCCTCAGCCTCCTCCTCTCTAAGCTAAACAGCTCTCTCAGCTCTCTCCCAGCTCTCTCAGCCTCTCCTCCTAGGGCAGATGCTCCACTCCCCTCATCATCTTAGTGGCCCTGTGCTGGACTCTCTCCAGTAGTTCCCTGTCCTTCCTGAACTGGGGGGCCCAGAACTGGACACAGGATTCCAGGTGAGGCCGATTGCACCCATGCAGTGCAGTGGGAGGGCTGGAAAGCTGTGGCTCTTTGCTTTGGGATGTTATTTGGAGCTAACTCCATAGGCATGTTCCCTCTCTGAGCTCTGGCTGCAGGACCCAGGCTACGGATGTCCTTGCAAGTAATGGAACCTGGGAACCAGCACAAGTCTCACCCCTGCCTAGAAGATGGTGGTAACATTCCTTGCCTTGCTTGCTAAAGAAGAGCTGCTAGGGCAGGGAAGCCATGGGAGTGCTTGGGTAGGAGGAGCTCTAGGGGCAGGAGAAGCAGCATCTACTCATCGCCCAACACTCCTGCAAGCGCTATGGCCTCTCCTCATTCCCTTCCCAACCTCCCACCACCCTTGATGCTCTCACAGCTCCGCAATTCTCTGCTAATGAATTTACCATCATTGTTCTTCAGGGAGAGGGGAGGTTTACAAGGAAAAAAAGCCACCAAAACGTTGCCGAGAAGGGCAGGGAGCGGGAAGGGCAGCGTCACACTTCCCATCACAGCTCCCCGCTGCTGCACGGAAGCCAACTGGGCAGCAAGTGCCTGCAGCAAAGAGCGCCAATTCCCAGGGCCAACAATTCCCTCCCTGGCCCTCTGAGGTGCCAGCCGCTTGAGCCGGGAGGCGAGCGAAAGCACCTGGCAAGGAGGAATTGGGAGGAGAGGGCAGGGATAGGCAGCAAAAAATTAGGAAGGGATAAGAGGGGAATAAAATCAACTCCTTTGCCCTGGTTTCTCACCGTATTTCTTATTGAACAGGTCCTGGACTTGTTCCCGCAGCGTGTTAGCGATGTCTATTCTGGAAAGCCTGGCATCATAATTTTCTGTAAAATAAAGAAACAATTATGGACTTCTGCTGGTAAATTAAAAGGCACTCTGTGACTTTTAAGTAATGCCATTTTCTAATTATAGGAAAGTCCTTATCTTGCAATTAGCTAATCTCTGGAGTGGGCCATTCAAAGTCCTTAAAAATAATCTAAACAGAAATACGTTGCTTTTTTTTTTCCCTCTGCCTGTTTGCTAAGAATAAAAGCTGCATGAAATCAAAGATTCAGTTGCGATAATTACCGGCGTTCAAATAAAACACACTCCAAAGCCTCTCTGAAGAGCCAAAGCCTTTGAAAAGCCTTCGTCCCTCTCTGCAAACCCTCACAGGTCCCCATGGCCCAGGGAAAAGGGCCGCTCGAGTGTTGCAGCCCATGAGCTTCCCACCATCGCTCCTTCTCCCGACGGAGCCACCGCGCCAGCTGCTGGTGCACACTGGACGGGAGCGGTGTTTATACAAACATCACCCAGGTGGAAAAAGCCCCAGAAAAGGCAAACCCCGAGGCTTCCAAGACTTAATTATGCATCTTGCAAGGTCAGACGGTGAGATAAGCAAAGCCGGTTAATTAGGGCACCATCCAAAGCGTTTCAAGCCTCTTCCTCGGACCTACGGGACTGCCCGCTGCGGCCGCGTGTCTTGTCTTCTGGTTGTTTGTCCTTCCCGTCTCCTCACCCGACCTGCTCTGCTCCTCTCCTCCCTCCCATCCCTGCTCCTCCGCCATCCCACCGAGCCCTGATGCCCTGTGGCCGCTCCCTTCCCACCTCTGTTTGCTCTACGCAGCCCCCACCAACTCTCCTCAACCCCCCTGAGATGCCTCCAGGCCCTCACCTTGAAAGCCCTGTCTCTTCACCGCATCCTCCAGCAGCGCCTCGCTCGAGTCCCTCTCGCTGGCGGCTGAGACAGGGGACATTAAGAGGAATTAGGATTCGTGGTGTGGCCAAGAGGGGGGTGACATAGGAAGGGGTTTCCAGCCAAAAAACGAGGTGGGGAGGGAAGGCAAGAGCCGCGCTGTAGGAAAACGCTCTCACTCCTCTCCTACCTCGTCCTTAGCGGCCCAGCTGCCGGGCGCCTCGCAGCCTACCTTTGGCTGCCGGGCTGTCCGACACCGGCTCCTTTCCGCCCTCCGCCAGCAGCTCCGGTCTGGAAAACAGTGAGAAGCAGAGGGCACGAGCGTGAGCTCCCTGGCTCCAGCATCCCCCAGGACAACGCTCCTACGGCCACTAACCACCAGCCGTGATCGGCTAACGCAATTTCAAAGCTCCTACAATGCAGCGGGGGGACTTTGGAAGCAATTTTCGTATCGACAGACTCTTTAGGGAGCTGATGTGATGCCCCCCCAGGGATGAGATCAAGCTGGCGAGCGCTGAGCAACGTAAAGCAGGAGTTAGAGGCTTTTAGGAGACACGGTGCTGTGTGTTTCTCGGGGATGGGAGAAGCCATGCACAGCTCCTTTCGACATCCAGTCGGCCCCAAGAATCATCCCTTGCTCTCTAATGCTAAAGCCACACGGTGAGGCAATAGCAGGGTTTGTTACAAGCCACGCTGAAGCTGCACCACAGAGAAATAGGTCTGGGATGGGGACAGCAGAAACCCCAAAGCATGGCTGGGCTGGCCTGCGAGTCGCTGGTCTGATACCACAAATCTCCATGCTCCCAACATTTATTTTCTGTTTCAGCCCCCCGATGAATTGGTCGTGCCTACTCTCTCCTCTCTGCAAGGGAGGCTGAGTCAGTATTTGGGTGAGAAACCCCCCAAAATACCTAAAGAAGTTTTAAAATCGATCTCTGCTGGATCCGTTCTCTCTTTTTAGGGCAATGCTGTTGTGTTATGTTGGTTGTGGCATCTCAGAGCTCCTCCAGCTCCTGTGACACCCTCTGCTCCCCAGAGCAAGGACAACATCTTCGCTGATGCCAGCAGCATCCCATGTGCACATCTGGACCTCAGCTGGAGCAGTTTCCTCTAGCAAAACCCTCCAGGGCTCCCAGTTCCTCTCTGTGCCCAAACCCTGGGCACCCTGAAGGTTCTGGCTCCTTCACCCACCTTTGGGTGCTCCCTGCTGTTGTGGCCCAACTTTGGAAAAAGCGGATTAAAAACTCAAATGCCATGGAGGTAGAGATGACACCACCACCACCACAGCCTCTCGGGGATGGTTCCAACAAGGCAAGAACCTTTGGTTGCTTCTAATCATGGTAATTTATTGCTGGATGTTCCTCAGGACACTGCATGGCAGCCAGAGCTCCAAGCCGGAGCATCCTCCCCAGGGGAACGGCCACTCCACCGGCCTTACCTTTTGATGACAAACTGGATGTTGTTGCTCGCCTGCAGGATCTTCTTGAGCTTGGCAATCCCGAAGCAGTTGGGACGCCGCAGCAGGATGCCCTCTGGCAAGCCCACAACAAACAGGTCCTCGGGGTACATCAGGAACTTGGAGTAGGGAACTTTGACTGGCTCCGATATCCCTATGGCTTTTGCTGCGCGGGGACCAAATCTCGTTAGTTTGCTGGACCTCTACACCAGGTCAAAGCAGCAGTGACACAGTGTGTCGGTGAAGGGGCTTTTGGAGAGTTTGTTGTCACTCTGTGCCTGATGGGGATGTCCCTGACACTGGTGGACATGAGTAGAGGGACAGAGCCAGGCAGCCGCCCGGAGCTGGCTTTTTGCATTTGCTGCCATGACCCAGTCTGCCTTTTGGTGACACACGTCAAAGGGGCTTCCTATAAAGGTGGCAAGAATCCCTCCACAAGGCAACAGGATCCCAAATCCAGACCTCCATGATGTCCCTCTGCTGGATGAGGGGACAGGGAACATGCCTGGGGGTGTCCTGGCAGCCTGAGCAGCCCGGCACGGCGAGGGCTCTGCTAAACGCCATCAAAAAGCAACGGAGCAGCCAGTGCCAAGCAGCTCTGCTTGGCCAGAGGGGAAATCCAGGAGAAAATCCGGGTGAGGCCTCTCAGCCTGTTACTAAAGCATGAGGTGCAGCGAGGGCCATGGCGCTGCATCTCCAGCGCCCGGCCCTGCCCCAGAGCAGCCCGGCCCTTCTCCTTCCACGGGTCATGATGGCCTCTGAGAGCCCAGGGGCTGCAGCTCAGCTCTGCCCCCCTCTGCTTTTGGGGACTACCAGGCAGAGTCACATCCCCTGGTCCTGCTAGTGGCAAACACTTTCTGTCAGCTCTCAAAATTCACCTGTGACCTCACAGATTCTTCTGGGTTAAATCACCTTTGTAAAAAGGGGTGAGCAGAGTATGCCGAGTGCCGGCTCCTGGCCCCGGGGTCTTCCTGAGCTACACCACGACCACCTCGGGTGGAAAACCCTCTCTGGTATTTCAAACATGTGCTAGGGGAACCGCTTTGGTCCTTCCCTCTGTGGGAGGAAGGCTGAAGGTCACGGCGGCAATTCCTGGGCTGTAGCCAGTGAAAAGGCATCAAGGAAATCAAGGGGAAGAGCTGCAATAACAAGGCCCGGGGAGATTTCAAATGCATTTGTAAGCCCAGCAGACAGCAAATGAACAAATTAGATTGCACCTTTACTCAGCTGCTGGTTTGGAAATGGTAGGTGACATTTCTGAGCAATTAGGAGCTCCCCACGGCAGAGGCCGGCACTCGGCATGATGAAGATGTGCTAATGACCAGCTTACCGTATCTCGTGTTGAACAAAATTTCAACTTGTTTCCTCAAATGACTTAAAACATCCCCTATACCATCTGCAAGAAAAAAAAAAAAAAAAAAAAAAAGAGAGAAATGCTCTGAGAAACCAGCTGGCTCTGGGAGAAGCAACACACAGCGAAGCGAGCAGGCCCTGACCCCCAGCAGAGCTGGTCACACATGCTCTCCACGTCTCCAAGATCGCTGCTGGTTCTCCGGCAGGCGCCTCCAAGCTCATCCCTGAGCAAGGAAGGGCAGCGATGCACCTGCCGCAGAGCTGTGCCAGGAGGCAAAAAAATAGGGGAAAAAGTAAATCCAGGCAGGAGAAGGGAGGACAGAGCCTGGGAACATGGCAGTGCCCTTCTGTGCTGAGCTTTTCAGAGGCCAAATGCTCTGCTGCTAAGCCCACAAAACCCAACTCAAAATACACCCGTGTTCATCCAGCTTTCCAAAACCGTGCAATGGGGGGGGGTGCTCAGAGCTCATCGGACACTCACCTGATCCCTCCATCTGCTTCTCCTCATGCCGCGACTCCTCGCTGGGCCCCTTCTCTGTCCCTGCCGGGAAAAAGGAACGTTACCAGTGGCCAGCACCAGCAAAACCAGACCAGCTGTGAGCAGGAGGCCCCTGGGTCCCCTGCAGTCACCCAGTAAGCTCAGAGCACACAGCCTTGGGCTGGCAACACCGCACCACGAGCTGCACGAGCAGAACAAACCCATCGCTTGCATCCAAGAGGTCCATCCACCCGTTGGCGTGGGCTTCCTGGGAGAGGTGAGACGTGGCACTCGGCACGAGCAAGGGCAGCCACAGCGCCAGCACAAATCTCCCAGGGAAATCCCAGTCATGAGCTGGGCAGAGGAGCCAGGGTTTGCAGCACACAGGGGCTGGGAGGGAGCGGCGGTGCCAGAAAAGCCGCCAGGTTGTCCATCGGAGCTTCCAGCTGGCCTGATTGAGGCCATGACTCTGGAAGTGGGTCCCAACTCCATCACCTTGGCTCATAAATGGTATTTACTGGTTTCTGACCCACACAGGAATCCCCACGCCCGCCGCGCAGTCTCCTGGATGTTCCATTTCTGGTACCTGCTACCGTTTCGAGGATGTAGTTTGACTCCTCCGAGGCCACGTGCATGGGCACTGGGTCATGCATCTCATCCGAGCCGGGCGATCGATCTGCGGACAAAACCCCATGGGCAGCTTTCCTTTTGATGCTGGGGGGTGGGCACCATCCCCAAAACAGGGTTCAGAAGGTGCTGGCCCATCAGTGAGGGCTCAGCGAAGGGGCCCTTGATGCCAGGAGCCCCACACACCACGGCCCTGCAGCAGAAGCTGCTCCGGGCGTACATCTGCGCTCTTCCTCCCCAAGACCACCTGGAGCTCGCCCCTGGAACACACCCGACCTCTCAGCCCAAGGGAAAGGAGCAAACATTTCTTCCTAACCTCTGGGGAAGGTGAAGAGGAAAAAGTTCAAAATTATTTACTCGGTTTAATTTCATCTAGAGACTCAATTTTGGCTTAAAAAGTTAATGCTGCCTGACTTAGCTACTCGACCGTGTGAAAATCAGTGCAGTAATTCCGCCTTCCTCCCCCAAAGCACACCTCCTTGGCTCTCCCTTATGTAATCTGCATTTTAACCTGTCTCCCTTCATGCTAGGCTTTCCAATGCCCTCAAAGTGCTGTCCGAATTTAGCTTCAAATAAACCTTCAGCCAGTTTAAATACTTCAATCAGGTCACTTCTTAACCATCATCTTGCAGGATA
Source organism: Baryphthengus martii (assembly GCA_013396935.1). Taxonomy (NCBI): domain Eukaryota; kingdom Metazoa; phylum Chordata; class Aves; order Coraciiformes; family Momotidae; genus Baryphthengus; species Baryphthengus martii. The sequence goes on along the minus strand of VWZK01016514.1, from coordinate 301,006 downwards.
AATAATCCAAATTTCATCAATTCCCCCCTGTAGGTGAACACCTCTTTCCTACTAATCCTCCTCCTTGCCTTCAGCTCTACTCCCTCTGACTGAACTCCATCTTCAAATAAGGTAAGAAGAGGTGGACTCTGGACTTGAAGTATGATCTACCCGGCAGCGGAGAAGTGATAACACCTCCACCTCCTCCTCCTCCTCCTCCCACGCACCACCAGCTCGCCATGGGTTAGCTTTCTTCTCTTCCATTAGCTGCCAAGTTGAAAATTAAAATGCTTGACCTACCACTATACCTTGTTCCTTCTCCTCTAGTAACCATATGTTAAGTCTGTTCTGTGATAATCCTGGAGCAACTCCCCAAATATCACTGTACTAAGGGGACTGCTACAATTTGGGCACAGCAGGGATGGCATCAGTGTGGTGGGGCCGGGCGCCGATGCTGTTCCCCAGCATCACTCACCCTCAGGCAGGTGAGTGGGAGTCCTGTTGCTGCCCTCATTCTGGTGAGATTATTAATTAATGTTTGTAAAGCACACTGAAAATGCAAAGTGCTAACTATCCACTCATTAAACCCTGAGCGTCATCCTACCATTTGCTGCGCTGTCCAGGTCAGGTAAGTGGAAAACGACTCTCCCGGCTGCCCCTCGGACACCCAACCGCTCTGCTCCATCAGCACCCATCCCCGCTGACCCCTCCAGGCAGCAACATGGGGAAAAGCGTCGGTGTCACTGATTCCAACACATTTTCAGCACGTGTTTAATATTAAGCCTGTTGTTACAGACTCCTCATACCCAGGCTGCTTTTCTAAATGAAGGACTTCATCGAAAGCATCCTGTGCTCAATACCTGGGATTCTCCAAGCCCACAAGCGAAGGAAAGCAGCAAACCAGGCTCACTTGCTCCAGAGGAAAAGCAAGATAGAAAAGCAACGGAGAGAAAGCCGTAAAACATTCTCCACTGCCCCCAGGAAATCGGCTCATTCCTGATATGCCCCTTAAAATGACTTTCAGTAAAGAAGACCACTGCATGGGCATGGGAAGGACCTTCTAAGCTGAGAGAGATCCACCCTGCAAACATCTCTTCTCAAAGCCAATTGTGGAGACAGGCTGTGGCAGCCCTGCCTGTGCAGAGGCCGCTGTGTGCAGCCGGTGCCCAGCACCTACCTGGCACGGTGATCTGGATGATGTCTAGCTCGTCCGGCTCGATTTTGATCTGCCTGATCCCACCCAGCTCTCCTGAGGTACCTGCCGGGGAAAGGCAACAAAAGGCAATCGCCAACCGGAACCGGCAATGCCACGTCTGCCCGCCAGTGTGGGCAGGGAAACCGCGGCCGGTTGCGACTTCAGTGCCCGCTGAGCACCCCGCAGCAACCAGGCTTCGGCCAAGTGGCCCGGTGGCATCGAGCCCATGACACGGAGGCAGCTGAAGGGCACTCGTGGGCATGGCCTCTGCAAACAGCTTGGCTGGCAGGAGCCAGCCAGTTGGTGCCCTCAGACTGGCTGCCAGCTCTCTGGCTTTCTTCACTTAAACAAACTGGGTCACCATCAAACGTGGTGGGGATGCAGGAGAAGCTGTCTCCGGTGGGTGCTCCTGACATTCTTAATGGTCCCAGACTCATGCCTGGGACATTCTCTTCTGCAGATCCGTGCACTGGGAGGCCCAACTGCAGCTGCCTCACAGCAGGATGTGACCAGCTGAACCTCAGCAAAATTCAGTGTGGTTTGAACCCTGCCAGGTGGGAACCTGCAGAGGCTGCCCCAGGGAGGATGCTGCTCACAGTGCTCAGTCCAGCTCCCTCTTATCTCCAGATAAATGTCCTCAGAGTGGGACTGATTCTCTACAAGGGGCTGGGTCACAGCCTGCAGCTTGGGCAGGCATGACAGCGAGGCTTGGTGTGACTTTTCAACAGGTCAGAGCCCCTAAACCTGGGGATAAGCATTTCCTTCTCACTTTATGGTGCTCTGAACGCCAACACCACCGACTTCTTGGTGACCCAATCATAGTGGCTTTCACGGAGAAGAGAACTCAGACTGAAGACATCTCTTAGCTTCACACTTAAACACACACTTAAGTCTCATTATTTCAATTTACACATTTTTGGGACTGTTTTGCCAATTACAGGCCCAGCGAAAAGGGTGCGTCCATCAGCAGAAAACACAGGAAAAAACACATGCAGGTTCCATTATTTATCTCTATGGACCCCAGAGATGACATAGCACAGCCATCAACAGGGGGCAACCAATGACACAATAAACCCACTCACCGCGGGTGATACAACCGAAGAAAAAGCAAATTGAGCCAAAAATGCAACAACATAAGGAGAAGTCAACCACGCCCCATATCCCATCATAGCCATGCAAAGACCATCAAGACAAATGCCAATTTCCCTTGTTATTCTCAACTCTTCCACACACTGCCGACTTTCCACAAAACTCCTTCACACACACCTCCAGCAGCAGCTCTGCTGGCCTTTTTTATCTCCACCCTCTAATCCCCACCTAAATAGCAGCTGGTTTGAGTCTCCACTTTAATTCTCAGCACTCCAGGGTGTGCTTGGCCTGGCCTCCCCTCCTGGGTGGCTCTCTTACAACAGAGGGGCCCATCCCTCATATCAAGCTCTGCTATGGCATGTGTCCCCGCCGCTCAGCGCCTACTGGGCTGCAGCCAGCAGCGGAGCTACAAGTTCTTCTTGGTGGCAAACACAGAGGCCAAGCCAGTCTTGCCCTGAATTACGGTAGGAGGCACCTGGGCAGCCTTAGCCCCTTTTACCTGGTTGAGAAATTCATCCAGATGTCAAGTTCACTTCAGGCCTTGGGGTTCAAACCCCAGCGCTTCAGGGACCCAGCTGATGGGTCACAGAGTAAGACCCTTCAGCATCTATCTCTGCATCCCCATCTCTGCATCAATCAAAGAGGGATAAAGATCTTCAAGAACTGCACTGTGCGGCAACCAAGGAACTGGAGCCACACATCCAAGTTACTTTGCAGGCATCTTTCTCTAGTGTCCCCCTCCTTACCCCCCAATATCATTATTTTGCAAAAGAAAGCAAATTATTCCTCACCTGGTTCACAGCTTTCAGAAACACTGCACTTCTCGGACCTGGAAGGGAAAAGCAGAAAAGAGAGGTGATCATGGAGTAACCAAAGAGAGCTTAAAACTCAGCTGTGTGCGTAGGACTGGTCCTGGCGGCAGCTGCAGGGGAAAGCCTGGGTCTGTGGGTTCCTCTGCAAATAAGCCCTGCTCTCAAACCCTCCCCAGTCCCGCACCACCTCTAGACACCGACAGATGTAACCACAGCAGAGAGCTCCCAAAATCAAGAGGGGTTTTAAGCCCAAAACGTGGTTGACTCCATCCCTTTGCGGCAGAGAGCAGCGCAGAAAGCACCGTTACAATGGGGTTACTCATGGAGCGAAAGCAAATAGGGACAAAGACAAAAAAAAAAAAGTCAATTGATTTGGTAAATATTTATTCTGCTCCAAGCTTTTCTCCCCTGAAAACTGGGCTCTATCCCAACCTGGCATCTACAGTTAACTTTGCATGCTCAGGAATTTACACAAGGTGTTCAGCATCCAAATGAGATTGCTTTGCTTTCTCAGGACGCATTCTCTTTCTGCATCCCCCTTAAACAAGAACAACCACAGCTCTTTGGCAGTAATGGACCCACGGAACGGCGCTGGAAAACACACTCCTCCACGCTGCCGGTCCTTCAAGGGGAAGGAAAACCCTTCTGAGCCAGCACCACATCCCAGTTGGCTCAGGAGGGATGTTCAAAAGCACTTCTCTCTCACCGCAATCCACTCAGCAGCGTCAGCAGAACACATGATGGGCAATGTGAAGGAAACCAGGAGTGCTCTTGAGATGTTCCTCCTGAATGTGGTGTGGATAAAAAGCTTCTCTGGTCTAGAAAGTACTGTATAGATTACCTAGGAGCCTTGGGAAGGGTTTTAAACTCTCCCACTTTGGGTTAAAGTCAACCTTTCACTAAAGAAATTTCGGAGGAGGGTTTCCCTGAGGCATTTGTCACCCCTTGCAGTGTCTGGTGCTTCTCCTTGGTGGGTTGGAACACCTCTCCTACAAAGACAGGCTGAGAGAGTTGGGATTGTTCAGTCTGGAGAAGAGAAGGCTCCAAGGAGACCTTCTTGTGGCCTTCCAGCATCTGAAGGGGGCCTACAAGAAAGCTGGGGAGGGACTTTTTAGGATGTCAGGTAGTGATAGGACAAGAGGGAATGGATCCAAACTAGAGGAGGGGAGATTCAGATTGGACATTAGGAAGAAGTTCTTCCCCATGAGGGTGGTGAGGCACTGGAACAGGTTGCCCAGAGAGGTGGTGGAAGCCCCATCCCTGGAAGTTTTGAAGGCCAGGTTGGATGGGGCTTTGAGCAACCTGCTCTCATAGAAGGTGTCCCTGCCCGTGGCAGGGCGGGTGGAACTAGATGACCTTTAAGGTCCCTTCCAACTCTGACAATTCTATGATTCTATCTGGCACTGCCCTTTCCCTGAACTGGACCCTGACCTGGGTGGACACTGCTATGGAAATGCTCTGCTCCTACCAGGGAACAGAGGTTCCTCGTCTGCAGGAAGAACAATGTGGTATTTGAATATCCACCTCTATTTTCCATGCACAGGGAGGTTTGGGGAGATTAAGTTTAGCCCTGAGGGGCAGAGCAAGCTGCGCACCACCCCTGCAACTCACCAGTCCCTTGGTGACCAGAGGCTCACGTGAACCTCAGGGTCCGTGGCCCGGTTCCACGCGCACACACGCAGTGTAGATCAGGAACAAGGAATATACACACAACTCGAACAAATTCCAAAGGGGCCACGGGGTGAGCTTCAG
>VWZK01016514.1:269041-293204 GCA_013396935.1 Baryphthengus martii | reverse complement strand
ATTTTTTTTTTTTTTTTTTTTTTTGCACAGTCAGATGTGCTGACACGAATCACAAAAAGCCAGGTTTAATGTGTTTTGCTTCTGGTAGCCCTGCAGGGCCGAGGCAGGGGAGGGGGAACTGCCACCCGCCCCAGTCCTGCTGGGTTTGCTTCCTCATCTCCCAGTTTCCACTTGCACCTCCCCGCTGTGTAAGCCCCACGCTCGTAGCACTGTGCTGCCGAGCTGAGGCACAGACGGATGGGATGTCTTCAAGATGGATTCGTACGGACAATCCGAGCACCCCAAGGCACAATTCCGTGCTCCATCCCTTAGGGCTGGGGTAGAGCTTAAAAAGTCCTTTCTTTGAGAAAGAAAAAAAAGTAATTTTCTTAAGAAAAAAAGTCACTAATGGGGCTGGAGACAAAGAAATCCACACACATCCGCCGCATGGAGGTGTGACCCCCCACCTCCAGGCTCTGCTGGAGGTCTCCCTTGGGTGGCTTCAGTGTCATTGTCCCCAGGGACTGGAGTTAATTTGGTTGGCGGAGAAGGTGGCGTCTGGAAAGCTGCCAGAGTGCGGGGCTGGCAGCCTGGGAAAAAAAACTCAAAACAACAACACCCCCAAAACACGTCTTTACTTGTGAGCTAAGCCCAGGTGCTCAGGAGCCGGGCTGGGTGGTGACAGGCTCGGGTGCAGTGCCATCTTTTGGGCAGGTACCAGGGCGGTGGGATGGGGGCAGCTGCTGCAGCAAGGGCCGGGTCAGACAGCACCAGTATCCATCTCCTTTTATTTGCCCAGCAGCACTTGGCCTGCTTCTCCAGCTCAGACTAACAGGAGTAAAAACACAGGGCAAAGGAAGCCAAAGAAACCCCCTTCTTAGGGTTTTGTCACTGAAAAAAACCAGATTTTTGTTGTTTTTCTTTTAAAACAGCCAGTAGCTGGCTGATGCTAGTGCTTCCCAGCCAAAAAAAAAAAAAGAAACCCAGAATAATTTCCCAGTGAGGAACTCAGCAGTGATTTCTCTTCCTCCTGTAAGCACAGAATCACACTGTGTGCTGCCTGTCACTGCAGCTCAGCCCAGCCTGATTTCTTCCTTAAATCTAAAGGCTATTTAAGGGGCACGCACGGTGCTCGCACCCACCCCAGGCGGAGGCGACCTCAGCACACCCGGGTGGAGGGCACAGACGAGGCTCCTCCTGGCTGGGCACAATTGCCCGTGTCCTGCACTTTTGCTGCTTACAAGTGACATCATTTCAACTCTGCTTCTCAGGATAATCTTTACATTCTGTGGGCAAGAAATCAAAGGGCGTGGAGAACGTACCTGTAAAAATTCTCTCGTCGAACATCCTGAAAGGAGAGGAAAAAAAGGGGATTAGAAATCGGGGCTTTTAATAAAACCTAAAATTCAGTCATTGATGAACAGCATTAAACCAAGTCAAAATAGTCATTTTAGTCATTCCTTTAAAAAAGAGAAGGAGTTTTGCAGCTAAAAGAAAAAAATAAAAAGCCTTTTAGCCTGTTGTGCTACCAAGCAATCCTACACCATATGCTTTTTAACTAAAGCACCTTTAAATCTGCTTACGAGTCATTCTCTTAATTTAATTAACTTATTAAATGAGGCTGCTACAGGCTGGCTTTGCCAAAACAGACAGTGGGACCAAAGTAGCTGTTGCTGAACCCTCACTTCGCAGCGCAGACCATCGACCAGATGTCACCTTTCTCCTGAATATCCTATTTTGGTGCCATCCACAGTTTTGCTCATGGGAGCAAAGTGTGTTCAGGGCCACGTCCCGGGGCCTGATCCAGCTCGGTGCAGCCCAAGCGGTGCAGGACAAAGTGGCCCCTCCACCAGCTGACATCTGGAAAGCTAATTCCTTTTAGGATGCCTGAGTGCTGTTGATGTTGGCGAGTTTAGCCCCCTCAGGAGCTTCAGCTGGGGTTTTTCTGTGCCACAGTTGCACATCTTTAGCAGGGGAAGCACACAAGTGCTGCACAGGCAGGTTTTGAATACATGAATATAATATAAAGCAGATTTTCCTGAGACAGAAGCAAAGAGGGGTTGCATGGTGCAGAGATCCTAGAATCAAAGAATGGTTTGGGTTGGAAGGGACATAAAAAAATCATCTAGTTCCAAATCCCCTGCCATGGGCAGGGACACCTCCCACTAGACCAGGTCACTCAGAGCCCCACCCAACCTGGTCCTGAACACATCAAGTGATGGAACATCCACAGCTTCCCTGGGCAACCTGGGCCAGCGTTGCACCACCCTCAGAGTGACGAACTTGATAAATGGGAGAACTTTCCAGGCAACCAGGAAAGCACCCACTCCTCCTACTCCAGTGCAAACACAGACACCAAGACACAATGCCCTGCCCATAGACAATAAATCCTTATCATCCTATATACAGGATGTCCATAAGTGATCATAAAACAAGGTGGAGGGGAATCCCTGTGCATTATGAATATGGATGTTCCTCCTTCTACCTGGAGTCACTGCTCCCATCCAACAAATGCCACGGGAAGGAGTCATGCTGTGATCGAACAGTCTTCTTACCACCCAAAATACTTAGGCAATGTCTGCATGGACTTACAACAGGGTGGTGGGGCTCAATGGTGACCGTTGTGCAGCCAGCCCGGCCACATCCTTGCAAAAAGGGGGAGAGTGATGGGAAAGAAATCTTTGTTTAGCTCTTTTCCATTAAAAAAAACAGATAAAATGACAGTTGGGTGTCACAACAAACCCTGTGAGCATGGAGGGAAGACAACTTAAATCCCTAACACCTCCTCCTCAAGTCCAGGCACTTTCACCTGCCCTCCTTGCCACCCACCTTTTGATGACAAAATGGATGTTGTGCCTCTCCTCCAGTATCCGCTTGAGTTTGGGGACACCGTAGGTGCAAGGTCTTTTGAAGGGTATTTTGTCTGGGATGCCGATGATCTCCACCGCCTCGGGGTCACAGGCGATCTTCCGGTACGGGACGGGGACCATGTGGTCTAACCCCAAGGCTTCGGCTGAAGGGTGAACACAAGGTTCTCACTTAAACACACGCTTTTCCTTTTACAGCTGATAAAATGAAGGTGTAAAGGCTTGACCTCCAGCAGATCAAGTGCCTCCTGCCCTCTTCTCCTTTGTTTGTCTCAGAAGGTGAGCCCGGGGAGGAGCTCGCTCCTCAGAGATGGGACAATGCAGCGGCAAATGGTGTCCTCCAAAACCCTCAAATGCGTCCGGCGTTGATCGAACCAGGCGTGAGCTGACCCACGTGCCATCTCTAACTTCCCCATAACCACAGCAGGTTGCTGAGCTATACAATATATCCACCTGCCTGGACGTGATCCTGGGCCCCCTGCTCTGGGTGACCCTGCTGGAGTAAGGGGGTAGGAGGAGTTATGCCCAGAGGTCCCTTCCAACCCCTAGCATGCTGGGATTCTGTGATAATTCACGAGTCTGTAAAGTTTATAAGTTATAGAGCTCATCTATAGAATCATGGAATGATTCTATGCCCATAGCTATAGAATCATAGAATGATATGGGTATCATAGAATGATTCTATACCCATATGTAACTCAGGAGTGACACAGCACTCACCTATAGCCCATCTATAGCTCAGGAATCACACAGCCTGATGGAGATGGTACAGGCAACAACCTTCAGCCCATTCCCAGGCAATATCCTGAACGTACAGCTACCTAAATACCCAGGACCTGACCCAAAAGCACTGCCCATGGCCAGGGAAGCACCAGCGATGCCCGTAAGCTGTGCAGGTAGGAAAAAGCAGCCACAATACGGACAATTTTCTTCCACCGGTCACATGAATTTAAAACAGCCACATGTCACCGCCCGCAGAGTGCCCGGGCGCTTCGACCCAGCGTGCCACGCTGCAAACTGGGGCTGCTTCACAGTCCAGTTATAAATTCCTCGACAGCGCCGAGGGCTCCGAATGGAAATATTGACATAACCTTCAGCAGACACCCAGAGACTGGGAGCTGCTGGGCTAAATGTGTTAGGAAGAGAAGGGAGCTCTAGCATATGGCTTCTGCTGCTGTGTTAGGGAACAAAAATGATTGCTATATAATGATATGCAAACCACAAGCGCTGCAGATGCATAATGGGATATTAACTCCTACTCACCATATCTGCTGTTAAACAGAATTTGCACGCACTCCCTAAGGGTGTTGATATCTTCGGTTTCTTTTATAAAACTGTCCCACTTATCTATCAAAACAAAATATAAGAAATAAGGAACTTCCATATGGCTCATACACAGCAGATGTACTTTTCTCGCAAGAAGAGCTGGGAAGCCGGAACAAGACTTTGCTGCTTTAAAAATAATGATTTCCCTCTTGCTGGGTGGATTTTGCCAGGCCGGCAGATAAGGTCTGGGCTTCCCCAGCCCCAGCCCCAGCCCCAAGCAACCTCCTCTGCGGCCGTGTATGTGCAAAGCAGAATCCTAAGAAATAACCTCAGAAAAGTTCTCAACCCTGAAACGAAAGACCCTCCGGGACAGAGTAAACTCAACCAGAAATAAACCTTTGGAAGGCTCAGCCGTTCCACAGAGGTCCTTCTTTATCTCCTCTTCTTTCCCAACTTTCCCACCCACATTTTTGGTTTTTTTTCTTCTTCTTTCTAACACAAGCAGGTGAGGGTTTTGATGTAAACACCTCAGCGTTTGCAGGCTGAAATTCCCTTGGGTGGGGTGGAGATGGGGAAACGGCAGAGCCTCCTCCCCACCGCGGATCCCCCCCAAGGCATCGCTGCCGAATCACGCCAGGGTTAGTGGGTTTCAGATATTCTGAAATGATGCCAAGTTCTCAGCGGGTACTTGCTGCCTGCAGCTCGGGCAGACACCTCACCGAACGCCGTGCCTCCGCTCCACCTGCATCAAGCAGGGATGGGATTTTCCAGTTGGAGCAGCACTTGAGGACCGAGGGTCACGAAGATGGGAGGGATGGACCGGAGTGGGAATGAAGGTCTTGGCTGCGATGCTGAGGTGTTGCAGCAAGTAAAGGGAAAAACAATCCCTTGCTGCAGCATCTCCAGCGCTGCTGGGTCCATGCAGAGCATGGGGAGGGCTGGGAGATCACTGGGGAGAGATAGGGTTGGGCAGAGATCTTTCCCTAAGAGGTGGCGGCCAGCCACCTCCAATGCCAGAGCAGGACACGGACCTGTCTTGTCGTGGACAATGGAGAAGAGGATGCGTTTGGACGAGTGCACGTTCTGGATGAGGGGACCTCCAGACACCGACGATTTCTGTCCTGGACAAGAGGGGAGACAAGGAGAAAGGGCTGATGAGAGCCTGACCAATGCTCTGAGCACCTGAACAAGTCCCTGAGTGCTGCTCTACGCCAATGACACCAACCCGACCCTGATGGCTCTCCTCTGGGCACCCTGACCAGGTAGGGTCCTGGCCAGACCAAGCTCCCACTGCCTCTCCAGCCTCACGGTGCAGCACCCGGTGTTTCAGGGCGCAAATGATAGAATCACAGACTGATGTGGGTTGAAAGGGACCTTTAGAGGTCATCCGGTCCAACCCCTCTCCAGGGAGCAGGGACATCTGCAACTAGAGCAGGTTGCTCAGAGCCCCAGCCAACCTCATCTGGAACGTTGCCAGGGATGGGGCATCGACCACCTCTCTGGGAATCCTGGGCCAGGGTCTCACCACCCTCGGCGCAAAAAAATGTCTTCCTTGTATCTAGTCTAAAAATTGAGGTGCCAGAGGCACCAGGGCAAGGTCTAGGGTGGCACAGCAAGGTCGGGGGGGTCTGCTCATCTCCATACGGGCCAAGCTTTGCACCGATTTTCATCCGAGGACTGCCCCGACACCCCGGCCGGTCCCCTGTCAGCGCCGGGGGGTGTGGGCTTCGCAGCAGGCCCTCGTTTGAGAGCAAACTCCAGGCTATTACCACAGCAGTCGCTGTACTCCTGTGAGGAAGGCACCTTCAGCTCTCCCGCCGGCCGGGGCAGCAGCGCCTCACCGGCTGCGTTCGGCCCGGCCAGCCCCGAGGACACCTCTTGCTTTAGGTCGACGGCGATCTGGGATGGCAGCGAGACGCCGTATAAGAAGTTGGTGACGGCGACGGTGGAGGGGGTGTCCTGGCTGGAGGGTTTGGCCATGGGGCCATTGGCACTAGAGTCCCGGCTGCCCTTGGAGGCAAGGGAGGTACAAGTCAGCTCGACGCTGGGGTTCGGCTCTCGGCTGGGCTCATCCGCCGGCCTGAGGGGAAGCAAGGGAGAAGAGGAGGAAAAAATAGGTTCCTTTGGGTCTGTGGCAAGGCTAAACTGGGACAAGCAAGGATGTGGAGGAGGAAGGAGAGTCATTCCCTGGAAGGCTGGACGTGTAGCACCTTCAGCTGCTTTTTTCCAGAAACTACAGCCATCACCCAACCTCTTCCAGCGTCTTCAGGCACTTGGACATTTTTATCTTCTCTAAGTGGAGCAGGTTGGTCTTTTTGTAGTTCAAAGGGTTTATATTAACTAGGGCAAAGCTGCCCAGCTCCACAGCCTGGTGCGTTTAAGGAGGAAATCAATTTGTGTGACCACAGCCACTTGACTCCATTGCCTGTCCCAGCCCCCAGGACCTATAACGTGTTCAAGGGGGGACCTCAGTCAGCCCAGGGATGAGCTTCAGACCGAGGAAGCCCACGTGCTTCACATGAGACAGGGCCGCGAGCTCGCAGACGGCTCGAATTCTGCGTGTCCTACTTTTAGCTGTCTCAGCCTGATTTTCCAGAAGTGCCAAGCCTTCAGATGAGGTATTTGGTAGCGCTCAGCATTTCTCTGAATGGATCTGAGGTGCTGCCAGCCAGCCAAATGCAGAGGAGATACATCCAAAACCGCTGAGCCCCTTGCAAAAACATGGCCAAAATGGGGAGCTCGCCCCGCCGCCGTCCCCCGCCTCCCTCTTCGTCTGGCGTTAAAAATCCCATTTTAGCCTGGGAAGAAGCTTGCAGCATTTACACTGGAAACCTCTCTGGAGACCAAAAAGCACTTAGCTCACCGCAGCGGAAATTCTGCGGAGACCCATAAAGCGACGCGGTTAATGCGCACGTTCACACGTGATTATAGGAACGACTCCAAAACGGTCTGGAGCCACCTGACGCTGATGAACCTTCATGTAAGGCCGGGTTTGGCACGGCCAGACTCACGTTTCTGGGTCTGGGGGAGAAGCTGGGACATGGGAGGCACCCTCATGCCTGCTCCACCTCTAATCCCTGCCAGCCACTGGTGCTAGAAGAGCTGTCACCCTGAGAAGTTGCTGCCCTCTCACCCCTTGGGGATGCCCCAAATTACCTTTTTAGCCTGAAGCGGATGCTGTGGCTGTGCTCTAGGATGGCCATCAGGGATTTCACGTCGTACTCCATGGGTTTCTTAAAGCTGATCCCCTCAGGCAAGCCGGCCACCGCCAGCGAGCCCGGCTCTTTCAGGAACCTCTCGTACGGCAAAGGGACCACGCTGCTCTTCCCCATGGCTTCACCTGGGGAGGGGACAGAGTTACACACCGATGGACACCCCACGCCCCCGACCGCGGCCGAGTCGGGCTGGAGGAGGGAATGCAAGAGATCCTGATGGGAAACGTTATGAGAAGAAAAGCGCTTCCTACCGCTGCGCTTAGCATGCAAAGCCCTGCAAGCTTGTTCTAAATGCTAATTAATAAAAAGCTCACAAAAGCCAATCAGCAGATGTCTCATCTTTCGGGTTGCACAGTAAAAAAAAATCCTCGGCTGGGGTCACTTGGCACAAGCCCACCCCCCGGGAGCACCCGGACGCGTGCCAGCGAGGGCTGCGGCCGCCGGCAAGCCAGGAGGGAGCTGAAAGCTGACAAAAGAGGTTGAAGAGCTTGTGCTGATTTTTATCTCATGTTTGCCGAGTTATTCTGGGAACCTTATATTCAGTTGGTTTTCTTATTTTACCTCCTGGAAGACTGGAAAGTACTTTGACTGCTGTTGCTGTCAGGCAGCCTCAATCCACTTTGAAAGACAAGAAAAAAAATCAACCCCACCAAGTCTCCCTCTGTCCCACCACTCGTAGGCAGCACAAACATCGGTACATTTGACGGCACCATCATCTCCAGCAGCCCAGTAATCTCACCTGTTCCCCTTGACGATGGCCACAGAGTCCTCTCCACGTCCCTACCACGTGGGGATGGCTCCACTGTACCTCTGAAAACAAAATCTCCCCAAGGAGTCCGGAGCAAAGCACTTTCCCTTTTCCGGCAGCAGAAGAGGACCAGTGAGCATCGCAGCTATACAGAGATGTCCAAACCAGTAAAGAGCCCACGTGCCCAAACTGGGGATGTTTATGGTGCTCTCTGGGCAAAACTTCATCAGAAAACCAGCCCCCTCTGACAGGTTTCAAGGAATGGCCAAAGCCCTTGAGCCGCTCTCTGCAGAAAAAATTACTTTGGAAACCAATCCAGGTCACCGCAATCAATAAAGCTGGTGCTGAAAGCACGAAGGAGAAGAAACAGCCAAGCAGGAATGTTGACCTGTCTGGCAAAGCAGCATCCAGATGCAGAACATCTGGCTGCGTGGTGAGGTGTCTGTGCCTTCGTCTCCAGGCTGAGGGGCAGGCTGAGGAGATTATGGGACCTTTAAATAGCTGTGGGATTTACTTCTGATTTTTTTTAAAATCTTTTATTTTGAATCTCTTCTTTACAAAAAAAAAAAACAAAACAAAAACACAACCAAAAAACCCAACTAAAACAAAAGATCTTACAGAAACCCTGGAAATCTTGTGACACTGTCAGCAAGTCCTTATTAAAAGCGATTTCTTCAACATGTTCTTTGAAGGATCGTGTCATAACTAACAACGTGCGACTCGCAAGAGCCATCAAGGTTCCTCTTAGGCGGGCAGGATAATATTTTAATTAAGCCAGTAACAGAAGTTTCACAGCGACCCTTTGAACCAAAACACCGCGAGGACCCTTTCTGTGAAGCTGGCAGTTTCCCTGCTCCAATGCGCCGGCTCTAGCGGCTTTTCCACCTCCCTCCATCACCTCTCTTCGGAACAGGGGAGAGGTTCCCGATGCCCACAGCAGCTCTTTATCAACCCAACGCTCAACAACTCCCCGAACATATTTTTATGGGGAATGTGTTCCTGTCAAAGTGACCTTCACCAAGCCTCCCGGGCTGTGCAGAGGCTCCCGGTTTAGCTAAGGAGAGACAATAATCATCATTAATGCCTGTTTAATAGAAGCCGGCGGTAATCAGTCATCCTGTTGGTGCAGAGATTACCCGGCTCTGGAGGGAATACGCGCTCTTTTTGACTGAGCGTTTTCTACGATTTTTTTGTTTCCAAACGCCGTTGATGGGAGGCGACTGAAAGGATAGAAGGAAAAAAAAAAAATAGAGAACAACCAATCCAATAGAAAGATAACTGTTAATTTCTGACAGTCCTCTCAGTGCTGGAAAAGGAATTACCCTGGAGCAACCATTAGCTCCTGTGGTACTTCTCCCCACTCAACCAGGAGAGGCTCTTCCCAGTGGGCATGGTTGGGAGGGGAGCATCCATCCAGTGGGTTTCACCACAGAGCTGCTCAAGGATGGAAACAGCTGATCCTACTGAACCAGTAACAAAGGCAGAACTATACCCAAAGTCAGAACTACACCCAAAGCCAGGGACAAAACTACCAGCCCAGGGATGCCAAAACTCCTCCTGCCATGACAACTCCAACCACCCTGGGTGGGGGACCCGGCCAGTTCATCCCTGCACATGTTCGCACACCCTAACAAGGTAAAGAGCATCACAAACTGATCCGGACGGATGGGCAGCCTGATTCGCACACCTTCATGCAGATGCACCTCGTTCAAGCTTTTTTTATGAAATTCCATATTTACGGTACGTCACGTACAAAAATTCCCGTATTCCTGAGAGGCCTGCAAAGCCTGGTGCTCTCCCAGCAGCAGGACGACGAGACCTGTGGCTCAGAGCAGGAATCCAACCAGCGCTGAAACGCCCTGCCCACCTTGTGCCCGTGGCTTTTCTGCACCATCCTTTCCTCCCGCTCGGGGCCAGCCTTTTGAAGGCAAGGAGGGGATTTGATTACGCCCGTTAATGGGTGCCTCCAAGTCCTTTAAGTGGCTTCAGAAAACCTCAACAACTGTCTGTCTCCAGGGGGAAGGGATGCCATCTCCCCTTTCAGTCTATGAAGACCAGGCAAGCACTGGTGAGGCAGGGACCCAAGGCCAGCCAGCAGCAGCAAATCCTGGGCGTGAGCCCAAGACGGTTGGTGGGAGCTCCCGTTGTATGGCACTGAGATATTTCCATTCCCAAACCCATCACACAAACAGGGGCCGCGCCAGCACTTCGGAAGATCCATGCAGACCCAGCAGGGTTCAGTAGTACACCCCAAATGGTGACGGGGAGCGAGGAAAAAAACGAACAGCCGCTTCTGCAGCTGGTCCAGCCACACGAGCTGAACTCCCCCAAAGCATCACGCTGGACTAACACCACCTACTGAGCACCACGGGGGAATACTGGGGCTCGCCGCTTTATTTTCCCAACCCAATCTCCCTGTTCCTGCCCGAGAGGTGTTGCCAGGGGACGAGCCAGGGGCACAGCCGCTACCTCCAGCCACTCCACGGGGGCTCCAGCTGGGACCTCCCAAGGGAAGCAAGTGCTGCTGCCGCTCGAGCCTCCACAGATTGGGCCCGGAGGGAGCTCTGCAACCCACTGGGTTACATATCAACAGCCATATGGTCATCTCCATTTTAATTGCAGAAGCTTTATTGCTGGGGATGATGCATGTGCTGGAACGGCACCAGCTCGTCTCTGGGAGCCGGGGCTGTGGGGCCACCTGCTAGAAAAATCATCTTTTTTCCCTTTTAACTAGACTTGCCAGGAAAAGGGGTGAAAGAGTTTCCGCAGAGCCCCGACAGAGCGCGGGGGAAAGAGGTGCTGCAGACACGGCGTCAGGGGGAAAGGTGTGCTTGAAAAAATAGCACACTCGAGGCATAGCAGAGGCTTCCCCTGGCCTGGGGGGACAGAGGATACTCTCCTCGGCACGGGGATCTTTTTTTGCCTAGTTTGGAGTGCTGGAAAGTGCAGCGGCAGGGGCCAGATCCCATCTCAACACACCATGAGCCCTATGCAGGAGCACATCCTGCCACGCTGCCCCTGCCAGGCGCCGGCTCCTCGCCCGGGAGCCGAGCTGAGCCAAAAGCTCTGGCAGCAGCTCCAGGCAGCTCAGCGAGCCCCGGGGGCAATCCAAATCCCCAAATGGAAGCGTGAAGGTTCTTACTATAAAGCACATCAAACACTTCCTCTACCATCTTCCTGAGGAGGTACACGTCTGATCCCTGGTCCGGGGAGACCCTTAGCACGCTTCGCCCGCACTCCTTTGCCTTCTTCTGCGCCTCCGCGTCCTGCTCCTTCCTCTGCTGGACTCCTGCGAGGGGAGAGGAGAAGACGAAAGATGCTGCAGTGAGAAGAGTGCTCATGGGTGGATGCCACATGTGCTTTCGAGCGGCTGCAGAGCGGTCGAACCCGCCAGCCAGGTCACACCAGCTTCAGCCAGGGCTGAAGACATCCCTGCCGGCAAAGCCCAGGCAAGACAGGGTCCTGTGGTCACTGAGTCCCTTGCTGCGTTCAGGACATCAGCAAAGTCCTCTGGCCAGGCAGGCAGGGGCCCCGGGTCTCCCATCCACCCCAGCCCCACTGGTTCCAATGGGGTCACAGCCCCCGGCGCGCAGGGGAAAGCGCTGGCGGAGGCAGCCGTGCCAGTAGCGCAGCCGGGAGCAGGGACAGTCATCCCGGGTCCCCCCCCTTCCCTGGTTTTACCCACTCGGCTGCACTGAAAGTGTTGTGATTAATTGGGCAGCGCATTTCTTTTCTCTGGTTTCAATCTGCTTAGCCTTCAATCTCTCAGGAAAAGAAAATCCGCCTTTCTTGGAGGCTTCTTTACCCTTCAGCATCACGTAGCTCGGTAATACCAGCTATTTCCTGCTAATTTCCCCCATTAAACCTCAAATAAAGCATATCTTCGGCAATGACTTCCTTGCATCTCTCAACGCACAAAAACTTAAACACTACAAGTACATTATTGCCGTTCTATCCGAAGCGATCCACGAGGGATTTTCGGTGGCGAAGGACTAATTCCTTCATCATCCTTGACAGGCTCCTGCCGGTGATGGGCCCTGGATGCTGCCTGGGCGCTCAGGAAGGAGTTTGAGGATCCTTCCTATGGAAACAGCCCTTGGCTGGGACATCACTGAGATGGGGGTGAAAGGGGGGTATCCACAGAATAGACATAAGAAAGGGGACAGAGCCAACACCACCCTGGCAAGGTCATTACGCTTCCCACAACACAGGGAAATGGGCCCTGGAGAACTTTTTTGGGATGTTTTACCAAGGTGATAAAAAGCATCTGCATCCACACCCTCCTAGGACCCACTCTCCCTCCTGGCTGGGCGTTACCTCTCCGCCGTTGACATTAATCCTGATCACTGTCAAGTCCCCCCTGTGCACAAGGAAAGGCTGAGCCAGAGGTTGAGATAAAGGAGGGTGTTCGAGCGAGGTCTGCGAGCCCAGAGAGATAAGAGGCTTCTTACATCTCCCAGCGATGTCTGCTTTAGATTATTTTGGATCCTTTCTAAGGGGGCAGCTAGACCATAAATCAGAAGCACTTCCAGGGATGCTTTCCACTGCGTGCCAGTTGTAAGAGCTTTATGGAGTAGAGTTGAGCCTGGGCCATTTATAATTCAAGACAGAGTTATCGCATTTCAGCCTGTCTCCAGCATCGGCCGCTGCGCCCAAACCCCATTGTCAAGATTTTGTGCTTTCAACCAGACGTGACCATTTCTTTTCGACAAAGATCTAAATGAATCCAAAGGAGCGGGGAATCAGGATCTGATGTCGGGTGCCTTGCCCCGGCACAGGGCAATATGTGTGTATATACAGGCTATATGTGTATATATTGTTCTAAAAGTGGGACTTGCAGATGCTCGTCGATACTGTGAGCTCCAGGAAGACACGGCTGGCATTTAATTTTCGAGAGGGAGCTCCCTCCTGTCGGCCACCCCACTGCTGTTGACCACTTGGGCATCTCGCTGCCTCTCATGGGTGATGGGAAGGGGAGGCGGTCGCTCATGAACACAGGAAACATCCCTGAAAAGTCCCTGAAATGCCTCCTGTCTGGCAAAACACAATGTACCACAGCAGAGGTAACTAAGGGTGGCTCTCTCGGGTACAAGTGGCATGGTGGAGGTGACAGGCAGCTGCCCAGGGCAGGCAGGACGGGAGGGCACAGCGGAGCCTTGGCAGGGAGCCGCTCCCGCAAAGCCAGAACCCAAGCAGACAGCGACCCTGGCAGCCTCACAGCGCTCGTGTTTTCACTAGAGCGAACTCTTCCTGAGCAATCCCTCCAACGGATTAAGCATCAATATGGTTTCCATCAACACCACGCGTGTGCGCACACAGCCCGGCTGCTTCTCTCCGCGGGCAGCGCGTGCCAGCAGATCCAGGCTGGAGGTCCCTCCAGCTCTGCGGTTCCCAGCACCACCAAAGCCAGATCCCGTCACAGCTCCTGCACGGAGCAGCGGTTGGCACTGCTGGGATGATGCCGTCCATGAAATGCAAGTCCCCATTCACCCACCTTCCCCTCGGCTCCCAGGCCATCTCCGAGGAACTGGCAGAGGCATGGAGCTGGGACTGATGGGTGGGTGCCAGACTCACCACGTGCAGGGCTGTCACCAGTCAACACGTGTCTCTGCTATACCTGGTCACTCTCATCTGAGATCGGGGGGACCAGAGCTTCTGCTCAAGGCATCCTTTCACCATTGTTAGCCTCTTGAAAAAATAAGTAAATTCACAACCAACACTCCCAGCTGCCACATCCAGCTTTGTATTTCCAAAACCAGGAAAAAAGCCTTAGTCCAAGAAAACCCTCTCTGCTCCTGGGGGATCACGAGGACAAAATATTTCTGCTAAGTCCTCCAAAGCCTCTCCAGCACACCGCCAGAGTTGCCACAGGCCGACAGTGCAGGGGGAGCCGAGCGGCCATCCAGCCTCGTGCCACCTCAGGGATTCTTCCGGAGAGCAGAGCTGGGGAAGAGTCTCCGACCGTGGTTCCCACCTGCTTTGTGACTTCATCATCACTTCAAACACCGCTCATCCCCACGGACAGACAGCACCATGGTGCCCCCCAAACCACAACCCTCCCGAGAAGGTCCCGGTTGGCACAACCGGAGCAGCAACCTCAGCGTGGGAGAAGAGCGCGCCGGCGGGGATACTCACGGCAAAACTTCTGGAAGTCGGCTTGCAGCTCCTTGCGGGCGCTGAGGAAGACCCGACCCTTCTCGGTGCCCAGGACGAAGGCGCTCTCCT
The DNA here is from genome assembly GCA_013396935.1 of Baryphthengus martii. NCBI lineage: Eukaryota > Metazoa > Chordata > Aves > Coraciiformes > Momotidae > Baryphthengus > Baryphthengus martii. The sequence continues at coordinate 278,904 of VWZK01016514.1, read as the reverse complement.
CGTGCACGGCGATGCAGGCCACCTCCGCGTTCAGCTTGGAGAGCGCCGAGCACTGCGGGGAGGCACCGGCTCAGCAGGAGCAGCCCCACTTGGCGCCCCTCTGCTGTTTTCCAGCGGAATTCCTTCATTCCCATCAAAAGATTCCCCCCCCATCAAAAGCAATGTTCTGGTTTAGGTCAGAATTTCATGGGGCTTAAGACATCTCCTAAAGACTTTGGTGACTTTACAGCCTCAGAAAGGTACCTGAGATAGTTTGCCGGAAAACACAAACGATTCACCCATCGTTTCACTGCACTTTTTCCCATACTCAAAGTAAACATTTTATAGCCTTTCCTTAAAAGACAACATTCCTTTAAAAAAAAAAATCCCAAAACCACCAACAACAATATGTATTTTTCCACCAGCTCTAACGAAATAAGGAGCACGGGAATCTTATTTCAGCTGCAGAACACTAATATGGTCAAAGTCTGGATTAGCCGACCGATTCTTCTTGTACAGTTATGCAAAACATTAAAGAGATGGAAAAGACTTCCTCCATTAATCCATTTTATGTAACGTGCGCTTCCTGCTCTACGTAACGCGCACGTATATGCATTTTTATTATTATTTTTTATATTCTTACAGTTATGCAGCGCCGGTAGCCTGAGTCATATTCCCATAGCTACGGCACTGACGCTGCGAAGCTGCTATCCCCGGGTCACGATTTAAAGGGGTAAACCAGGGGGGATTTTCCCATCGGATGTGTCGTCTGCGCCTGGCACTGCAGAGGGGCCGGAGGATGTTCCCTCTGGAGAGGGAGCAGGACAGGAGCAGGACAGGCAGCTCCCCCCAAGCTACCTTCAGCTCCCTGCACCCATTTACAGCAGGCCTGATTTGTGTGGGCTTAAACCAGTCTCTAGACTGGGTCATTTGATCACCTGCTCACCTTCAAGGAGGAGATATTGAATCACATCCTCAAAAATAGATATTTTTAAGAAACCTTTCAAAAACCCAGTAGCAATTATAAGTACTTTGCTCAAAAAGCCCAACGCTCAGAAGCTAAATACAAAATCTAGGGGATGTGAGATTTGGAGACACATCAAATCCAAACCCCGAGCCCGTCTGGCGACGCGCACACGGCCCCGTGGTTTATTTGTCTCACGCACGGGCAGCTGAGCTTCACTGGGTGCGGAGCACAGCATCGGTGAAGCGCTGGAATAAAAGATGGATTTCAGCAGCAGTCTGGCCCCCTGGCCCTGGTGTCAGCATCTAACGAGGGCTGCGGGATAATATATATTCATTAAGAAGCCAAACTATGATAACATGATTTGCTCTACAGGATGGCACGTATATAAATCATCAAAGCCGCTTTGGGGTGTGTCAGCTCCAGGGAACCTGCTCCTCCTCAGTTGGGCGGTGATGGTCAAAGAGGAGGAAATTAGTATTAGTGAAAAAACACCCCTACCTGCATAGAGAAGACAACACATCCAAGATAACGACATTAAATACAACCTGGCTTGAAAAAGGGAGGGCTGTTTAGCATGTCACATTGCATTAGGTATTTGTTACTACACACTCGCTTTCCCTTCTTGATCACATTCACAGTTAAAAATAAGATTAGCTCTGGTCCACGAGACTTAATCCAGACAGTTATCTTGTTTATGTAAGCACAGCTGACTTAGGCAAGGTTTCCACTGGGAATTCTACGTCAAAAGATATGAAAGTTATTTTCTTTGTTCTCGGAGATAAAAGCCATTGTTCTCCTGTTGTGTAAAAGCTCTTGGTAACATTGGTAAAACATCAAGGAAAAAAAGAGAAAAACCAACCACCCTACATTCAGTTGATAGCAACATAAATATTAATGGGAAAACAATACACATCTGAGATTAACTTGGGCTGACTTTATGATCCTTACAGCTTTCAGGGCCAGAGAGGATTTTTATTTCCCAGCTCTGGCAGCTCCCTGGGCTTTCCAGCAGCAGAGGGGAGTGGGATGAGCTCGACAGCCCTCCTGCTTCAGCCCTGCTCCCAGCCAGCCCTGCTCAAGGGAGGCGAAAAGACGGAGGGGGAACGGAGACGCCGCCGGCCTCTTACCATGGAGTCTAAGGCAGACACTAAGCTGGTGATGATTTCGTCTTTCTGGGGAAAAACCATATTCCACTGGTCAGCTCTGGAGGTGCTGAGAGTCACGTCTAAAGGTTTTCCTGCCAGGGCCATATTCACCTGAAAAACGGAAAAAAAAAAGCAATAAGTGAGATGGAGAACCAGCAATGAGCATCCCCGGTGCAGCCCCACCACCAGCACATGCCATGGGCTGCAGGCACAACACTGGTGTGAGTACGCAGGGGAAACTGAGGCACCGAAAGAGGCCGGGGCCAACCCGAGCCCCACGTTCTCCATGTCTCCTCTGCCAATGGCAGACAATTTTGGACACTGCCGAGCCGTAATCAACCCCCAGAGCCGATGCTGTGTGTCCCAGCAGCGATCAAGTCACCTCCACCCTCGGGACTCACCCCTGGGGAGATACCACCACCGCGTGGGGTGTGTCAGACCAACCACGTGGTGGGACAGCCCAGATGAGCAGGCTACAGCCATCCCAAGCTGGACGACCAGGTGCTGAAGCGGACACAGAGCAGTCTTGTTCCCGAGGACACTGCGCTGGCTGTCCCTGTGCCTCCCTCCCTATATCCTGAGCAAGAGGAGAGCCTGGCACCCAAAAGTATCTCTGAAATAGGACAAAGCCAGAGGGTGCTCTGCCTTCACCCAAGGGACAAAGGCAGCTCGTGGCAAGGGGCTCCATCATCAAATCATCCCACCCTGCAGCTCCCGTGGGACTGTGCCGGGTGGGAGCAGGCCCAGGCAGTACACAGGGACCCCTCACCCAAGAAGGGGCTCAGTCCCAGGAGCTCCACCCCTCACTCGAAAAATGGGGAAAAAAGGGGAAAAATGCCACAGGCCTGGCCACAAGCGCAGCAACTGCGCCAGGTCTCTGCGCTCCAGTGCACACATCTCACCACGAACCAGGGTGATGCCGACACTGCAGGGAAACTGAGGCAGGGGCTCACACTCCACCACTCCCACACTGGAGCACCCGCACCAGCATCACCCCCCAGCACGGTCCCTCCCAGCTATCACCCCTCCATCCACAGGGCAGCGTCGTGCCGCCCCGGCTTTAATCCTGCCAATAAAGGGCGGCAAATGAGCTGGCAATGCTCGAGCCGCTCGAACGGGATCGTAAATCATGTGCTCGAAGCCGCAAGCGGATAAAAGAGGCCAGAGAATTTCTAACGAGGAGCGATGGGCAGAAGCCGGGGAATATGAATGAAGCTGCCGGCACGGAACTCGATTTGCGGCTCGGCCGATAACCGCGGCCGCTCGGCCCTGATGAAAACAAAGGTGAAAAGTCAGCAGTAAAACCCCAAACACACCTTCCTGCCCCGGTTCTAATTGGTGTCCAAGCAGAACCTGCAGGCAAAATAGAGCTGGGCTGGGCTGCCCCCTGTAACTGAGGAAATGGTGGATTTGGGCCCAAAATAATGTCACCTCCGTGTCGACATCACTTCAGGTGCCTGAGCAAGCACAGGGCAGGGGGCTGACGAAGGAGCCCTCGGCCCTGCAAACCCTCGCTGGTCCATGGGCATCCAACAAGCTAACAAGGGTGGAGACAATTCCTCATTAAACAATAATGTCCTTATTTCAGGAATCGCTCCTGATGACACCTCCAGGCCAGTTTCCCCCGTGTCAGTGTTTTTGGATGAGCCCCTGCCGCAGCCGCAGCCGTGCCAGCACTTCTGCTGTGCCAAGCACCCAGCAAAATCCTCTTACACCCAGCTGACATTTCTTAACCAAGCTGATGGATGACTCTTCTCCCCCAGGATGATCCTGGGGAGGGAAAAAAAAAAAAAAGATAAATCCTCAAACTAGGTGTCAACTTGGAAAATAAAGCAGGAAGTCGATCACAGGGCCCCGCGGCCTGAGCACTACCGCCCTCCAGCATGGATGCCCCCACCCTGGGGACAGGGCTCTGCCAGGCACCTCCAACTTTTCCATCAACTAGGTCTGCAGCAACACCAGGTCTGCTTTGCTCCAGCCCTGCAGTCTGTGCCTGCACGGATGGACAGACAGATGGATGGACGAGGGCCCATCTCACACACAGCTCCCTGTGGATGCAGAGAACTCGAGATTCCGTCTTTTAATCAATGTTTTAGTCGATGCCGTGTTAGTACAAAGTGCCTCCTTGCAGCTGGTAGGGAGCAGCGAGGCGGTGGCAGTGCCGCTGCCGGCCCTGAGCCGTGATCCCAGCCCGCAGGACACTGGGCAGCTGCAGCGCTGGGGACCAGCCATCTCTGGGGGGCTGCCGCTGGGAAAAAACTCGGTCCAGGGAGTATCACTCCCTTCTTACCCACCCACCCCCCAGCATTTGCTTGGAAAACAGCCTTATTTTGATGTCCATACACATTTCTGAGTGCCCTCATTATTGTCAAACACGACTGCTTCAACATGGCTGTTCTCATTGTCTTCCAGCAGCAATTTGGAAAGCTGGTCCCTGCCTTGGTGGGGCTGGTCCTGACCCCTTGGAGAGCTTGAGCTGCACCAACCTGCTCGATCACAGCCTCCCACAAGTGTCATTCATCGGGAAGAGACTCTCCTCCCTCAGCTACAAAAAGCAAAGCCACAAGATGGATCTAAACCCAGACGAGGAACTGAACGGAAAGTCTGGAATAATGTCATTGGGAAGTGGGGCAGGATCGCTGCACCCCCTCCCTGCTCTGCAGGAGACCGGCACAAAAATAATCCCTTTCACCTGGCTGATGGTTTAAGAAGGAAAAGGGAGAATTATTCAACAAGAAAAAAAATCATAAATAAAAATATGACTGAAGCAATACAACAGGATTTTAAAGGACGGGGGGGACAAAATATTCCTGTAAAGCTTTTAATCATTTATCGTCACAAAGAACAGTGACAGCAGATTTAGAAAAAGGGGGAAAAAAAAATGGAGAAAAAAAACCCAAACCAACTCCACAGCAAGCACTAGGCTTATTCAAATCAAATTAAGACGTATGGCTTGCAGTTGTTTGGCTAATCAAAGGGAAAGTAGTTCTTAGGAAATCTGGGGTAAACCATTCTTAGAGTGGCTCAGGCCAGCAGCCAGAAGTGAAGTGGGTGGGATAGGTGCAGAGCATCCCACCTGCCTTCTCAGGGTTCCACACCCCCATCCTGCTGAAATCCCACCCCCAGGCACCCACCAAGGGGGTTGATTTCCCCTTCCCGGTCTGTGGTGGGGCCTGAGCTCCAGCCCCAGTCCCATTTCACCTCTTTACGGTGAGTCCCATCCCCTGGGGTGACTCAGGGACCATGACGCCGCTGTCACAGGGCCAAAGCAAACTGTTGCAAATTGTATGGAGTTTTTGCAATATATATATTTTAAAATATACATTTATTTTATTATTCATTTTTTTAATTTCATTTTTAAATTTCTTTTTTTTTTTACAGAATTATTTCTCCCCTCTGAACGTGTCTCGCAGGGACAGGACAAGCAGCACGGGGACAGGGACGCTGTGCCACAGCCGATGCAGGACACAAGCAGGGAGCCTGCATGGGCCATCGCCTGCGCAGCTCTTACGACATCTCCTTCACCTCCCTTCATAATCTTTGGAAAGATTAGAAATTTGGCCCCGGGGGAGTTTCACTGGTGAATCACCTGGGCTGCAGCAAAGGGAAAAGCAGGTGTGTGTGGAGGCAGCGGTGCCCCCAGCCCTGCGCCCATGATGGGCATGTCCCTTCTCCAGCCCCGCCTCAGGGCAGCATCTCACCCCAAAATAAACATCCTCCAGTCCTGGGCTCTTCGTCATCGTTTCCAAAGTGTTCGGAGCAAACAAAACAGTAAAAAAAAAAGCAACAAAAAACCAAAACAAACCAATGACAACCCCTCAAAGGAAATTTCCAAGCAGAAAACTGTGTTATATCCCTTAAATTATAAACAGGTTCAATTCGGAGAAAGCGAGGGGAGTTTAGGGAGCCAGCCGCTCGCACGGCACAGCCCCGGCACCGCCTGCTGGGCCGGGGCTCGGCTCATGGCAAAGATGGATGCTGTAAGCGCCTGGTGTTGCCTTTCGTCTGCCGCCTTCACGCTCATCTTTTCAAGCCTTACAGCAATTTCCAGCCCCGTGTCACAACCAGAAGCAACAGTATCTTATTTATTAAACCAAGCTGGTGTTTCCACACTGCCATGGCGGAGCGCGGTGAAGCTCCGCTGCCGTCCTCCTTCCGCTGTCACCCTGCCCTGTACGGAAGCCTTATGGAGCACAACCCTGAAAGTCCAGGTTCCCAAAGCGAGCCACGGACTCGCCCGGGACTCACAAACCTGGGATGACCTCGTTGCCAGCTCTCCCCATGCCTGACACTCCTCCAGGCCACCCTTGCATCAGAGAAAGAAAAAAAAAAAAAGGTAATAAATCTTTTGTTGGGAAATACCCAAGGCCAAACGCAGCGCAGTGCAGGAGACACTGTCAGATGGGAACAACCAAACGCCCAGGAAGGACCGAGGACATACTACATCTGCTGCTTCTTATATTGCTTTCTACCAATACCGGTTTAAAACTGAATTGTGTGATTCTTAATTTTTTTCCCCTGTAGCTCCACTGTATCTTAAAAAAGTAATTCTGGTGATTTTCACCACACGAAGCACCTCCTTTAACGAGGACACCAGAACATCCAAAACCATCGCAGGGCAAAGCACCTGACGGCTGGTGCCCCAACCTAAACCCACTAGTTTGGGTGGACGCAACCACGACACCTTCCAGCTCAGCCCTCAAGCCACCAACAGCACCCTAGGGTGACAAGCCGGAGGACACCGCCTCGGCCGCAGCACCAAGGAAACACCACTGGCACGGAGCACATCGGGGTTTGATGGGAGCAAGGGAGGGGAGAAAAGCTGGGGAGCAGCACAGAGGGCCCAAAACAGACACTCCCAGAGATCCCAGCTGGCCCTTTGGACATTGCAGCATCACCTCGGAATTCCCTCCCGCGCCCACCCGCCCAGGATGTTTATAAAGCCTCCGACCGTGTGGGCTGGCGCCCGGTTCAGGGAGCCAAACAGGAATTGAAATGAAGGAGAGCTCTGACTGCTCAGCACGTTGCAGGGGGAAAAAGAAGAAGAAAACCAGAAAGGCCATCGCGCCAGTCCTGCCTGCAGCTCCACACAAGAGTGGCTGGAAATGAGCCTCTTATTCCTCTTTCCATGAAAATTCTGCCTGTTGCTTCACAGATGCCCGTGAGACCACGGGAAGCCCAAGTGAGACAGCCCCAATTCCAGCAAAAGATAAGGAAACGTCCGGAAAAACTTCTTTATTGTGAGGGTGTTGGAGCCTGGCCCAGGCTGCCCAGAGAGGTTCTGGAGTCTCCTTCTCTGGAGAGATTCCAAACCCACCTGGACACTGCGCTGCTGGGCCTCTGCTCTGGGTGACCCTGCTGGGGCAGGGGGGTGGCACCAGATGAGCTCCAGAGCTCCAACCCCCACCACGCTGGGATCCAATATGTATTGAATACAGATATTCAAATATTTTATATTTTTATATACATTAGAGGTAGGTCTTGACATGGACTTACATCATCTCCCCTCCCAGGGACAGGAGAGGCTGCCTGGGGAGCACTAGAGCAAGGTAAGGCACTGCTGGGTGGGGGGCAATTAGGCTACCGAGCACCAAAAGGACTTCTGAAGGTGGCATTTGGCCTTCTCAGCCACCCAAAACACAAGATGAGCCGAAGGACATCAAGTGCCACAGGAATCTAGGGAGCAGGACCGGCACTCGCAGCCCACCTGGCAAGAGGAGGATGTGATACCACACCCAGGACATGGACGTGGCAATGACCCCCATGGGACAATGAGACAGTGATTTCATTTGTAATTGCCTTTTACTCTAGGAGAGCATATTTAAAGGGCATTTTTAAAAACTACCCTGGCTCTGAAGATCATTTAAGCAGCCCTGGCTACCGTTAAACACTCTTTAAAATCCATCAGGAGACCTCCTGACAGGAGTCAGAGGGACAAAGAATGTCCTTTGCTAGTGCAGGGACAGAGACCCCCCTCCAAGCAAGGTGCTCATCCGTGTCCCTGCTGGGGACATTGCTTTGGGGCAGGACCCACGCTAAGGATTATCTCACCAACAAGGAAGGGCCATCGACTTGGAAGAGATTTCTCTGCCCCACCACATCCTGAGGACTTTTCAAGTCTCTTTTCAGCAGGCGGCTGTTGGCAGCGAGGTGCCCGGCGAGCTGGGGCCGCTTCAGCAAAAAGCCCTGGAAACCACAGAAACCGCAGCGGGGCGAAAACCAGGGGTAGGGACCAGGCTTGAATTTCTACTTGTGGTTTTTTTTTCTAATTACTTAAGCAAACACCAGTATCAGCAGAGCCGGCGGATGTGACTGAAGCCGTCTCGGGAGCACCGTGGCACAGCTCCGGCGCTCAACGAATAACCGGCCTTGGGGTTTCTGCTGCAGCGACGGAGATTTCGGCTCCATGTGGCCGACTCTCTTACAGTACGACGGCTTTAACCTGCCCGTGCTGCCCGGCTAAACCCTAAACCTTTACACCTAACTCAGCACCTCCAGCGCCCACGGCCTCATCCTCCCCATCCCGAGCCGGCGCGGGGCGAAGCCACACAGCTTGTGCCGGGGTGGTTTATTGCTTCATTAACGACGCTTCGTTAGCAGGCGGGCGGTGAGCTGCACTGTTGGCATCGATGCCAGCAGCACAGCGGATAACTGTGGTCTGGAACGCTCACAAAATGCCCAGAAATATTCTCAAATGTCTAAACACCCCAAAAAGCCCCCATGTTTCTAAACCATGCCCTATGTGCGGGTACCCTTGTGACACAGCCCTCCCAGGGCAGGTGGGGGGCTCTGGGTGTTGAGGGACCCCAGGTACCACCCGGCCGATGCACTTGCTGTGAAAAAGCATCTGCTGAGGACACATCTGCACCTCCCAAAAGTGGGTGCTGCTGCAGTCCCAGCCCCACAGCCTGGTCCAGTTGCTGCCCCACAACTGCTGCCCTATGACTGCTGCCACATCTCTCCTCAAATCCACAAATTCCCTTGTTGTTTGGGGTTTTTTGCTACTTTTCAAGCTGATACCTTTCTACAAAAGCCTGAAAGAGGCAGAGTTGGGGAGAAAACCTCTTCCTGCACAGTCCGAGGCACCGACCACTTGTGCCCATATCCCCACTGTGCCGGCAGCTCTTAACTCACCCGGTCTCCCAGCTTCCCCAAACCTTAAATTTTTCCCCCTACTCCTCCCAGCCAGGGAGCACCAAGCTCCCACCACCGGACACCTCCTCCCCTGATTTATTTTACCAGCAAAATCCAGGGCACCTGCTGGAAAAGCTCCTCACGTACACGCCGGCACCATAACATCCACCGGCATCGCCGCCTCAGCTCCGCTTTCCCAGATAATCCGGCGCCTGCCACGGTTTAGTCCCACTTATAAAAGAAGCAAAGAGCAAACCAGGGGCTCCCATGGGGAACGTGTCTGCCGCAGGAATTTAGCTTTCCCCCCAACCCTCCAACCAGGGCGTTGGATTCTGCTGCTGCCGCCTTGATTTTCTTAAGCCCGGCCTAGGCGCTCGCACAAATATAATATAGGAAAATTATAGGAGGCTTGTGCCTAGTGCAAAGAGAGATGGATGAGGATCAAGTGCCCTTCAGAAGCTGCGTCTCATCTCCCCCAGGATAAACACTTTCATGTCACGGCGGCTGCTGGGGGGGGATCGCCCTGCCTGCCGAGCTCGAGCGGCGCAGCTTCCAGCTCTAGACAAGTTTCCACGCCGCAATCTCACGGCAGGCAGGCGCAGGAGCTCTCGCTTCAAGCGACTGCCTCTTCATTTATT
>VWZK01016514.1:254620-269033 GCA_013396935.1 Baryphthengus martii | reverse complement strand
AAAAAAAAAAAAAAAAAAAAAGAAAGGCCGGGGAAGGAAAATAAGTGTTAATCAGAGCGTTCCCACCAGTGCAGGGGAGGGATGCCGCGAGCGTCGTGAGTGGCAACCGGTCGCAGCCGAGCTGGATCCTGCCCCTACAGCCCCACGGGGGTGCTTGGGGGCTCCCAAAATTAAGCATCTGTCCCCAGGGGGGTTAAGGCCCAGCCCCAAAGCTCAGCCCGCAGTGAGGAGCTCAGCACCCCTTCCTGCCCAGCCCGAGCAGTTCCTAGAAGGAGAGGCTGGCAGCTGGGGCACGGACCGGGCAGCCCACGCGCCAGGGCTCGAGTTGCGCTTCCCAGAAGAGGGTGACCGGGAGAAGCCAAAATTAGCAGGCGACTAATTCTGCCCCTCGGTACATCCCCTCTCACGGTAGCAACTGCCGACAGGGAGCCGCGCGTCCCGGTTCGCACAAGACAACGCTGGCAATCCCTCGCCTAGAGAAAAAAAAACAGATGAAACGAGCCCAGGAGACGAAAGACGACCCACAAGGCAGGTCCTGGGGTTGCCCCGACCTCGGTTCCCAGCCCCGTACCCCCGCACACATCCTAGGGATAGCCGGGTCCAACGCTGCACACCCAAAGGGGTGCTGGGGCGGGGGGAAGGAAAGGAGATACGGTTTCCAGCCCCTGGGTCGGCGATGCGTAAGCTAACGCCGGGGTTATTTAAAGCCCGAGTTTTAGCAGCGTGTTCAGCTACTGGTTGCGTGATCAGGATAAAAAATCGCAATCCTAATTCCTGGCCCCCCGGTGCCTATGGCAACTGGTATCTGTCTCCTTGGAAACTAATCTCGTGGTATTTGAACAATGTACCAAGGGCCTTTAATCTCCCAAACACTGTAAATCTTTATTCTAGCCTGCTCTCCTCCTACCCCAAGAGCCAACATAAAAAGCCTGTTGTTTTCCGTGCAGTCACCAAGAGCCTAACTTGAATTTTATTCACACAGGCACATGGGGTTTTGCATTGTTTCCCCCACCCCGCCACCAAAATTAAAGAAAAAAAATCCCACGTGCACGATGCCCGGAGGTGCTGCAGCACCAGCCCCACATCCAGGGACAAGGTTTGCTTTCTCCAAACGGCAGCCGATGCCCTGTCCCGGCTGTTGCCCCAGTTTGCGTGTCCATCTCCCATCCGTCTAGCTGGGCGCTCCTCCAGTTGTTAATCATCACGATAATAATGGTGATAATGATAATAACAATTCTGAATTATCTAGCAAAAAAAAAAATAATTCCCAGACTGCAAACATACAAAGACACAGGGAGCAACAAGTTTGTAAGGGCTCAGCGGGGGTCGGCCCACTGGAGGATCCTGGTCCTCGCCATGGGAGCAGATGCTGGTGGGCACCTCGTCTCGCTCCTCAACACTCAATCTAGATGCTTTTTTTTTTTTTTTTTTTCTTTTGCAAAGCTGCTGTTGACAGCACCAACCCTCCAGCTCCAGGCTGGGTTGGGGTGGCCCTGTCACCCCCCAGCCCATGGCCACCACTGCTCATCACCCGCTTTCCGCTCTGCCCAGGTAATTACCTCGGCGTAAGGTCTCTGATAGAGCTGCTACCTAATCTCATTATGGTTTAATTTTATCTCTACTATTTCTCTCTGGTTACTGGTGTCTCAGTATCGCATATTCCCCCTGTTACAGGATGGGCTATTTGCTAATCCAGGCCTGGCTCTCTGCCACACAAATAAGCTCAATAAAAAACATAAAATGGCTTTCTAAGGGGATGAAAGGAGGCTGAGACAGGAGCATCCTGTGCCCCGAGCTCCCCTCTCCTGTCCTCTCCCTTGTTTTATTTTATGGGATGAGTTGGAAAGGCAAAACCAGATCCTGGGTCACCCCAACGCTCGCCCTCTGCTCTCGACCCGTGGCGGGAAGCATGCTTGCCAAGAGCCGGTGCTGGCTGTGCCTTGTCACCTCGGCTTCACCAAGACTCCTCCATCCCCGGCAGTGAGTCACCTGCCCGCGCACGATGCCCAATTCTGGGCAGAATCTGCCCAGGCTCAGGCAGGTGACTCACCACTGGCACCCGAGGAGTTTTGGTGAAGCCAAGCACACACCCACCCATTGTGACCCTTCACGGGAGCCGGGCGGTGTCGCCGGGGAGGAGGGAGGCTGCCGGCAGCTGCCCACCACGGCCGGCCGGGGTCCCCAGTTCCTTCCCGGGCAGCCTCCCGGCCGTGGCACCAGCCCCAAAACCTGCTGCTTCTCATGCAAACCCCGCTATTACCGCAGCGCTATCAGGGCTCGGCATCACCGCCGGCTGCCAGACACAAACAGCCGCGGGTGCCGCTCGGCCCCCACCCATCCCATCCAGACATCACCCTCCACGGTGAGAGGACACGCCAGGAGCCAGATGAAGATGACTCTGGCTTCGCTGGGCCCTGGCATCGCGGCTTGGGCTGCAACGCCAGGTCCTGCCGTGCTGCTCCAGCATCCTGGGAGCCACAGCTCTGCAGCTGAGGGTTCTCCAGCCCACCATTGGGCTTCCCCATGGCTGGTAGAACCCTGCGCCTCCAGCCAAGGTGTCCCCACTGGCGTGACCATTCCTGTAGCTCTTGGAGGGAGATTTGCCGGCATCTACTGTAGCTTGGGTGCACAACACAAAATTCCACCCCCCCCTGCTGTATTCACAGGGCCTGGGGGTTTTTTAGCACCTGAACGCTGCAGGTCATGCCACAGCCCTGCCTCGCCTGGCGGCAGCCAGCCAGCAGGCAAGGGACGGGCATACAGATGGATGGGGACAAACCCACACTCAGAGACGGCGATGACACACCCGTGGGTCCCAAAGTGCCAATTCCCGGGCGACGCCTCTGCCCCTCGGGGCTGCGGGAGCTGCCACGCGCATCGGTGCCTTCACCCGGGAAGGGCAATGCGGCATAGTGGGGAGGGTCCCCAGTGGTGCTGGGCTCCTGCCTCATCCCCCCAGCAGGATTTGGGGTGCGGTGGGGTGGAGAACACGGTGGGAGAGGGCAGAGGTGGTGGGAGTGGCTCTGATAGCCGGCGATTCAGGCTGTGACTCAAAGGCTGCCCAGTCGGCGTCGAGGCTGCTCTGGGGAGCCCTGCGATGACTGCCCCGGGCTGGCCAGAATCCGGCCCGAAAATACAGCCAGGGCCTCTCCCACGTGCTTCTGCTCGGAGTCACTCCAGGACAAGGTGATCTGGCCACTGCCACCTCCTCCCTCCAACACGCCAGCGCTCGGGCTCCAACACGGTGCCCTTCCGCTGACATCCTGACCCCCTCAAAGCACAGGAGTCCCTCCTTTCCCAAGGGAAAACTGGTCCACAGGATCAACCCTGGTCCCTATAACCTCAGGGGGGGACACCAATCGCCTGCCCAGCCTCGCTGGTGGGGCGGTTCAACTCACCCATCCTGCAGCCAACCTGCCCTGCCCTCTTGCCTCACTCACCTCAATTCAGGGCAGTTTAACAAGAGAAATCAGTCAGCAGAGGTGTCCCCCAACACCAGCAAGAAGAGGCCCTTCCAAGGACACCGAGCCCCAGCCTTGAGCACCCGCGGTGCCGGCACTGCCACAATCACGGTGCGGCACGCGGGCATGGCGGAGCCTGAGGTCTTGCAGAAACACATGTTCCTCTCTGCTAAATTCCAGCTTAATTCTCATTTCCATTGTGTTATGAAACACATTATCTGTTGAAACTAAGTCAACAGTTGTTTGCATTTACGTGTAAACACAGCAAATATTAGGAACAGGGCCAGCATTATATTTGCATACGAAATGCTGCCTGCACTGCCCTCTCTGCCTGGCTCCTCTCCATCCCTGCAGCTAAAGACGTGGGGAGACGGTGAAACCCAAAACCAGAGCAGCTCAAGAAGCAAAAACCCCTTCTTTTTCCCTCTCTATTTTTATTTTTGTGCAGCAGGAGAAAAAAAATATGCCTTTATACCCATAGAACGCACTGACACACACCCCCCTTCATCTCGGGCCCAAACCGAAACCGCTTCAAATTCCCAATGATACGCATATCTTATCGGGCCTGCTTTGCATAGCGCATAAATATTTATTTGCTTTTAATCCTGCAAAGCAAACCTGCCTCGTGGCACATTTCCCTTAATCGGCAGCTCTGGCGCCCGACGAAGCGCCGAGAGAAGCAGCGTCCCAAATTCGGCGCCCGCTTCGGGTGGCGAGGGCAGGGAAAGAAGCACCCGACGTCCAACAGCCGCTGCCTCTCCGGGTGCCTGGGGCAGGTTCGGGGGGTGCTGAGGCACCTCAGCTAGTTCCTCGCCACCAGGGAAAGCAAGAGCCCGGCTCAGGCACCTGATAAATAACAAAATAAATACACGTGCATCGCAGTTTGGAGCTGGGGGGTGGTGTGATGCTAATTTACCTCCAGGACGGTGATGCTTTCAAGAAGCGGGGATATCAGGGGTGGGGACTGGCTCCTCAGAAAAGAGATTATTGGAGGTGTGTGAAAGGAGAACACCTTGTCCCAGGGAAGGCAGAGGGCACGCCGCTTAGTGTTTTGGCTCCCAGCGCATTTTTCGTCGGCTTGAAAAATGGAAACCCTCTGATGTCTGCGCCACCGGGGACCAGCTCAGGCTCTCCATCACCCCAATTCAGCAGGCCACCGAGGACAGACCCACACCCCAAACCCCACCGAGGCAAGCACAGCCTCACACACCACTGAACTTGCAGAAACCAATTAAAAAAAAAAAAAAAAAGGAGAATTTGCAAATACCAAATCACCCTAACACCAAAAGCTGTCTAATTACCTCTTGCTTCATCCAGCATGGGAAGCAGCACTCTCACCCCCATCTGTCCCCGCTCCGTGGCGATGAAAGCATTCAGCTCAGGACCCACGAAGCCTGAGATTGTGAATTAATTACTTAATTGGTTCCCCTTTTACGGGTGGCAAGCAATTAGACAAGGGGTTCCCACCGCCCGGCAGCGTGGGTGCCGAGCCCGGGGGAGCCGGCGAGCTCTCGGTGCAGCTCTTTGCACCACACGCAGCCCCAGAGCGGGGTAAACACGGAGCTGCTCTATAATGGGCAAGTAAATATTTAAGTAGGCGGGTTTATTTCGGCCGCTCTGCCGCCCTGCCTCAGCCTCCACGAAGTTGCTGACCCGGGTGGAGCCCAAAAGCCTGATTAAAAACTAAATGCTGGTTTTCCCCCTAAGGTGAGAGGAAGCACCTTAACCTCTGTCTGAGGCCAGAGACCGGGACCAGGAGGAGAACTGGCCTAGGCTGCCCTACGAGAGGCTTTCCCCTGGTGCCGAGTGTGATCCCACATCTCCCCGGCACCTTCAAGAAGTGATTCTTACAGCCCAAAACCGTGACCCCTGGGATACCAGCCCCTCCAAGGAGAGTACCGCTCCATCTCCATGAACGGCTCCCCAGCCCCCTGCCCATCCCCTCGCTGCCAGGGACACAAAGCTCCCCAGAGAGGCAGCCCAGCTCTCCCCAGCGTCCTTCCAGCTACTCAAAACACCAAGGGCAATACCGAGAAACTCAAGCAGAAAGCAAAATCAATACTGGGAAGGAAGGTTCTGGGCTTAAACGCCTTTTGTAGCATTGCTGGTGTAAAGCAGGTTAGAGAAGGAGGGGAGAAAAGCACAGAGAAACCCTCAGCACATCCACAGCACATGGGTTTAAAAGGAACAGCGTTCACGGTAATGTTTTCCTTACGGCTTCCAGGCGAGTGCAGGCAGGGGGAAAGCAGATCCAGCCCGGCACCCCCAAACCTGATCCAACCACACGCAAAGAAAGATGGAAGAGGAGGAGGAAGGAGAAGACCCCAGCACTGCACCCTGGCTCCCACCCAGGCGATATCAATGCACCCCAGCTGCTGTCATTTTGCTTTTGCGGGGCGTGGAGCCACAAGGAGGGGGCACACAGGGACAGCTGGTGCCGGGAGGGACAGTCACCTTCCCACCGCTCTCCTCGCCTGCAGCCCTGACAGGAGCCATTTCCCTTCCTGCTCTTCTAGTCCTGCACCTTCTGCACCTCCAGCTGCTGATGGGCAGCGGCTTCCCTGCCCCACTGGGGACAGCGGGTAGGGGGAGCTGGGAATGTGCTGCGGCAAAGCCACCCCAGCCAGCCCAGGGATGAGGTCCCTGCAGGGTGGGAAAGCCGGCATCCTGGAGCATCCTTGGCAACGGCTACTCACAGCAGAGACGACTCTGCATTATTTTTAATTATCGGGTTTAAAATAATAAAGGATGCCTACGTGCTCCAGCGCATCGATGGCAAGCCGGCACAATCCCAGCTGTTAAAAATAGCCCTTTCCAGGAGCGCCGCTGCCAGCCACCCACAGGCACCCCCGGCCCCGTGGGACCAGCGCTCTCCACTCTAACCATCGGCATCACCGTGCCGAGGCCAGAGCATCACCAGAAGGTCGGCGAGCGTGGAAATATCCACCTGACGTTCAGAAAAAAGAATAAAATAAATCAATCAGAAGCCAAACCCCAAACTATTCAACAATACCTACGCTGCCAGAGGAGAAAGAAAGAAATCAAGAGGAAGAAAATCTATCGGCGATGAAGGCGCAACCCAAGCAGCCTGTTTTCAGGGAGCATTCAAAGACAAGAGGATTTGTGCGCTACAAGGTGCGGACGGGAGGGAAGCACGGCCCTCGCCGGCAGCTGCGGCGGAGGAAACTTTTGCCTCGCTGCAGCGATGCTGGAGCCGCCAGCTTGTATCATGGAGAGCCTCGATAGGGCTGGATTTCTGCAGGTGTATTTCCCACGGAGATAAAGACCTTGTTTTTCAACAAGCGGCGGCATCGTACATAAATTACAACAGCAAACATGGGGAAACAAAGAGGTTTTCAAGAGAGAGCGTAATCCTCCGAGGGGCGGCTCGGGGAAAGCCGTCGGGCGGCTGCGGGAAGATGATGCGGGAGAGACGTGGGGCTAAAATCCTGCTCTCCCACCTCCTGTAAAGGAACAAACCTTCGGGCAGGCGGGGGCAAAAAATTAACCCACCTATACGATAAGTATTTGAGGGGCCGGGGATGGAGGTGGGATTGGATGCTGAGCTGCTTGCTCTTCCCTGCAGCAGGATCCAGGAAGGAGCTGTGGGAAGGGCACGGGGAGATGCTGGATCCATCCAGGCGCTCACACAGGGAGGGCCGGGGTTGCACCTCCCCGGGTCGATCAGCTCACGGGACTCTCAGGTCACACTTGCCTCTCTTATGGGTCTTTTTTTAATTCCTCCCTACTCTTTTAAAATAAAACAAATAACTACAACCCGACGCTAATGCTAACGGGTTTAATAAATGTTTCATGTCCTGTTAAAGGTCGCCTGCCGCAGATCTATAGGAACAGCTCATGGGTTGGTTTGAACCACGCTGTTTCTCCAGGGTTCCAACACCCAGCACGCTCCTCTGCCCCCAAGGAAGCCATCGGGCAGCGGTGACAGGGGACTGGTGTGAAACCTGCCGCAAAGCCCAACTAACCCCCCAGCTTTCGATGCAAGCCCCGGGGCCGAGCTTCACCTAGGGGCATGGGATGAGGCGTTGGCATTTCTGAGGGCAAGCCCACCGAGCTCCAACACAGGGTAAAATGCCGTAGTTTCACTTTGGGGGTTTCTAGGCATTTGTCCCCAGAAAGACAAGATGAAATTACAGCCTGGCAATGCTCCTAAAGGGTGCAGAGCAATTTATTTTCAGTGATCCTCCTCTAATGGAGCTAATTTATAACCTTGTCAGAAGGCACACGCAGACTTGGGGCACCGGTGCGGCTCCCTTCCCCCAGCCTGCCTTTCCCGGGATGAAAACCTCCAACCCAAACCCCAACCAGGATGTTTATTTAAGGCCCAAAACCCCAAAGGCACTTTAAACAAGCAGAGTTCCTCACATATTTTGCCGACCGAGCGCAATCCTTCCTGCCGGCGATTGCAAAAGGGCTTCCAGTGCTGGGGGTGGGAGGAGGAGGTGCGGGGGGGTCCCTGATGCCACCGGGATAAGGCTGTCCCACTGCTTGGATGGGAGCAAGGACAATGCTGTAGGACCTGGTGGCGTCTCAGGGCATCCCCGCAGACTAGAGCATCCCCACACATCGCAGTCTCCACGGCTCAGCAACGTGGTGATTCAGTTTTGGGGGGACTTGCCCATGACCCCATCCCAACAGCCCTACCGCGCTCCAATGGGAACTGGTCTTCACCAGCTGGAAGGGTTCAACAGCTCATCTCTTGGCTGGTTAAAAGAGAGGAAACAATGAGGAAAAGCCCTTTCTCCATCAGTACCACTTCTGTTTCTCCCCGGACAAGCGAGACCCACGGGGGACATCGGCAAGAGGGAGCAGCAGGCAGCTCCCACCAGCCGCTCTTTAGCGGGAGATCGTAACATCGTTATATTTACCTAACGAGATTGCTTTAGCGTACCCCTCCAACAATAAAGCAAGAGTGTGTAAAGCCGGTGGCCAACTCCTGGGCTTTGACAACCCAGGTGCCAAAAAAACCGATGCATTTTTTAAATCCATTTATAAATCACAATTTCAGAGATCATGATAATCAGTTACACTGATATTTATTGGGTTTCCCCCCCCATACTAAGCCACACGTGTATGCAACAACAACAAAAAAAAAAAAGATGCACAATTCAATGCTTTAAATCCTTCTAAGTGCCAGTAGTAATTTGGGGGGTGCCAGGGGCACGCAGGGCTCAAACCCCAATCCCCCCAGCCCAGGACATGCAACAGGTCATCGTTCCTCCGGGCAAGGACAATAAACAGGGTCCAAGCCTCCTAAATACTAATGCAATACAAATAATAAAGATAATTCCCACATATTCAATCACTGCCAGAGCTTTGGGTAGAAATGATAATTAGGCCCCCTAATTAGGGAGACATAATCCTGCTTTTCCTACAGGTTTTTCCATCCCTGTCTCCCCTCATGCAATGAAACAAGCACAAAACCGACCCAATGGGGAGAAATGTGACTTTCATGGGAGCCTCAAGTAGGTTCCAAAGACTGACCACAGAGGGCACATCCCCGTCCTACCAGTCCTGGGGGAGATAAACCAAAATAACCCCCATCCCACGGGGCTCAGTGATGGCCCAGCCCCGAACGCAAATCATCCTTTAGGGTCCCTTTTGGGAAGGTCGAAGCAGCCACATCCATCCACGGAAAGCCCTCTCCTTGCCACACACGTCCCCAGGGCACGGACCAGCAGCCCAGCAGCTCATCCTAAGCATTGTCCTAAACCTTCTGGCATCCCAGAGGCTTTCTCCGGCGGCAGGTGGGCAGGGGAGAGGAGGGGAGCACCTGCCTTACCGGTGCGGTTCCCGATGCCGTCACCGATGTGACGTGCCAGGCGTGCTCCCCGGCGCCGAGCCCTTGTGAAGTGGCCGGACTTAATTTCAGGCACGAGGTTGTCGCTAATTAGAAGCAGGGCTGGGTTTGCTTCTTTCATCCTTGTGTGTGGGCGCAGGGGGCTCTGCCCCACCTCCAGGGAGCCACCTCCATCCCCGGCGCCATGGCTGGAGCCGTCCCCACCGCCCAGGGCCAGCCCTTCGGTGCCACTCCAGCAGCAGATGAGGAATCCGGTGGCCGTTGTCCCAAGGCAAGGTCACCTCACGCAGGCACTACGGAGCGGGTGGTTTCCCAGGCAGGAGACACATCCACGCAGACGCAGTTGGAGGTAAAGGCAAGATGCAAGTTCTACCGAAACCTGGGCACGGAGATGGACTCATCCCCACGTGGCAACTTTAAAGATGGGCAAAGCATCTTCTCGCACAGCAACCGGACGAAACCAGGAGGTCGTCTTTACCCTCTGCAGTGGTTATGTTTGCCCAGTGTTACCTTGCTCCAGAGGACTCCCTCTCCACTCACCACGAGTTCTCCCTAAGCCAGGCTGACCATCTCTATGATCTCCTAACCAGCAGGTACCAGAGGGAAAGCTTTGACCTTTTTTTGATGGTTTTTTTTTAAGCAAGGGAAAAGGAAGCCGTGGGCTCCTCGATGGCCTGACCACTGGCAGAGTTTATGGCCAGGATCGTGTGCGTCAATCCCCTGCCTCAGCCAGGGACCGGGCTCAGCTCCATCCTCTCTACCAAACAATCCCTCTGGTGTAAAGAGATCTTTCAGTCCCACTTCAGACTATTCCACAAAGTTGCTGGTTATCAGGGCCTGGGCACCACACATTTCTCTCAAAAACGGGCAAATCTCTCCAACCTCTGTCGATTGGTCACAGGGGGAGGTTTCTCCTCCATGAACATCCCAGCTAAGCAGGACACACAACCCTCGCAGCAATCGGCACCTGCACACATCACCAAAAAGTGCTCTAAAAAAATAAAAAAGGTTACAAAACGTCCTGCCCACCAGTTTTCCTCCCAGCCACCTCCAAGAGGATCTACACCCCAAAGCACGCTCTGAGCA
The DNA here is from genome assembly GCA_013396935.1 of Baryphthengus martii. Taxonomy (NCBI): domain Eukaryota; kingdom Metazoa; phylum Chordata; class Aves; order Coraciiformes; family Momotidae; genus Baryphthengus; species Baryphthengus martii. The sequence continues at coordinate 258,665 of VWZK01016514.1, read as the reverse complement.
TCCAGGTTTTACTCTGCCTGTCGGGCTCCAGGCGCAGATCAGCAGCAGGTCTGCGGTGCCCATCACGAGCCTTTGCAGCCACCCACCAGCACCCACATGGATGGCTCAGGGGCACAGCCGGACCCTGGCACACTCCATACGGGATGTGACCCACAGGCAGGGGACATCTGGGTTTGTCCCCTTCAGTCTCCTGGGGCAGAGGTCCCAGGCACGTAAGCAAGCACTGGATGACACGTTTCCAAGACTCCTCCTGGGTCCACACTGACCTCCCCAGCAGTATTTGCACCTTTTGAGGTTTCAGATTTAAAGAAAATTCAGACAGACACCTCATCCCTCATGTGAGAGGTAGAGATCGGCTCCGAGGGGGGAAGTTCTGGTAAAGGACAATGACATCTCTGTGGACACGCAGCAGCAGAGCGATGCTCCTCACTGGTCCCCTGCTCATCCCACTGAGGTTAATTCTCTTCTTAAACTACCCAGATCAGCACGGAGCAGCGGCAGGACAACATGAAGCCAGAAAACTCAAACAGAAGCTGTTTGTGTGCAGGAATGTAAATCCCAACCCGGCACAGCCGGCTCTCGGGGAGGGGATTCATGTACCGAGGGCTTTTCTTGAGAGCATCCTACCTACGGGAAAGCCTGGCTGCCGCCAGAGGTAAGTCACCACCGAAGGGAAACCACCACCGAAGCGTTTGTGAAACAGCGTTTGGCAGCAGCTCCTGAATCAGGACGAAACGTGGGGATATTCCCACCACAGTCATGTCCCAGCTGCTTTGGGGGATTTCTCCAGCAGCAGGTCCCTATCCCAGCCCATCGCTCTACCACCATGGGGGCACCGCACAGCAGGGACAAGTGCCCACCCAGGCTCACTTGACATTTTTATCTTGGTCTCGAAGCAAATCCAACCACTAAGTCATGAAGCATCAAACAAGCAAGTAAAAAAAACTCAAATCCCCAGTCCATAAAGTCCACCTGGACACACAGCCCCAAGCCTCCTGCAGCTTCTAACCAGGCCAAGGACTCCCGACCTCTTTTTACAGACAACGCTTCAAGAGAGGTAAATAAAATATGTCCGATGGAGGAAGAGGCTGCAATGGGGCAGAGCAAGGTCCTGGGAAACCTTGCTCCAGTCTGCAACAACCTCTCTGACAAACCTCTGGCCAGGGCTGCTCACTGCCCCCAGCCCTGCTGCTGGGGTCAGAATCCTGATGGACACCAGAGGCCCTTCCCTACAGCTTCCAGCTGGGCTCTTCCTAATAAGTGAATCAATAAAGACATTTTTAGCTCCTGGATGGCTATCTCCATCCTCAGAAGGGGCTCCCAGGAGGTCCTTTCCTTTCCTCCGCCCTGTCTTTGAAAGGAAGGCTTCAGATGGTGACAAACTCACCTCATGTGCCTCCAGCATCTGCACAAAGCCCCAGAGGTTTCTCATTGCCAACGAGGTACAACTCAGGCAGACGTGTCCAGAGGGCCAGGAGCAGAGCACGGACACCAACACAGCCCCTTGCCCACTCATCCCCTTCCCCAAACCATCACCCACCACCTATATCCAAGCCCAGCCACGCTGGGAGCCACAGTCCCCATCCACAGCTCTTCTTCCACAATGAACCACCACCACCACCACCACAGGAATCTTGCAAATGGGTGCTGGTGGCACGAGGAACAACCGCCCCTACCAGCCGATGGGCAGGGCAGGGCAAGGCAAGGCAGGGTGCTGCTGCTGCTGCCCAAGCTGGGGACGTCTGGCACTGGGCCCTGCAGCCACCCCAGGGGTCAGCCCCGCAGCGGGTGACCAGCTGGAGACCGGAATCCCTCCGCATTCCTCCAGCCTGGCTGCTGGGGTGCAGCCGCTGAAATTCCCAAAGGAAGTACAGGGCATCGATAATTGCCGAAAAAAATCTGAGCTATTTCCTGCGGGAGAAGCAGATGGGAATCCCCCATTAGCTCCAACAGCAAGAAGTCTTCTCTTTTGGTCTGGGATTTTTGGGTTTCGAGGGTTTTTTTCTCCTTTTAAGCAGAGCATCACCCAAGCCATATGTGATGCATAATGTCTGGGACAGCCAGACCTGTCCCCTCCGTGCTGGCCTCAAAACCCACCCTCCCTGTCACCTCCTGCCCCACATAAGGTCCCCCTCTTCCGGCACCACACTGGGCTGCCAGCGAAGGCACCGCGTTTCTCGCCCGGGCTGGTAGGGCAGGTTGCTAAATACGTCCCTGAGCAGGTTCCTTCCGTCCTCTCCTGGCTTCTCATTAGCAAACCTCAACGAGTAGCGACCCGCGCCAGCAGCTCCTCCGCCAAGATGTGAAAGCCCTCCCGGGAGGGAAGCAGTCGTGGCCATCAGTATGTCCCCCCCTCAGCTCCTGCAGCACCTCGCGAGGGCAGCTGCCCAACTCCTTCGCCTGCACCCACTGGTGACGCACCCCAGGCAGAGCTCACCCCAAAAACACGGCCTGGAGAGGCAATACCAGCTCGGCCAGCAGCGTTGCAGTGGAAAACCGGCGGCACAGCCCTGATCCGGGGCACCTCATCCCCCGGCGGTCACTGGGATCCCAGCTCTGTGGGGGCAAAGGGAGAGGAGCAGGGGACTTGTGTCAGGCCGCAGAGCCACGCTGCACTGCCACGGCTCAAAGGCCACTGTGACACCCAACTGGCCGATATCACCCTGACAGTGGCACACGCGGCTGTTCCAGTGCCGGGGCCCACGGGCCGTTAGCACCCAGCCCCTCGGCTGCCAGCGAGGTCGGGTCTCTGCACTTTCTTATTTTGGAGAGAAAGCTTGGCAGTTTCCACGGGAATAAGAAATTCCATGGGCTCGGAGGGTGACAGCCGACAGAGCAGGTCTGGCCATGCCAGTGGGGATCAGAGACCCAGGATCCTGCAGAATTACAGGCACTTGTGTCTGCGGGATTATTCTCCAGCTGCAGCACTTCCAGCAGCTCCTCTGTCGGGAGAGGCGCAGGGAGCAGACACCCCGAAGCCGGGGGCTCCCATCACACGAGGCTCCGTGCCAATGTCCCCACGCGGTTCCAATGTCCAGAGCTTGCACGCCGGCGGGTGACAGATGCAGGAGGCTGAGCGACCGATCCCTAAGCACCCGCAACACCCGGCCCCCAGCTCTGCAGCGATGCTCGGCAGCACCAACACCCCCCAAAGGGCTCTTGCCCAGGCGTGCCCGGCTCCCACCGCAGACACGCAGGATCACCTGCGCAGCACCGCCAGGTCCGGGGCTTGCTCCGGTGCAAGACGCATTAATAGGATCGCTCCGATTTACAGCTTATCCCGGATAAATCCACCGCCAGCCCCGTGCACTGGAAGGACAAGGGCACCGGCTTCCCGAGAAGCAACTTTCTCCCCATTACAGTCATCCCCACACACCAAGAAACCTCTGCTTGCCCCCACCAGCACTGGGAAGCCGCAGGGTATGTCCATCCATCCATCCACCCACCCCACGGCCCGCGGTGCCGAGGCCGGGTTACCAGCCTCGCCGAAGCCCCGAGCGCTTCGTCAGCTCAAGCCTTCCCTGCGTTTCTATTTCCAGCCTCGCTGCCGCGGTTCCCCACGCCGGCGGAGCGGGAGCCGAGCCCCGGCAAAGCCCCGCTTGCAGCTTCCCTCCCAGCCCGGCACCACCAGGCGCAGCTGGGGCAGGTGGCAGCCCTGAAGCTGCCTCAGGGATATGGGACACGGGACACGGCTACGGTGGTGGCACCGAGGGCCAGCTCAACATCACCTGCCCAACTGCCCCAGCATCCCCCAGTGCTATCAACCCCCAGCCCTACTGCTCCCTGCACCCCCCTGCTTTACCACCCCAAGCACCACTGCAGCACTATTGCCCCCAACTCCTAATGCCCCCCCCTCCAGCTTTATTGCCTCCTGGCATCCCCCCGCAGCCCTGACAGACCCCACCAACCCCAAGCATTTCCCTCCATCAGTCCTAATGTCCCCCCCTGCCCCGATGAGCTCAATACCCCCCACAACACTAACAGCCCCAGCATCTCCCCGAGCCCTCGAGCCCCCCAACATCCCTCCCAGCCCTAACACCCCACA
>VWZK01016514.1:143178-253989 GCA_013396935.1 Baryphthengus martii | reverse complement strand
GTTGGCTACTGGGAGGGGGTTTCTAGGGGTGCAACGGAGACCTGTCGCCACCTGTTGGTGTTGGCACGGCCGGGCTTGGCACGGTTTGGCACGGTATAGTGGTGTCCAGGCGTGTTGTTCGGCACGGCACAGCCTGGAGCTCTACGGTTTGGCTTGCCTTGGTTTGGCATCGCACGGCTCGGCTCAGCTCGGCTTGGCATGGCATGGCCCTACATGGTTTGGCTTGGCACAGCTCAGCTCAGCACAGCCTTGCTCCACATGGCATGGCATGGCATGGCATGGCTTGGCACGGCTTGGCACAGCACGACATAGCCTGGCCATTCGCAGCACAGCTTATGCCAGCACATGGCCTGGCCTGGCCACACATGGCCTGGTTCGGCATGGCCCATTCGGGCAACGCTCGACATGGCACAGGTGGGCTTGGCACACCTTGGCACTGAGTGGCCCAGCACAGCATAGCCCAGCATGACACATCTTGGTGTGGTTCAGCTTGGCTCAGCCCAGCACGGCACAGCTGGGATTGGCACAGTTTGGCACCGTGTGGTCCAGCTCGGCACAGCCCAGCGCGGCACAGTTTGGCATGGTTCAGTTTGGCTCAATTTAGCACAGCTCAGCACGGTTCAGCTTGGCCCAGCTCAGCCCAGCCCAGCTGGGATCAGCACAGCCTGGCACTGCATGGCCCAGCTCGGCACAGCTTGGCATGGTCCAGCATGGCCCAGCTCGGCACGGCCCAGCCCAGCCCATCATGCCCCGCTCAGAGCGCCCCATTCCCACCTGCCCCCCGGGCACTGCCCGTCCCCATCCCCCAGCCATGGGCACAGGGCCCGGGGCTGCCTTTCCCCGCCAGGACCGGGATCCACGAGGAGGGAAGAGCCGCTCATTTCCCGGTTCCTCGCTGCAGAGTCGGGAACGGCAAATTAAAACAAATGAAAAAACTATTAAAAATAACTTGACAGCGTTTTCACCTCGAAAGTTTGGGAACTGCTGACAGTTTTTCCCTTTGAAGCGCACATTATGCAGCTGCTCCATTAGCTGGATTCGGTTTTAAATAAGTGATGATTTATCACCGCTCCAGGGCCACGGGGAGAAGAAAACATTTTGAAGAGAAAACACTTTTCCTTCCAGTTTCTAGACGAAGGGGTTTTTTCGGCGCTGCCGAGCCCCGCGCAGGCACCCGGCATCCCCTGCACCCATCCCTGTGGCATCAGGCCTGGCAAACTCATTGCAGCGGTAGCGGCAGGCGGGGGGGTTGCGCAGGGTCCCAGCAAACCCCCAGTAGGGATGAAGGGGTTGGTGGGACGGGGGATGCTCAGGGCAGGAGGGATCCTACCGTGGTGGGTCGGAATCGGTGCCCGGCTTGCAGCCGGCATCCCCTGGCCCCGGGAGCGGCCACGGTGGGTGAAAACACGCTGGATGGATAGTTCAATGGGAGATCTTCCTCCGAAGAAAGAAATAAGGGCATCTTTTGGCTAATTATCTTTAAGCCAGATGGAAAAAAAAAAAAGAAAATCCACCAAAATTAATTTAATTAGGTCAGCCGAGCGCAGGAGGCGAACAAGCGGGAGCTGCCTGCCAAGGACAGGCAGGTTTCTGTGCGGGGCTCGGCCGCCCTGGCTCTCCGTCACCACCCGGCAACGCTGGGTCAGACTTGTGCTCCTGACCTGCCCTCCCTGGGGCCTGCCCCCTGCTCCCCACCCCACGGTGCATCCAGGGGTTCCAGCGGGAACATTTATGGACCGGTCAGAGAAACATGGTGGTGTTGGGAATTGGGAACTGGGAATTAATCCCCCCCCCCAGCGTGTGTCCAACTCATCACTGCCGCAAATGCGCAGCGGGGAGACACTTCTCAGAGCCCTCTGAGGGACATCGGCCCTCAGAGGAGACCTTGATAAAGAGGGTTTCCGAGGTCCTTTGGCCAAGGCCAGTGGCTGGCTCGCTCCAAAAGCATGGGGAACTGTCCTGCCCTTTTGCCTGGCTCCGGCAGAGCCCCAGGAGCTGGTGGTGAGCGCCGAGCCCATGAACCAAAATAAAGTTGGAGACCCATGGGTGCCACCTTCAGTTGTGGGTGTGGGAGCAGAGAGCTCAGCTCCCACGGCCGGCAGCAGCTCCCGGCAGAGCCTCTGCTTTGGGTGCTGTCCCCACATAGGGCTCTGAGCGCCTTGGAGGGGGAGAGGATGAAATGATCCTGAAATTTGGAGCAAGAACCTGAGAAGATGGTATGGAGGAGGTCGGGCTGGGGGCTGAAACACAGGAGGCAGCTTAGCTGCTTGGGGAGATCTGACGCTTCTGCCAACTGGGGGCTATGGACTTCAAGAGAGTGGTGGACCATCTGGTGGGGCCCCAGATGTTCTCCAGATGGAACTGAGTCCACACAGGTGAACTCAGCCCTCCTGAGCTCCCATTCTCTAGAGATGCTCACGCCTGGTCCCGCCTGGAAACGGCTGCGACAGCTTCACCTCTCTTGCCTCTTTCACACCTCCACGTGTCTCTGCAGGAACCCACCACAGCAGGACAAGAGTGGGGGCAAGACGCTTGATTTGGATCGCGAAGCAATGAGCCGCACAAACCCATCCAACCAGGCGAGCGGCAGGAGAGGGATGGTTTAATCTGCTCTATCTGTAGCAATAAAGAAGTTCCTTGTCACGGCGCCAACAAAAGAAAAGGCAACATCGCCAGAAAACAATCCTATCTGCAGAAAGATTTCTTTCTTTTCTTTTGCTTTTTTTTTTTTTTTTTTAATTTGTTAATTAGTGACTGCTGGGCATCACAAGGATCGTTGTTTTCTCTGATATGCTGATTTCTTCTGTCTCTCGGTGGAATTGGAGATGACAAAAATAAAAAAAAAAATGAAAAAAAGAAGAAAAGCTGCTTCTTTAGAAGAGGGAACGGGGAAAAAAAGTTTTAGTAAGGTCAGGAGAAATTTAATTGAAAGAGCGAGTTTATTTCTTCTTTCCTAAAGGGCTATTGTGTTCTTTCGCTATAGCAAATTGCTAGTTAAAACTACCAAGGCAAAACAAAATGGTTTTTAAATTATACATCAAAGAGTGGGACGTTTCTGGAAGCTGCCCCCCCCTCCCCGAATTCCTCGCTGCCGGGCACGTCTCCGGTGAGCGGTGCGGGCGCGGGGAGCTGGCATCACCCGGAGTGGGGCTGGAAGACGCAGAAACCATGGCAGGAAAAGCCTGGAGGAGAAAGTACTGGGGTCTGCAGCTCTGGGGGGAAGCTTTGAGGGTTAGAGGGGGAAAAAAAAAGAGCTTTTCAAGCCATCGCTTGCACTGGGAGGAGGAACAAGACTTTGCATGCAGCAAATTAACTGCTGGATTTTGGGCGGTGTTTGGAGTCCGTTCTGCACCGAAAACAGCTGCTGTGGAGAGAGCTGTGCGCCCAGGCATCCCACAGCGTTATTAATTCTTTTGCAAGATACGCGCTATCGCGGAAAACTGGCAAGGATTCCTGCAAAACCCGAGCCGGCATCTATTGGTCCCAAATAGACTTGTAGAAAGATCAAAAACCCGCCCTCCCCTCTCCATTCCCTGCTCTCCGGGGCCGAGCGATGGCTGGCGGTGAACATTCCCTCTGCCGCTCTGCGGGTCCCGGATCTGCTGCGATGGCAGCTGCCGGCAGCCGGGCCGCTCGCCGAACACGCCGCTGCGAGAGGAGTTTGCTCCGGTGTGACAGATAAAATGCTTTTCCAGCTGTCTGGTGCGTGCGTGTTTCCCTTGAATTGTTGCCGTGCTAGTAAGAGCTCGGCGAGGCGCTCCCAAACTGGATCCTCCAGACAGCGTCCCGGGGAGCAGAGCAGGGAGATTCCCATTTTTTGACACCCTCATCCTTCCCAGCTCCACATCACCTGGCAGGAGGAAAGGCCTTTTCCGAAGGCGACGTTGTCACTGGGGTTGTTTTTGGCTCATGAGCGGAAGGACAGGGCAAAGGGGCTGCCATGGGTACCGGCAGCATCCCCAGGAGGGTCCAACGGCCCAACTCTTAGTCCTGGGGATCCCTCTGCATACTTCAGGCATCCAAATGGGACCAGGGAGGCTCCATCCCTGGAAATCCCTCTCCCTGGCACAGGAAGGCAGACATTGGGGTTGTCCCTGCGTCATGTTTCGGCTGGGAGCATCACTTCTTCCCGCTGGCAGGGGACGAGGGCTGCCAGGGAGCCCTGCCCAAGGTCACGTTGTTATTCATACATTTTTAATCAAACCACCAGCTGAAGTTACAGCCCCCGCTGTTGAAATCACCACGTAATTTCGCAGTGATGCTCCAGCTTCTCGCGTCAGCACCTTCCTCACGGGGGCTGCAGCCCCAGCAAAGCTCCTCACCCACCCCATCTCCTGCCCAGGCTGCTTTCGGCCCCTGGTCTCAATCCCCCTACTCGCTGTCCGGCAAAGGACCCGCACCCTGGCAACCCACCCGCTCCCACGCCGGGAATGTACCGCGAGCATCGGTTCTCCGCAGGCGCCAGGTCTGGGTGCCGGCGTCCCCGTCGTACTGCCGGCCTGGCCCGGCCCAGCTCTCCCAGCACAGATCAGGGTGCCCACCCGGCCGTGCCCTTGCAGCGCCGGCTCCAAGGGCAGGAGCCATTGACATTCCTGCTGGGTCCAGGCAGCGCAAAAGTAAACTTAACGGCGTTATCCGCTGATCTGGTAATTAATACTCTGGATGCTTTTTATTGGAACGAGCGAGGGCCAGCATACGCTGGGGGTTTTAATAAGGGCTGTGCCAGAGAGGTGCATCCCCGTGGTTTCCCCTGGAAGGGGGTGTGCTGGGGGGTGGTTGGGGTCTGCAAACTGCATGGGGTGCCTTGGGCACCATCTTGGGTGCCTGGGGGGGGGTGGGGTGTGTGTGGGCCCAGCCCTGCACCCACCTCACCAGCCCAGGCACCCCACTCTCCCTCCCCAGCTAAGCACCACACTGGACCCCAACAAGTCTCTTTAAATGAGATGCTTCTAAAATTTTTAGCCATTAGGCAAGAATTGTTTTCCCAGGCTCTTGCCCTGCCACACTCCGCAGGAGCCATTCGGGGCAGGGACCTGCTGCCCGAAAGCGCCGGGGACAGCGGGGCCGTTGCGCTCCCAAGCTGCTGTATCTTTAGTTGATCCCGCTGCTATTTTTAATACGGATGCCTTATTGAGATTCAAATGAACGTTTCAAATCCTCGCTCCTTTGCATAATTCTTTTTAATTAACACTTCAAAGGTTTGAACACAAGATCCACGCTATTTCCCTAACGAAGTTGACTGAACCTCCTTTCCCCCAAAGCTCTCCCACCACGTTTCCGAGGGCTAAAGCTGGGGACGGGTCCATGCCCCACGTCCCCTGTGCGGAGGGATGTTGGGGATCAGGTTCTGTGGCAATGGGAGCTGAGGGAAGAGAGGGGGTCGATGGCTGTAGCACGGGGCAGCGGCTGCCGTGCCATCACCCACCGCCCCGGCCAGCTTGGCACGTGCTGGGTGGCAGAAGAGCCTGAGCTGGGCACAGAAATCGTGGCATTTGAAGTCAAGGCCACTGCTCTGCTCTCCCCTGCCCCAGTACCAGCTGCTGCCATAACACAGTTGTGCCCCTCAGGTTGAAAAAAACCTCCCCAAAAAGGAGCATCCCCTCTCCAGGGTCACATTTACAAGCTTCTTGGCACCCAAAAGGCCCAGAGAGATGTCTTTCTTCCTTCTGAAATTGTACTGTAATAATAAATAAAAATGAAATTGTCGCACAACTGCATTCATTGGTAAGAGCCGGAGCTTTTCCTCAGCTATCCCCAGAGTTGGGAACGATGCGAAGCCCCAAGGATATAACACAGGCAGAGGAGAGGAAGAACAAGGCCAGGTCCCCATCCCACCTTTTCCCAGCTCTGGCTGGAGCAGGAGCAGCCTCACTCTGCAGGATCGGGACCCTGAAGAGCAGCGTGGTGCAACAAACGGGGAAATGAGCTTCAGTTTTAATTCCTGCAAAGTGCAGAAGTGATTAGACACAACAAAATTGTATAATTAGTAGGATTTAATAAGAGACGGTCCCAGACATGCAAAAGAAGTAGGTTAGACAGTGGCCTTTGTTCAGCTACAAAAGACATTAATTTGCAAATACTCTTAATATTCATTTTTTGTTATTTAGGCTGATATTTTGAAAGTCTCCGATAAAATGAGAAATCTGGACTAAGCATTCCAGTTGCATTTCCAAACGCAGGAATCCAGCTTTGATGTTCCCCTTGATAACATCTTTTTAGAGCCTTGACTGCATCAAATTAAATTCTGATTACCCTGATAGTGCAATACAGCTTCCAAATGTATTCAGGTGACTTTTTGTTCTGGAAGGAAATTAGCTATTTTGACAAGGATGCTTGTTAGGCAGCAAAGAGATGGGGAGGAAACAAGGAAGCAGCACGTTCCCGGCCCCGATTTTGGCCCTGGGCTCACCGGGGTGCTGGGGCTGCAGCAGACAGGGGACAGGGACAGCCCCTGCCAAAGCAGATCTGTCACCTTTGGTGGCCCACGGGCCTCCCAGCACCAAGCAGAGACCTGGAACACCCACCCCCTCCAGAGAGGACATCCCAAAGGGACACGCTCTTGGGAAGCAGGTCCTGCAGGATCAGGGATCACGAGGAGCCACAGGACGTGCGGTTAGAGCAGGGTGGCCACATCTACAGAAAGATGTCACCTCTGCATGTGTTCCCCTGCAGAGAGGCCACTTCATGTCTCATCTCTGCCTCACTCCTGGATTAAACCCACCCCTGAAGCACTTTTGTCCAGCTCTGGGCACAAACACAGCATCCCAGGGGAATGAGGGCCCTAACGTGGATAAGGAAGGACGTCCCACCCATCACCCCCTTCTGAGACACTCACGATGCCCAAGGAGCCGGTCGGGGTCCCCTTGCCACCCTCACCCTGTCCCTCTGTGTGCAGCGGTGCCGCTCCCCGGCCCGGGCTCCGCTCCTTGGCTGGATACTGGGATGAAAATAAAGCGCAAATATTATTGTTGGCAGAGATTACCAGCTCCCCCGCTGCGATTTAGGCATCTTTAAACTTCATGTTTTATTAATCCTCACCGTACGATTAACAGCACCGAAATGTGATGTCTGCAAACAAAGGCAGCGCTACGGTGTTATCTCTCTGAGATACCAGGGCTTGGGCACTTGATTGTAAATATCCACCTTAATGAATCCTACGGTGGAGCCACAGAAAAGATGGAGCTGGAGTCACCTGCCCTGCGCAGGGACTTGACGCTCACGGCCTTTATCTCCTGCCCCGAGCCCAGGGAAGGGCCAGTTGGCTGGAAAACTCAGTTTACTGCCAGCGGTACTGGATAAAGTCTCCTGTCCCCAAACCCTGTCCTTCCTGGGTATGTCTCCCACCAGGAGCGTTGGCTTCAAACTAGGACTTGCTAGGTGACCTTGCAGGCAGTGTGGGGACAGCTCGACAGCCGCTGCTGGAGCAGGAGCAGCCCTCCCTGGCACTGGCAGCCTCGGCAGCAAAGACGGGGCCAAGGGAGCAGGTGGGCACAAACCCTGAAGTAGCTCTTTAGGGCCAGGGCAGGGCCAGGGCAGTGGGACCACACACGGGAGCCGCTGCCTGGCTCCCCACACCAGAGCGGCTTGGCTGGGAAAGGATCCCATCTTCCAGCATTTCTCAGCCAAGCAGCAGGACCTGGGGAGGAATAATACCCTGCACCAGTACAGGAGAGGGCTTGACCTACTGGAAACAGCAGAGGAGGGCCTGGGAGTGCTGGGGTTTAACCATGAGCCAGCAGTGTGCTCTTGTAGCCAAGATGACCAATGGTCTCTGGCAGTGCATTAAGAGAAGTGTGTCCAGCAGGTTGAGAGGGATTCTCTTCGCCTTCTACTCTGCCCTAGTGAGGCTACCTCTGGAGTACTGGATCCAGTTCTGGGCTCCCCAGTTCAAGAGAGACAAGGAGCTGCTGGAGAGAGTCCAGCAGAGGCTCCAGAGATGCTGAGGGGCCTGGAGCATCTGTGTGGCCAGGAAAGGCTGAGAGCCCTGGGGCTGTTCAGCTGGAGAAGAGCAGCCCCAGAGGGGAGCTGAGTAAGGCTGAGCAAGAGCTCAAGGGCCCCCGGGGGGCGAGAGGCTGGGGCCAGACTCTGCTCAGGGGTGCCCAGTGCCAGGACAAGGGGCACCGGGCACCAGCTGGAACCCAGGAGGTTCCCTTGGAGCAGGAGAAACTTCTTCCCTGTGAGGGTGTTGGAGCCTGGCCCAGGCTGCCCAGAGAGCTTCTGGAGTCTCCTTCTCTGGAGAGATTCCAAAGGTGCTGGACACTGCGCTGCTGGGCCCCCTGCTCTGGGTGACCCTGCTGGAGCAGGGATTGGATGAGATGATCTCCAGAGGTAGCAGAGAATTTTGCTTAAAGCCCAGGAAAAGAACAAACCAGGAAGCAAGAGGAAAATAAGGCATCCCAGTTTTTTCCTGTATCTTAAGGCAGTTGGCAATACTGGGAAACTCCTGCCTTTCTGTAAAGGATCTACAGCCCATGGGTGCAGGACAACGCGGCAGATGGAAACACGGATGTCTCACTGCTGTATGAGGTGCTGCTGAGCTGGGGCACAGGCCACGAGTAGTCAAGGAAATTCCCAAGTAAGACCTACTGTACCATGAAAAAAAAAATCACCAAGCCCCGAAGTAAATTCCCTCGGTGCTGCCCCAGGGGGGGCGGCGTAACCCCACAGCACTCGGAGTACCCGCAGGGCCATGGAGTGGGAACGCCGGGAAGAGGAGCAGTGTGGCTTACCTGGACCTGCACTGACCTTGGTTGGCAGCTCCTCCCGGGACTGATCCGCAGCCTCTCTGCTCCCCTGCGCTCCAAAGTTCTGCGGGGAGCTGGGCAGGATGAGGCCGAGCCAACCGGTGTCTGTGCCCCTGCAAAAGGAGGGTGGCACCGCTCAGAGGAGTAGGTGCCAGCGAGGAGGGGAGGGGAGGCGAGTCCAGCGCCCCACACTGCCACACTCCTCGCCTCGGGGTGTTGCGGACGCGTCAGAGAGGGACCAGTGAAGATTAAGAGAGGGAAAAAATAATCATGGACTTACAAATAGCACCATCACCCCGCGGCTCAGGAGGTACCTGACAGCAGCGGGCCGGGAGAGCCGCCCGTGAAGGAGCCGTTTGCTTTGGCTCTCCACCTCCAGCGCCAGGCGCAGAAGAGCCAAGGCGGTGGGCCAGCTCCCAGTACATCTCCGGGGCAGGTCTGCGGCCCCTCGGATGCTGGCAAACCCGGCTCGGGGCAAGAGGGACTGGCCGAAGCCTCCCCCGCCCCAGCCATTTCCAGCTCGTGGGCTGCAAAACACCCTCAACACCCCCCCAGCAGCCCCGGGGTGCCCGACTTCAGCCACAGATTTTATTGTTTAGTAAAGAGCTCACCACAGCAGCAAGCCAGGACAGGGAGGGGTGGTACATGAATACAGAGCGGCAGTAGTTACACAGACGGACATTTGTACAGCTTTTGTACAGAGGGAAAAAAAAGAAAATGAATCCAATAATAAAATAGACATTAGCAGTCAAACTTTTTTCTTTTTTTGGTCTTTTTTTTTTTTTATATCATACTAACAAAATCTGATAGCCAAAAAATGACTAAGCTACAAAATTGTAATACATACTGTAGGGGTAAAAGGTTATCATCCATTTATACATCTAGTATCAGCTTTATTCTGGTAACTTACAGGAGGCCTATAGGATCTTAGTGTATTAATAACTCCCTACAAGATAGTGTTGAGCTGCTAAAGCTGCCGAACAACAGAGCACTGGGATTTTTAAAGACTTTTACAGTGTCGTTTGCATCGTTTTGTTCTCATGAAACCCTCATGCATCTCTACTGCAAGCCAGAGGAACCGCTGCGGGGTGGGGGAAGCCGAAAGCTGTAATGCCTTGGCTGGCACCTTTGCACCCGCGTTCAGGGGGTGCTGCCCCTCGCTCCAGCGCCCCGAGTGCCGGAGGAGGGGGTAAAGCTGAACTTGCCAGCCAAGCCTGATCCTTTTCCCTTTGGTCTAGAGAGTAAGAGAAAAAGAAATGGCTAAACGTGGAGCAGTCTCCGTTTCAAAGCCTTTTTTCACCAGGTAACCTCTCAGCTTTCAGCAAAAAAGCATCGCTAAGTGTCGGGGTAACGCAGTCGGTCACATGACCGGGATGCTGGTCCCTGCCCTGGTGCCCGGAGCTCCAGCAGTGCCACCTCCTGCTCTCCACCCTGCTCCGGTGCTCCGAGGCACAGTGCTTGGGGCTCGGCTCCAAAATCAGCATGGCACGTACGAGCTGGGAGAGAGGCTGAGGAGAACACAGCCCTCCTCAAACCAGCTCTCAGGGATCAAGGCTGAAGCCGAAGGGGCAGTGAAGGCACGATCAGGAAGCAGCCCCTGACCCACAACAGGAGATGGGGGCACCAGTGCTCCAAGGCCCTTGGGAATCTCCCCCAAAGAACCAAGCCAGTAAGACCAAACATCGTGAAGTACCTTATACACCATCACATAGGCAAAAATAGCACTTAAACTTACAAATAAATAGAGGGGTTGGGGAATCTTCTCCTTGTCCAAGTCTGTCCCTAGTTTGGTCTCTTACAACCTCAGAAGGGTAGCCAGAGGCAGATGCCCTTGGGATGCCAGTTCTGGAGAGGAAGGACACGGCTGGTGTCCAAACCCCCTCCTGGCCACTTCATACAGAGTTGAGCTAAAACCCAGACGATGCATGAGATGACTGTCCTGTTGATGCTGTAGTCAGTCCTCTTTGGGGAGCAGCTCCTGTGGACCTGCACCCCAAAGACTACACAGCCTCCAGAGAAAGTCAAGAAGTGCCATTAGCTCCTGGTTGACCCTCAGGGACCAGCACAGCCGTTTACAGCCAGAGAAGACCATCAGCACTAACTTTAAACTGGCTCTGACCTAACTGCTGCTGTTGTGCATTTGTCACCTGAGATGACCAGGAAGAACCACAGGTTTGAGCCACTCACAGGAGATGGTCCCTGGGAGGAGACAGGAGCCAGAGTCTCCTCCAGCCTGAACCGCTGCCACCCTGACAACTTTGGATCTGATTAATGGCACCAAATACGTGGTACCCATAACTACTCCTGGGGGATCTCGTCCTGTGCAGAGCCAAAGGTTCATCAAGGGGTGTAGAAAATACAGGCATCTTTCCTCTGCAGATGAAGGCAGCTGGTCAACAAGTCATTGGAAGACCTATCAGGGAAAAGAAGCTACGAACCAGAACAGGCTCTCCCATGCAGGTGCCAGGGAAGCCCTGGGCTTGGAGACAGGCAGCACTGCAGGAAGGACTCTGGTAGCTCCACTCATGCCAGCAGGAGCTGCAGATGAGACTTCAGAGATCATCCAGCCAACACAAGCACTTTGGGAACCACTAGCCCTAAATTCTTAAAACCAGCAGCTCCCAGGGAGGTTTTTACTGTCACGGAACAAACACTCCCACTGAGATTCTCCTAAATCGCTTACGACATGAATACACCAACCAGGAGGATTTTGGACACCACCCCTATGGTCCCTTGGGAATGTCCCAGAGCTAGGCAGAGATCTTCCCAGTGGATCTGTAAGAGCTGATGAAACACTTCTACAAGGCAGGATGGGGCCCCACTTGAATTATTTCCAGTTATATCCCAAGCTCTGCCTCCACTGCCCTGCCCTGGATTTAAGCTGTGTTTTCTGACCTGCTTTACTCTCCTGAAGTCACCTTCCTCTCTCATCCTCCTTTGGAATGGAAGGAGATCACCAGCCCTGCATCAAGTGAGCAGTGTCCAGCATTGTGTCATAGCCCAGATTCAGCAACATCCTCCTCATGGCAGAACTGCAGCCATCAAGCCCAACTCCTTCCCAGGTTGCTTCTGGCTGCCTGTCCTTCAAGGAAGTAGGAGTCTGACAAAAAAAAGTCACACAACTTTGTAGAAAACCAGGGCAAAAAGCAGCGAAGCTGACACGCTGTGATGTTCACCTGACTGCGGTCTGGCTCAGATCTCCTGTCTCGGTGGTCTCCTCTGTCTTGTCCTCTTTCACAGATGCCCCATCACAAACACAAGAACTTCCAAAGACTGGAGGAGTCAGGCACTAACTAGGGGAAACTTGGTAAATATTGCTTTGTACTGAACAGTGAATCTGAACTGGACTCTCTCACCTCTTTAGGAACATATCGTCCCTTTCCTCTGCCCTAATGTCCCTTGGGAGCTGTGGTGCAAAGTTAAAAAGAAGAGTAAAAACTCCAGAGGAAGGAACAAGACCCTTGCCTGGGCCTGTGCTGCTGTGTATGGACACAAGAGCTGTGTGGGCTCCAGTCTTGGATTCCTTCTGTTCCAAAAGCTTGTCCTTGGGTCATGCACGGGGGATTCGTGCACCCATTGAATGGGCATGGCCACCCCTGGCTGAATGCTCACAGCAGCACCTTAGCCTCCTCCATTCCCAGTAGCAGAGGATGGGCATCATACTGAAGAGCCAAGGACAGCTCTGGAGAACGGCCAAGCAACCCCTGATGAGCCGCCAAACTACAGAGGCAAGGAGGGAACCATCTCCTGAAGGCATCTGCTCCACACTGCCTGTGGCCAGCACGGAGCTCTCGGGCCAGCGATGCCGAGATCCAGCTGGCTGTGGAGTCCTGCGCTCTAAAAAGACATCAAGCACACACGAGTGAGGGGCCTCAGGCTGGGCTGTGGGGCCCAGGGCATCGGCCGGCCTGCTCAACCATCCCTCTGCAGGAAGAAAAGCCACCCACACCCGAACGAGGCCTGTCCCCAACCTCAGAGCCACCACAGCTCCTTCCCCAGACAGCAGCAGGCGAGAAGCAAAATAAATATCCCTCTGAAATCGGATTATTCTCCACAACATGCTACAATACAAGTAGGAAGTGCAGCCTCCGTGCTCTAGAACAGCGATGTCCTTCGCCAAGGCCAGGAGGGCAACCCCTCCCCACGCCCCGTCCTCCTCAGCCTCCGCGTGCCAGCGCAGTCAGCCCAGCAGGTTTCACTCGCTTGTGCAGCTCTTCGAGACTCCCGGGGGAGGGTGGAAGGGAAGGGAAGGGAAAGGAAAGACCACGTGGGAAGCGCGGAGCCTCTGGGCACGCGCTTTGGAGTCGAACACCACAAGCAAATCCCTTGGCGGCTCCTGTGGGGTCACTGGGACTCGCTGACACTTCAGCCACCGCTCGGGGCAGCTGTCCTCCAGACCACGTCGGCTGGTGGGACAAGGGCAGCTCAAACAATACAAATTCCACAGTCAAAACCAATACAAGTAAGAAACCAAACCCAGAGAGATCTTTCTGCTCCCTCCTGGAACAACGGCCGTCTTGCAAAACTGGACTCCACGATTGTCCTGATTACATCAGTTAGTACATTATAAACATTGTCCTGCTTTAAAGTGAAAATACTGTGTCTGGTCTTTTGGAGGTGCTAAAGCCAGATGTGGTATCGTTTTTCCTGACTGTGCACAGGAGCAGATACTGGCGTGAAATGATCCTCTTCACCTCTTCTCTATCAGAGCTTCTCCTGGAAGAAAAAGAGACCTCGTTAGGCAAAATGAGGACAAGTACAGAGGTATTTTTACAGAAGAGGAAACTGAGGCACAGAATGGAATGCCACCAGGCCTGCCATGTCCTGCCCCACCGCTCTGCCCAGTAAGTCACATGGCCTCTTCCTCAGGCAGGTCATCCTGCCTATGAGGAGACAAAGTCTGAGGCTACAGGTCTTGCCCTACATCATGAAAATGGTGGGAGACCAGGATGGTATGTCCCACAAATGCCACCTATGTAAAGGGGACAGCAGAGATGTGAGAATGAGCAGGTTCTAGCTGGGGCTACCAGTAGAAGAGTCATACAGGATCTAACTCAGGAGACTAAGGAGAAACTCCCTTCCCACTGCTGCTTCCAGAGCAAGCACCCAGTGCACCTCAGAGCCCATCTCACTAGCACCTTCCTGATGGTTTCAACTGGTTTTAATGGTAAGGTGAGGTTCCCACCACGCTTGGGAACTGGAGTTGGGCAAAGTCCCTTGCTTTCGCTGTGGGAATGACACAGCCGAGCTCTGCTGGCAGAACTGCCTCCATCCAAGAGCTGTCCTTGGCACAGCGGGCAAAAAAACCAACCCATGAAGCAGTCATGGTTTTAAACAACGTTGTACTTGTAACTCACCTCTTGCTTGTGGGATTTATCCTGCTGGTGAATCCCGTTAGCAGACCCAGAATTTCCAACAGTCTGCAATGGAGAACGGACAACACTTACTGAAGAGGGACGCACAGCCTAGAGGTTTTGCCTAAAAGCGCTGAAATCCAGCTCTTCTGCCCTCTCCCTCCTTCGCAGCCTGCTCCACACAAGCGAAGGAGAATGCAAAAATCCCACCCTGCTTCTGGCAAGAAGCTCCCTGCCCTCTGCACCCTGGCCCAGTCCCCACATGCCGCTTGCAACCTTCCCGGCTACAAAACATCCCCCAGTTTCCTCACGGACACAGACCCTGCTCTTCACTTCTGACTCCTGAATCCCGATAAACAAACCCTCCGCCAAGGGCGGCGTTCGCTGCAGATCATGGCACAGCCAACAGCCCGGCGGCGCAAAGGACATTTGCCATTCCCCTTTTCCCATCTCTGGGGACGAGTCTGGCAGCCAGGACAGGCTGTTCTATCTTTAGAAAGCACAAGAACTTTGAAACATTTATAATGTTTCTGTAGCAGGGATAATATGGAGCCCTTCAGCTTCCAAATGACAGTACAACCGGCACAAACAAGAGAAGAAAGCTGCAGCCTGGAGTCACAGCATGTCAGATGTTGGTTGCTCGGGTCGTGGTAATCACATTCACAGTTGTTGGTGAATTGCTGATGGCAGCAAAACCAGACATTATGGGGAGACAACACTGCAAGGTTTAAAACCCATCATTAGACGAGCCCCAGCTACGCAGCTTCCATTCTTCCCGTGCCCAGGAAGGTGCATAATCAACCCTACGGGACAGAGGTTTAATGTGGGCAGGAAAAACAGGCAGAGATTCAAACCCACCTCTGCTGTGAGAGCCTGAGCTGTTTGCCAGGCGGTGAATCCTGCCTGGATGGATGGCAAGAGCAGTGCTGCTGTAAGTGACTCAGCCCTGGGGGCTGCTCCCACCACCACAGGAGATTCCGCCCTCGCCCAAGGCAGCGTATCCCAGCCTGGCTGCAGCACGTCCAGGCTGTGCACTCAGCAGCTGTCAGATATCAGGAATTAGGTTTGATCTTTAGATCTTATGTCACGATAATTAGAGAATCATTTTGGCTGGAAGAGACCTTTAAGATCATTGAGTCCAACCATTAATCTAACACTGCCAAGTCCACCACTAAAGTGTGTCCTCAGCACCTCATCTACATGTCTTTTAAATACCTCCAGGGAGGGAATCCACCACCTCCCTGGGCAGCCTGTTCCAGGCCCTAACAACCTTTCCAGTAAAGAAGTTTTTCCTAATATGCAACTTAAATGTGCCCTGGTGCAACTTGATGTTGTTTCCTCTCATCCTATCGCTTGTTTGTTGGAAGGTGAGACCAACCCGCCCTGGCTCCAACCTCCTGAATTTCAGGGAGTTGTGGAGAGCAAGAAGGTCTCCCCTGAGCCTCCTTTTCCCAGGTCCCTGAGCCGCTCCTCACCAGACTTGTTCCCCAGCTCCGTTGCCCTTCTCTGGATGACCTCCAGCCCCTCAAGGTCCTTCTTGAAGTGAGGGGCCCTAAGCTGAACCCAGGATTCAAAGTGCAGCCACCCCAATGCCGAGTTCAGGGGCCTGAACAAAGTGGTGCAATGTGCTTGAAGTTAAATATAAAAATCTCCCGGAGCAATCACTGCAAACTCCCCAAGAAAAGGCCCAAGTGCCAAATCCTTGTCTTTTCCTGCAAAGCTGAGAGATCGGAGTCTCCCAAGACACAGAGAAGGCAAAAGAGCCTCTTCCCCTATTTCAGAACAAATGCTTTGCAGCTGCAGGTGTGGAACCATCCCGGTAGCAATTCCTCGACAACGAGATGAAGACACAGTGCCCTTCTGCTCCCTGCTTCTGGAGCGTGCTGTGAAGTGAAGGCTTTACAGAAAAAAAAGGGGGGCCAATGCCGAGGTAGGTCCCTGGGCAGAAGCTGCTGCTGGCAGAGAGGAGGTAGCACAGAACAGGTTACAGCAGAAACGGGGCTTCTGGGGAGGAACCATCAATTCCTTAGCTACTGCACCAGGGTGTCTTTAGGCCAGCAACGTCCTCGAGCTCCGCCTGAAAGCCTCTGGTTAACAGCTCCCCTTCCCAAAGGGAAGGATGAACAGATATCAGACCGAGAGCAGGGAGCTTTGATCCAGGCTTCCTCGTACCGAGGCGGCGTTTTGAGCAGCTGACATCAATGGCAGTTTGAAGCCCCGCTGCCCGTAGCCAGCCTCCCTCTGTCTCTCAGCACCGCCGCTCGCAGATGAAGGCATAACACTAGCTGGTCATATCCCTAAGATTTCCTAAGCATGAAAGTATCAAAGTACACCAGGGATAGATTACCTGACCTCCTAAGGTCCACTCCAACTCACTTCACATAAGACGAGTTATTTTCTGCAGTTGGGGAAGAAATAATTACCAGCTGGCACCACCTCTAGAGACAGGAATGTGAAAGGGAAGATTTCCTTCTTCTCAAGGGCCTTTGCATTAAAGCACAGAGAATAACTTTCCTCATCCCTCCCCTAGCTCCCAACAGCCGAGGTTGTCACGATGCATTTTCACTTGACACGAGGCAATTACAGCAGAAGCTCCAGTCGCTCTGAAGCTACTGACAGGATTATAGCACGTCTTGGACTGCCACAAACTTGTCATCACCACTCCAGCTGTCCTGTCTGGTGCTGGCAGACGGCTGCTGCCGCTGCACTGCGGGATAGAAAGCGGCTTGTCTGCAGCACGCGGCTGCTCGGCTGAGCCAGCAGAGCTTCCAGGGCTGCAATTCTTCCTGGGCACCCTCCTCCCGACTGCCTCGCTGCCTGTACTGCTGCAGTGCAAACAGCCGCTTGGTGTAGCTGCAAACCTTGCAGAAGACGGTGTCATGGGAGGAGAAGACTTGATGCCCCTCAGCTTACTTACAGCAATCTATCTGCACCTGCATCAGGGAAAAGAAGCTCTCTGCCCGTTCTCCGTGTCGAGTGCTGTTCCGTACTATGCTAAGGTGCCTGCCTGAATGGGAATCGTAGCCCATTAATCCAAGAGAAAGACATTTTTCAGGTAAGGATTTAAATGAGCAAGTATGAAAGGAGTGCTGGTGCATCTGGGCTCTGAAAGCCATGACCTGGCTGCAGATACAAGAGAAAATACAGTTCCAAGAGCAATAAAGGACATGAAGCACAAATCTTGGCACAAGGGGCAGGTCACTTTGTAGGAGGAGTCAATCAGGGCTTAGACATCACAGGGATGAGATGGGAAAAGCCAAATGTGGAGAGTCAAGTTATTTGCAGACTTCACTTTCACAAAGAAGGATGCAAGACAAATTACAGAAGCAGCTTTGCTTTTGTCAGAAGCAACAAAAGGAGACCAGGAGAAGAGGCAGTAACTGGAATAGGAACATCCACGGTCCATCAGGAAACCCACATCAAACGCAGAGATGCCTCCAGGAGCCAGTAAGACAAATGGAAAACAGTTTCCCAAAATCACCTCTTAAGTTTCTACAATGAAATAAACCTCTCCAAGCAAAGGGATGGCAGAAACCCTCAACTGTCATGTTACAAAGCGCCTGCACCACAAGGATGTGCAGCCACACGTCACTGTACACACACAGACCAGTTACTCCCACTACAACCTTCCCCAAAACACCACACTCGGCAACCATTCCTGCAGAGCACAGAAGGATCCGTAATTATCACCTAGCAAGGCTCTTCTTAGTTTTAAGCTCCATCTGACAGCACAGGCTGTTTCCAGCCGAGAGAAAGCAACTGAGCTGACTGCATCACCTGCCCAGTACAGGGCAAGATCCCAGGAAATCCCAAGACCACCGAGGGCTGAGTGACCCGAGGGCCGATTGCTGATGCTCTACCTGTGTTTTCTCAGAGGAGAGCCTCATCGCTTCCATGAGTTTCTCCATCTGGTGGCCCTGCTCCAGCGCGTTGCGCAGCACGTCCTCCGTGCTGACCAGCCGGTGCTGCAGCCGGATCACTTCTGACTCGGAGGAGGGGTCGATCAGGGAGTATCGCCGTTGATCCGTTACCGATTTTTCTTTGTCCTTATACAGCAAAGGGAAAACAGGAGTGTGTTAGATTCACATCACTAACCACAGAAACTAAGCAAAGCAGAAACCCCCAGTAACTCATATAACTAAGCTTTGGTTTCAGACAGTAGATGGGGTCAGAGCACAACTCTGAAGGCAATTCTATCAAGCGCAGCTCCAACTTGTTCCCAGCAGAGTTCAAATGAATTATTCACATTTCAACCACTGGAGGACACTGAAGTACACAGGAATTAGAGGACACTGCTTATTCGTACATCAGAGAACCAACGTGGTGTAGCTGACCGACCTTGTTTCTCCCACAAATTGTAGCCCTATTTAGCCACGGATCTAAAACCTGTGGGAACAGAAAAACACTGGAGAAGGACACATGGACATCTTAGCTGCTTAATGAGGTGATGCTAAGTCAGGCCACAGCTCGCAGGCGCTGTCAAGGAAGTTCCCATCAGGTGCTCAATAGCATAAAAAGAAGGTATGAAGACTTGAAGGGCTTGGTGCAGGGCTAGGACTCCCCACAAGCAGCACAGAGCCCTCCAGCCCCCAGGCCAAGGCCAGGAGGGGTTTTGGTGCCCTTACCAGCACAACCAGTTTCTCTCGCAGTCCCTTGATGTCATCTTTGAGCTTCTGCTCCTTCAGCCGCCACTCGGCTTTGTGCACTTCCCGGCTCAGGTCCCGCTCAGGCCCAGGCGAGTGCCGGTTCGCCTCCAGTAACAACACCCTCAGCTCGTTCAAGCTCCTGGAAGCAGCAGCATGAAAAGGTGAAGATGTTTCTGGAGCCCACGCACCACTGGAGTCCTGCTGCGCTCCCTCCCACCTTTGCCACAGATCCAAAGAAAGGCCAGCGAGCAAACCTGACCCAAGTCCCACCACTTGAGGGGCTTCAGGTCTCCTGCCCTCCCCATTGTGCCAGCTTTAAAGTGACCAGGACCTGCACAGGGCACTATATTTCAGAGCAGGGCAGCAGCCAGCTCAGCTGGCTTGCAGATCACTTCCTTCCGCATCTATGTGGGCACTGAGCTGTCTTGCAGCTCCTGGCAAGCAGTGAAAGGGCAGCTCCTTGGATAATTCACAGCCCCTAATTTTAACCAAATTCCCACATCTCTAAAGAACAGGAAAGCTGGGAGTTGGACTTCGAACAATTCAAACTTAGAGATCTCTTTTGGTGGTAAATTACAGCACTCGAAGGAAAATAAACGCACACAGAGCTCCAGCTCCATCCCTCAGCCCTGCAGACTGACCTTTCCTTCTTCAGTAGCTCCTGGCTAATCAGGACCAGTTGCCCCGAAGCATCGTGTGTTTTCCTGGTCAAGGCTTCCAGTTCACCTTCCAGCCTCTTCTTTTCTTTTAACACTGACTCAGTCTTCTTCTCTGCTGTTTTGCATTTATTTTCCAAAGCTATGGAGCAGATACAGGGAAAAGAAAGGTCACTTAGTCCTTTACTTACACTCCTGCTTTTTGCCTTTTCCTGATTCCCACTCCTAACGGCACAGACCTGGTTAGCTCTGGATCTGGCCCCGTTTATGGGGAGATCTTGGCAACACCATGCCCAGCTCAGTTTACTGCCTCTTTCAGCTTTTGACTTTCTCTGAGCCCAAACCCTCCTCCCACAGGATACAAACATCTTCTGCAGTGGTCGTGTTCAGCTCCTGAAAAAGACACTGAAACTCCTGGACAAATTTTTACCATCAAAAGCCAGCAGCATCATGTTTTACACTGGCCAGCTTCAGCACCTAGGCCCTTGTTCAACACCAGTACAGAGGACAAGGAGGGAAACTCTTAGTTCCCACCAGCACTGGATTAGGGAAACTTACCACTTACTTGGGCCCTTAGAGTTTCAGTCTGTGACACCAGTGATGACACTTCCTTGTCTCTCTTGCTCAGCTTGTCTTGGAGGTCTGTGGGAGAACGAGAAGACAAAGATCAGAAGCTTGGAAAACGCTTTGTACAATTCAGGAAGGTATTGAGTTTATGGCACGGGCTGGGGTGCGACAGAAGCAGGGTGGTGGTACCACCTCCATCAGTAGGGAAGTAGCAGGAGACAGATAACAGGCATTTCTCACTGCATCTCACCACCACCCAGGCATGAGGAGGCAAGATGCCCGGCTGGGAAGCCATATCAGACAGGTTTAAGAAAGCAACCATAGGTGGAGATAGGAAAAAAAGGGAAGCGATTCTGCCCATCTACTCTGCTCTTGAGGACCCCACCTGGAGCACTGCATCCAGCTCCAGAGCCCCCAACATAAGAAGGAGACGGATCTGTTGGACTGGGTCCAGAGGCGGCCACAAATATGATGAGGGTGCTGGAGCACCTCTTCTGTGAGGACAGGCTGACAGAGTTGGGTCAGTTCAGCCTGGAGAAGAGAAGGCTCAAGGGAGACCTCATAGCGGCCTCCAGGATCTGAAGGGGCCACAGGAAACCTGGGGAGGGACGTTTTATAAGGGCGTGTGGGAAAAGGACAAGGGGCAATGGTTTTAAACTAGAGCAGGGGAGATGCAGATTGGACATTGGGAAGCAGCTCTTTACTCTGAAGGTGGTGAAACATTGGAACAGTTTGCCCAGAGAAGCTGTGGAGCCTCATCCCTGAAAGTATTTTAAGCCCAGGCTGGATGAGGCTCTGAGCAACCTGCTCTAGTGGGAGGTGTCCCTGCCCACAGCAGGGGGGTTGGAACTGGATGATCTTTAAGGTCCCTTCCAACTCAACCATTCTAGGATTCTATGAATGAGATTAATAAAAACCCCAGAAAGGAACTTTCAGCCCATTTCTTTGTGTTGCCTCCTATACTGGAAGGGCAGAGACAGTTTTAAAAGGCATGTTTTCTGGAACGGATGCATTTCCACACTCAGAGCTGGAGGTTTGAAGTCTGATGCTTTTGTGTCTCAACCTGAACTGGTTGGTTTTAGTAGATCTCTACATGGCTCATTCAGTGTGGAAACAACATGCACATGGACTGAGTGGCCGTTTTAAGAGCAGTGGCTGCTGGAGCTACTTCTGTTCAGTCCTCACTAGGCAGGAGTCACCCGTCAATCAGCACACAATTTAATACAACATATCTGTAATCCTGTACCTGCAAAGGCAGTGATGAGGCCGACTGACAGTGCCTAGCTAGCACTGAGAGCAGGTGGAAAGAGGACAAAACATCTCTCTCTGAGTCCACAGACAGCTGGAGGGAAGCTTCAACTAAACAAAGTTTCTACTAAGTGAAGTTTAAACCAGTAAAAACCCCTATAACCTCTGTTGAGGTTGCTACACCCTCAGCAGGACTTTACCGCGAGGTGAGTAATTAAAAAAAGCTATGCTGCCATATGCCGAGCACCATTTGAAAAGAGAAGTGACAAGTTAGATCTTTAGAGATCACCTCTGCGATCTATACTGGTAATGTTTTCTGCTAAAAAAAACCAACCAAAACCAAGTCTAAGGAAGAAGGAAGAACACGAGTCCCTAGGAATGAGCAAGGGAAGACGTGGAAGCATCTTACATGTCTTGGAACAGCCCTGGATCCTCCACAGACACCCAGAAGCGCGTGACACGCACGGACAACAAAATGCTACTCAGCAAAGCCTACGAGATGAAGCGGCTTCCTAAGCCCCTTCCGTACAGTCATCCCTGTAGGAGCAGAAAGCTAGAGGAGAGGAAGGCACATGGGTCACTAGAACAGGGTGTTCCAAGAAAAAACACCACTCTGTACCTTCCATAGTCTGCTTCATCTTTATCTTCTCTTCTGAGATATCATTAGTTTCAATCATCTGAAATAAAAGTAAAAGACGAGATGTAAACCAGCCCTTTAGCCAGAGATTCAAAGCAAATTTCACAGCCACAAAGCCTCATCCAAAGCACAAGTGTATCTGGTACCCAAGTTAGGATGGTTTACATCCTTCCTGAGAGGGAAACCAAGGCTTTTGTGGAGTCACATCTACAGCTGGGTGCTATTGTAGGCTAACTGGTACCATCTGAGAGTGCCCACACGCAACAGGGAGCTGAGGACAACAGCCAGATACACCCAGCAGGGAAGAGAGCGCAGTTTCCCTTCCCTGCAAGCCATGGTCCCAGCTTTCACACACAGGAGCTTGTACGGAGCCATGGAAGGGCTACTCTCCTTCGGACCAGCCTCCTGTGGTCAACCATGGCCAGTATTCAGGTGCAAATGCTCTTTAGCATTCAGCGTGGGACCTATCAGACAAGTTCCTCAGCTTCTGAAGAACCTAACTGTGCCCAACGTTATAAAAACAGTAATAAAACATTGATTAAAAAAAATGATTAGGGCATGAATACATTAATAAAAAGCAAACACTGGTTCATATAGAGGATTCTGCCTTTTCCCCATCCTCTTTTATCTGTCCCACAATGAAAAGCCAGATACTGCAGAGCTCGTGGCCAAGCTTTTCATTGCAGAGGCTACACTTCAGCTCTTCAGGCCTCTTCACGTCAAGCAGCCTTCCGTGGGACCTCACACATGCCCAAGGCCCAGCAGATGCTGTGGCCACCACCTCTGAAAGCCCCGAGGTCAGTCCCTGGGAGCTGGAGTGGGCTGCAGGACGCACCTACCAGAAGCAGGAGCAGACTCAAGGGGGAAATACACCTCCTGACGTACTTTTGGCACGGAAAAAGCTTTTAAACTGCTCTTCAGAAGCACAGTTGTGGTTCTCACGTGAAGACAGTTACAAGACACATTTGTTTGTTTAAAATATTTGGATAGTTAATACTGTAATCACATTAAATTAGCTAAGACATTTAAAAAAAAAAAAAGTAGAATTTGCCCTGTGATACTCCCAAGGCTTTCACCCACGTGTCTCTGGCCACATTTTCCTGATTTTAATCGACACATAGTTAAAATAATCACTTCAAGACTCCCTGGTTCTGATCCAATATCCCCCAGAGCCTTCTCATTTATCCAAAGGGCTCTGGAACAAGCCTCCAGCTGCTTCTTTTACACTCGTTGCCGTTTGAGCATCGGCTCCAATATGTGACATGTTCTACTAACCCCGCACTGTTCCCAGGTCCCTCACCGTACTCACGTGTTCACAACTGCCTTTACTAGATGAAACATGTCGAGCAACCCCTGAAACACCATTAATGCTCTAGATCGCTCCTTGGGCTTCTGCCTCTCCTGGCCAGTTCAATGTGACTTTCTGCAGGAGTCAAGCTCTGACTTGGCCAAGAGTAACTCACGGGCTTGACTTTGCTGCCTGGAGGTGCAACCAACTTAAACACAGGCGCTGAATTCAATTCGTTAGCACCTCAGTGGGGAACAGCGACCGATTTCAAATGAGTATTCCTAAAACGAGCACATTTCACAGCTTATTTGCATTTTCCGTATCCCCACAGGGACAAGCTCTAAGTTGGGTTTTTGCTCATTTCTCCAACAAAACCCAAACATCAACAGGGGTGGGGCCAGGCCAGAGCCACGAGCAGCAAATCTCCCCCCAGCCACGTGCCCCTGTGCCACACGCAAAGGCAGGAGGGCATCCTGCGGCAAATAGTTAAAAAAACATGAAGATGACTTAAAAAGACGTGAAGGCCACAGAAAATTGACCTCTTTATATTACTACTGCTCTTATTCAAACCTTCCCTGGGAGGGTCAGGACATGGATTCAACCAGGCATTTTATTTCTCCAGCTTGGTGCCATCCCGACCCTTGCTAGCAGCTCTTCCGCTATAATCCTCACGGTCAACATCTCAACATCTCGCCGTGTCCCCCGGATGTGGCGTGAAGGCTCCCCGCTGCCTCTGCCCCGCTGCCTCTGCCCCGCTGCCTCTGCCCCGCTGCCTCTGCCCCGCTGCTGGCACACACCTCCAGCTCAACCCCACAACAGAGTTCTCAAATCACGTTCCACGTGCTGCGCAAGCTACACACTCTGCCTCAGCGTGATGACTCTTCTTCTACCCTGTCCTCCACCTACCCCGACAAAGGGCCTTGCCCAATAACACCCTAAGGCTGCTGCAGCTCCTTAGAGGACAACGAATGTGCTGTAGAAATGATGCTTTTTCAGCTAAGAATGCTGCCTGCTCAGGATGAGAGCCCACCACAACATAGCCCTACTCTGCTGCCACAGAGCTCTCAAGCCCAGATGTGGCCCCACTTGCTTCCCTTGACTCATTTCTTCTACTTGTGCCTCCACACTGGCTTTCAAGAGTGGGGAGACACCTTCAGCATGGAGATGCAGTGCAGAAAAGGCGCTATCAAGAGAAGCTAGAAATGTTCAGATACTTTGAGGCACAAAAGCCCCTGATAACGGCACAAGGCAGCAGCTGAGGGCCACTCCTAGGAAGGGTTACCAACAGTGATGATAAACAAGCCAAATGACCCAGCAGTCATACATTTGCATGCTGAGAAGGATGCAGGGCCTCCATGGACTGCAGCTTGTTCTCTAAGACAAGCACTTTTTCCTGCAATCTGTGGATCTCCTGTTTGCTGTGGGCTTCTGTTTTCTGTAACGTTTCATAGTCCAACATCTTCTTCTCAGCCAAAGAAATCTGCTCTTTCAAGAAAGCTATCGCCTCTGTCTGGTCTTTGTATTCGTCATGAAGTTTCTCCAGTTCAAGCACCCTTAGCTCAGCATCTCGACACTTGTCATTCACATCTTGGAGCTCAAGAAGGTGCTGATTGCTTTTGGTTTCCAGTTGCATTTTCCAGTTGCTGTTGGTTTTTTCCACTTCATCCAGAGCCTCCTGCAACTTCAGTTTGAGACTCTCTTTCTCCTTTATATGAACAGCCGTCTCAATGTCATGCTTTGCTTTCAGGTTCTCCAACTCGAGCTGGTGCTCCATCTTTATACTCTCCACCACCGCCTTTAGTTCCACAATCTCCTTGTGCTGGCTGTCAGGTCCTGTGTTCAACGTGGCTTTCAGGTCCTCCAGAGACTTCTGGTGGTCTGAAGCTAACGTGTCCAACTTGGACTTCCAGTTGTCCATGAGCCCCATGTTCTCATTAGTAGCTTGCTGAACTTTATGCTTCAGGTCAACGATTTCCTGTGAGTACTTCTCATTGACGGATTTCAGCTTCTCCATCTCCTGCTGGTACTTCTTTAGTGTCTTCTCATATTTCTCCTTTAGCTGGCTGCTCTCCTTCTGGTGCTCCTTGTTGGCAGACAGCAGCTGATCTCGCAGACGAAGAGCCTCCGACTGCAAGCCGAGGTTATGCTCGGGGATCTCTGCTTGGTGAGAGCTCCTGAGGCACTGCCGAAGCTCGTCCACCTCGCTGCGCCTCAGGCTCAGCTCCTCCTCCAGCTGCAGGATTCTGGACTTCTCCGCCACCGTGGTTAACTGCAACATGACAGAGAAGACAAAGTCAGTCCCCACCTCTCCCCGCTGCATCCTTCCTTTTAGCACGTGTGCTCCAGTGGAAGTAAATCCAAAGTCCATCAGTGAAAACTCAAATAAACAGGAAAAATTCCCAGCACCCTCCAATCTGCGCACAGTTTTGCACCAGGGTAACCATCGCCGATAATTCTACCAGCTCTGTCTTTGTGCCAATTGCCATTTGTTTTGTTTTTTTAGTATTAGGAACCTCTCCTTTTCCACAGAAAACCACACATCTTTGACACACCCCTTGAAATTCGCTAGAGAGCAACAGCGGGTTAAGAAAAATAATGTCCTGAAAGGGCATTATATTTCCAGTCTCAGCATCTGGCCGGATGATGCAAGGAGGAAATGTGACTGCACATGCAGGAACATCACAGGCATGGAAACCAGCATTAAGCACATCATGTTTCCTTTATTGCTCAGCAATCCTCAGCCTACAGACCTCTCTCTTCTGCATCAGAATTTGTTTACCCTGGTGTAAAAAAAAAGAAAACTTTTTTTTTTGTTTTTTTTTTACAGAGGAGTACTTGTTATGAGTTTATTAGCAAAGGAAAAATAACGTAGAAGGCTAGAGGATGCAAGACAATAAATCTGGCCATGGTTAACGCTGAGCAAAAGGGCTATGGATCAATGTCTGACGATCTGAACGGAACCTCACGGCGCTGAACCACTTGCCAGTCACAGGCAGCTCCAGGTGCTGCAGTTATGGATGGAGAAGAGGAGATCTGACTAGATGAAATATTAGAAAAAGGCAGAAGAACCAAGGAAACCAAGCCAAAACACAAGCGATCAATCCCACCTCATTTCCAATTGCCATTTTCCCCACTAGCCCTCAGCCCAGGAGGCTGGGTGGGTTTAATTTTAGGTGGGCACAGGGCGGGTTCAAACCATTTAAGCCCTTTTGGAGAACCTCCCATTTGTGTTTTCTACAGCTCTAAAATCCCTTGATGAGAAGCAAGTTCACTGCAGCCAAGTTTGCCGCTCCCCACATCACACCAGCACGAAAAAAGCCCTTTCCACATCTGGCTGCTCTTAGGCTCGGGCGCGCCGTTCGTCGGGGCAGCCCGTCCCGTTGCAGGCACGGCCAAGGATCGGAGCTGGTCCACCTGCACTCACCAGCATCTTCCGTTTCAGATGGCAGCTCCCACAACTGGAGGGGGGACAAAGGGAGTGCTGATGGCAATGTTATTTCCTATCACAGCCTGGGGGAGCCTCGAGGCAGGATGAGTTGCGCAGGGTGCGGATAATTATTCGCGCATGTTAATTGCAAGATGAATTGTGAAGAGCTCATGTGTCAGATGGTGGCATGGGGCAGAGAAGCAAAGTCAATCTGAGAAACAAGTCCCCCACACAAGAAGCAAAGCTTAGAAATTACATCGGACTACTATTTCCAGGAGAGAGTGAGTGCAAATAAAAACCAAAGAAAAACATCAGGGAAGCCTAAATTCAAGCCAAAAAAAAAAAAAAAATTAAATAAATCAATCAACCCCGCCAAAACCAAAGGAAAGGAACCCAAAGCAAGGCGTCATGAGCACCAACGCAGGGGGCAAGCACTGTTCTGCAGGCAGGGCAAGTGGGGATCCATTACCCTGGTGTCCTCTAATTCTCTGAGGAGTTTCTCAGCCTGTGCCTTCTCGAACAGCAGGCTCTGCTCGAGCTCCCGTATTCGGGCATGCTCCAACTGCGTCTGAGTCTGGTCACACACAGGGAAAAGAGAACAGTGGAGATGGGAAAAGGGGAAGGGAGAGAGAAAGAGAAAAAGAGGGAAAGAGAAGGCTGCAACATCATCTTCAGAGTACAAGACAAGGAAAGGCAGTTCACAACAGGAGGAGAATAAAGATCCAAACAAGCAGGAAAAATCCAACCAAACAGAAAATGGTCTCTGCGGGATTTTACATGGTACTTGTAGTGGCTGTTCGTGAGAAAACGGGATCTGCGATGGGAAAACCTCCCTCTGCATTAGGAAGCTGCCCGACTGTTTTCCTGCATCCAGACTATAGTGAAGAGACTTCCTAAATAGCAAGGCTCCCACGGCTGCAGATCCCCACTACAAGACCCTTGCACCACGCAAGAGAATGCAAAGACCTTGCAACGATTCTCTGCAGCTCTCCTCAAAAAGAATCCTAAGTTAGACTGAAAGGAGTTGCAAATTCCCCTCCTCTTTTTGCTCCAGAGACAGCCTGAACCCTGCACTAAGTGGAAAAAAAAAAAAAAAGCAGGTCACACTGTACATAGCACGTTGCTAAAACCAAAACTACACTGCACTGAAGGCAAATTGGAGAAATTTAGATACCCAACTGCTATATAAACAAATGTTTTAAGTTTGAGTAGGCCTGCTATGAATTTCCAAGTGATTTTTGCACACCAAGAGTCTAACAGCCTCGTACACAAGAAAACAGAATTTTTGGGGGTTTTTTAGCCATTTAAAAAAAATTTTCTGTTTTAGACAGACGATTAAACTAAACACAAGAAGTTTATGTCACCAGCCCAAATCCAGGAGCACTGACTCTGGGCATTGCTTTGATGCCCTTGACTTCTAAAGCACAAGTACCACAGAGCTGCTCTTGGTGGCAAACCTC
The DNA here is from genome assembly GCA_013396935.1 of Baryphthengus martii. Classification (NCBI taxonomy): domain Eukaryota; kingdom Metazoa; phylum Chordata; class Aves; order Coraciiformes; family Momotidae; genus Baryphthengus; species Baryphthengus martii. Next base: position 225,962 of record VWZK01016514.1, on the reverse strand, counting down.
AGGACTCCACAATGACCACTGTATTATCATGTAAAAGTTCCCATAAATAAAAAGAGGAGAGGCACCATGGGAAATGCATGCAGACTCCAGCCTTTGTATTTTTTTATTTTTTTTCAGCTTACAAACCAACATTTTCCTTTGGATTAAGGTAGACTGACCAAAAAGCCAATAAACCTGATCACAATAATTTTTAAATCTCCATTTTCCACCTTTCATTTTCCATATAATTGTTTGCTTCCCTCCCGTTCAGTTTTAGGGATTTCTCTGCCCTTTCCTACAATAAAGCAAGTTTGGGTTAGTTGTGTATGAATGATGGAAACTGAAGCTCATAAAAATCCATGTTATCTCTTATGGTTCAAAAGGGTTCATTATACAGGTATTCTTAGAGAGTTAAGATCTCAACTGCCAGATATATTGAGACTATTCCATGTTTTATGTGGCCTGTTTGACCCCNTGTTTATCGCAGCTACTTTTCTCATGTACGTGACCGGGGCGGGGGGGGGGGGGGGGGAAGAAAAAAAAACCCTGAAACATTATCAAACCTTCAAATAATATCACTGAAGTTCAAAAGTTGGCTGAATGTATCTTAATAAGAAAAACGAAGGAATTTTGTACTGAGTGGCTTCTCTTGCTCTCTGCAAAGCTCAAAGATTCGCATCTCCAGATGGAGCTCCAGGCTTGATTTTATTTACGGAGATCATTATTCCACTGGTACTAATCAATTTTCCTCCATTTACACTAGCTCAAAATCCCTAAGTGAAGCTTCAGCAACACAAACTTTTGAAATTACCTTCACTGGTGGCAGCACATCAGACACTGGCTACCTGAAGAGGCTGACCTATTACAAAACTAATCTCAACCTCCAAAAAAACCCAAACAAAACACAAACACAACACCTCTCTCAAGACTTCTGAGGCTGACACTCAAGTTCCCAGCCAAGCTCAGTATCTACCAATCCGGCTGTTTTCCAAGTCTGGAAAAACACGTGAAAACAGAGGAGAAAAATAATCAAGGGAAAAAGTGAGATCAAGTGTTTTACAGTCCTTAAATACAACTTCACTTAAGATTCACATCAAGTCCTGTGTTATTTCTTATTTTATGCAAATTGGTTGGCCTAGCCAGTGCCAGGCACTCTGAGCCTCAAATCCAAAGTTTTCCTGCACTTTGAGGAAGTTCAGATCTGAACTTTAGATTTATTCCTTACTATTAGCCTTAAATTACCACACACAAATTACAAACTGTCTTCCCACTGGTGTTCAAGGTGTGAGGCAGATTCTAGGAGATAAGCTCCTTGAAGAGGTCAGTATTTCCTATAACAACACAGCTCTCCACCATAACAAGCCTCTCTTACAGGTTTTGTTTTCTTGTACTTGCTTTTCCCCTCCCCAAGCACTACAGCATCAGCATTGCCAACCAGGATCAAAAATAGGTTGAATTCACAACTACATTTCAAGGTTAAATCTGCAGTTCCCTCTTCTTTATCTGAGGTCCAAACCCAAGGGCCATATCTCCAGGCTTCAGGCACATTGTTTTCTTTGGTCAAAGAGTTCCTAGGGATGCTGTCAGTCACACTCAACACCCAAGAGTCCCAGCTTTGTTCAAAAACTACATGACATTATGAGCAATATTATGGGATTTAGCCTAATCTTCAGCAGAAACCCAAGATCCAGGGACCACAGAGGAAATAAATCTTTTCTTACCATCGTGGCTGTTAAGTGCAAGATAAACATTCTGCTTTGACTACTCAGAAGAGGGCTGGTGGTGTAAAGGGACAAGATGATCAGAGGAGGGGAGACAACAGCCACAGGGTTTTGGTGTTGGGGGGGTTCGTTGATCTCTAGCCAGCGCTAGAGGGCTGGGCTTGGAGCCACTGGTTGACTTCATGGTGATTTTACATGAATGTCAGGGACAACCATTTTTCAGGAAACACACCGTAACACAAAGAAGCACTCACCCCTCCTCATTTCCAATGAGATTTGTTCTTTAAGGGAATTATTTCCTCCCTTGCTTTCACAGAAATATTTCCTTTTCCTTTTTTCCCCTCCCAGAAAAGCCTCGTGCTCAAGGACAAGCTCCCAACAGCACTTCCACTTTTTGCAATATTCGCTGCAACGGCCCTTCCAAATGGCAGGGTATCCTGGTGGCAAAGCCCTCACTCGTGGGCAGAGGGCTCCACACGAGGGTCCCGCAGGTCACGCGATACACGGCAGTTCGGCCGGAACGGAATCGCATCCGACCGGGAGACTGCGCCAGCCCCTTAGCTGCCAGTAACGGGACACTGCGGGGACAGTGACTGAGCAGCGGTTCATCTCTACAGTGGAAAAACATATGTTTGAAATGTAATCAGATACAGGCAGGTTTTAACATGGCTTGGCAACTCATGGGGACATTTCAAGCCAGGCTGCATGTGATTAATTCTAGGCAGATTCTATCATTAGTAGTCATTGGGCAACATACCAAAGAACAATGTTCACAGTTTATACCACAGTGTTTGCAGCAGGCCCAAAGCCATCAATGGAGATAAAGCATCGAGCAGAAAAGGTGGCAGAAACTACTCAAGGGAGGCCTCACGTGCAGTTTCAGAGTTCGAGCCCCCATTTTGGTAACAGTGTTTGGATTTACCTCCAGATCCCCCTTCGTGATGGATTCTTCCTCCACACGGAACTGCAAATCCTCCACTTTCCTGGGGAGGGGAAAAAGACACAAAGAGGAATCAGTAACACCCAGATCAGCATCCCATTGCACAGACAAAGCCTGAGAGGAGACAAATACAGGCACCCTCTGCACACAAACACCTCAGCTGAAGGTAAATGGCAAGATCCAGGGAGCAGGACAGCTCACACGCAAACTTTCCACGTTTCCCTTCATGCCAGGTACGTGCTCGTGGACACGCTGTTTGTGCTGCACCACCTCTCCACAAGCACAACGACTGTTCACTGACCCTGGAGTCCTGAAGGCATGAGATCCACAAAAGGGTTTCACTGGTTTTCTCAGACCTGATCACCCTGCAGCCGAGCACTGGGCAGTTCCTGTGCCGAATGCACAGGGACCATACAAAACATTCCAAGGGAATCAGCCTCTGCCTCTTTGGCAGAGGTTTCATGTTTGCACAGCGTGGAAATGGTGAGTGGTTCTGGCAGAAAAGCTTTCCCCAGAGATTGTATAGGCCAGGCTGGCAGAAATGCACAGAAAACCACATGAATGAACGCAGAGATGCCTAAGACTCTTCTGTCAAGCAACAATACAAAATAATTTGATTTTCTGCTAAAGTCAGTCTTCCTTATTCTCTTTGCTGATTTAAAAAAAAAGGCAGTAACAAAGATGTTGAGCTGGTAGCCAGATGTAAGAACTCTGATTCCATTACAGATAAAAATAGCAATAAGTGTACGCATCTAACTTCATAAATAAGCTTCCTTGTCTAAACCTCCTCTAATTAGAGGAGGCATCTGTTGATATTTAGGAAAGAACTCAGCTGTCTTGGGTTAAAGGGCCTCCTGCAGCTGGGAAAGCGAGCTGCCAACCAGGAAAACAGGGAGACTTGTGCACAAAAGAATAATTCATCCTCAGGAGGGGCATCGTTCAATTGAAATCTACACTGTTTTCAGTGACTTAATACACAGAAATGTCCTCCTGTCCCCACTGAAGAGCTTAATTATAGGTATGGAGCGCTTGGGCTCCAAGAATGACAAGCAGATCTTTCCCCTTATCCAGAGAGAAAATGAATGCTGCATCATCATCATCATCATCTATACATGGATGGGGCCTCTGGGATGTGGGGAGATGATGAAGAATCAGGCTACAGTGAAGCTGTGCTCCAGTTTGACTTCTCTTCCTCAGAAGGAGTGTCCTTGAGACCAGCACATCACCAATAGAGGGGAAAGAAGTGATCTTTAGCAAAGCTACATTGTACAGAAAGGTCAGGGGCCTGGGATGGCCCAACCTGCACAGTTGTGTTTATTATTTAATACTGTATCCTTACCCACGGGCATCCGAAGGCAAGGCCATGTCACTGTCCACAGCCTTGCCATGAATTAAGCCCCACCTTAAGGGCCTACAAGAAAGCTAGGGAGGGGACTTTTACAAGTAGTTGTAGTGATAGGACAAGGGGTGATGGCTTCGAACTGGAAGAGGAGAGATTTAGATTAGAAATTAGGAAGAAGCTCTTCACTCTGAGGGTGCTGAGACCCTGGAGCAGGCTGCCCAGGGAAGCTGTGGATGCTCCACCCCTGGATGTGTTCAAGACCAGGTTGAATGGGGCCTTGAGAAACCTGCTCTAGTGGGAGGTGTCCCTGCCCATGGCAGGGGGTTGGAACTGGATGAGCTTTTAGGTCCTTTCCAACCCAAAGCAGGCTCAGCTGAGCACATTCAAAAAACCCGAGCGCTCACATCACAAAAATTAGCTCACCACAACCTCACCAAATGACAGAGCATCAAGTCGCCCCTACGAGACGTAAGGAACATACAGAACTAATTGGAAATACTCAACCATCCAGTTGTGACTAGCAGCAGCTTGCCAGCAAACAGAGGCAGTCACAGGACTGGATGCTCAGTCTTAGACAAGAGTCACACTGGATGTGCGACTGCAGCAAAATTGTTCTAAACTCCCCATCACATGAAGCAGCACGGCCCGTCCCTACGTGCAGGCAGAACACAGCGGCCAGCAGAGTGAAGCACAGCGTACTGGAAGTACTGGAAGACAGTCAAAGATGACCTTCCCAGTCACTTTCTTCCCCTTAGACCCAATGAATGATGTTCTCTGGTAAGAGAATCGTCTCCTCCAGGACTTCATGTCTTCCACACCCATCCACTCCTGTTTTACCTCTTCTCCTCTTCCAACTGGTTCAACAACTCAATCTTCTCCTTCTGCATCCCATCCACCAGGGCTCGTGCTCGCTGGAGGTTTCCTTCTGCTTCCGTGACGTACTGCAGCAAAAAGAGGAGCCCGAGATGCAGATCTTAACAATACTTGATGTACAGAGTTGTTTAAAAAAGGATCAGAACCAGGAACAGACGGTTCTGACAACCCATTTCAGAGGATGCTAAGGTAAGAAGGAAGATTTTCCAAAGAGCCCAGTAGGTAGGTAGCAAAAAGAAAAAGCCCGCTGCTGATTCTCCAGCAGCTTCAAACTTGATCCACACTTGAGTGCCCCTGACTTGAGCCCTTTGGAGAATCCACTTCTGATTAAGAGTTAAGAACTTGAAGTCTGAACAGCTTTGAAAATCTGGTCTGAGGTTACCAGGGACAATTCAGCCCTGGTCATGAAGCGAGAGACACATCTGACAGGAGTTAATTCATTTGCTACTAGTAGTTACTGGAAAATACCACACACAAGGAAAATGTCAGTTTGCAGTTGTTTTGCCCATTTCTCCTGCATTTGTGACAGGCAGCTGTGACCCAGCACAAAGAGAGACACGGCACCATTCCTTGCTCTCCAGTAGCTGCCTGAGGTTTACAAACATGAGCAAGGAATTTAGGACAACGGCAGTTGTTGAAGAGCCACGTATTGATGAACAGCACAAACACAACTCTTCCACTTAAACATTCAAGTGCATAAAATGTCATTTGTGCAATAAAAAAACCCCACAAAACCTTATCTGATGAGCTTGTTTTCCTGACAAACCTCTTGACTTCATTAATGGGACAAAGCCACCCTCTGTGGCAGGAAAGCAGTGCCATACGAAGGGAGCTGATGTTCTCAGCGGTGGCTGAGCATCAGAAAATCCACTGCAATGCAGTCACAGCCAAGGCCAGACTGGGTGTCCAAGGGCAACAAGTCTGCCCTCCCCTTGTATTTCAGCATTGAAATGTATTGATCCACCAGACACAAACTCTCTACTGCCTAGTTACTGGCACAGCCCATTCTCTGCTGCTGGCTCGGGGCACAGAGGGGACATGTGACACTGGCAGGACAGGAGAAAGAGCCTCAGCTTAACTCACCAGGCAGGAAGCTGTCTCTACATAAAAGGCAGAAATTCAGAGCCCAGGTTTCACATCAGGAAGCTGCACAGGGGTAATGATGCGGTTTGGAACTTTCAGAGGATGCCACATCACCTCCTACCTGCTCGTGCTGGGCCTTCATGATGGCAATCTCCTTCTCCACCTCACAGATGTGACTGGTGGCTTTGGCGACCTCAGCTCGCTCCAGGTCACGCTCTGCCAGCAGCTGCTCGATGTGCTGCTGCTTCTCCTTCAGTGCCTCCTGGAGAGCTGTGGTGCCAGAGATTTTTCGGGCATATCGAGAAGAGGTCTCTGTCAGCTGGAAAAAAAAAAAAAAGAGTTAAAAAGAGACAGGTGTAGAGCTATGTCTTTCCCAGTCTGGAATAGTGTGAAGTCCTTGGTAAGATATGGAATGCAGCTCACCTACGGATCTCGTACCAGGCCGTACAGAGCGGCAGTTCCAGCTCCGGACCCTACACAGGGGGTTAACAAGTCTGCAAAATGTCTGGACATTGCTCACAAGCTCAATAGCTCTTCTAACGCCGCAATGAAAGCGCCACTTCCCAAAGGACGGGACGTGGGCTGAGAACTGGGTCAGGGAAGATTATCATGTATAGTATCATCTGCCTTCTTAATTCTGTTTTATTGATGACCTGCACTGCTGCAGTCCCAAACAGCGAGCTCAGCTGGGAGGGCTGATCTCAGCCCGTGGGCTACTTTGATCCTCTCAGTAACAGACACTGCACCCTCATCCCCAGCCAAGACCGCTGCAGGTGCTTTGCAGCACACGTTACAGCAGAGCCAGAGCTTTTAATAATATTGCTGCTGGTGCTGGTGTCTGCTGTCCTGAGCACCTGCCAAAGCACAGGGCATGTGATCCAGGGCAGCGTCACCACCGCAGAGAGGAGCAGTCACCGCAGAGCTCTGGCGTAGCTGCTCGACGCAGCAGGGCACGGCTGCTCAACCACGTGGGATGGGCAGCAACGGCACTTTTCTGCTGACATCCCGCAGAAAACCTGCTCTTGACAGTGGAGATGAGATTTATCCCATTGCAAACAGGAGTTCAGAGGCTCTTAAATGATCAAAATTGCCCTGTGTCTGTTACGACTCCGGTGTCCATGGAGGGAGTCCTATTTGTAAGGTGGGTAACAGTATCGTAGAGTCATAGAATCGTTTGGGTTGGAAGGGACCTTAAAGATCATCCGGTTCCAACCCCCCTGCCATGGGCAGGGACACCTCCCATGAGACCAAGTTGCTCAAAGCCCCATCAGTATCCCACACTCCCCTCTCCTCATCTCAGTAATGGCGAAGGAGCAGCTACCCCAGTGCAGCTACTGCTGAAACAAAGCCCCAACCCTCCCACTCTGCAGAACCAAGACCTGGCAGAAGCAGATCGAGGCTGCACAGTCGATGGAAAGAGCCACTTACCAGCCCGCTGCGGCTGGGCCTGCCCCCAACGGACGATGCCACCGAGCTGACGGAGCTGATGGAGGAGCTGCTGGGGCTGTGGGTTAAGGCTGACACTCCCATGGCCATTCGTTTGCTCTTCTTCGCCTTGGCGGGGCTGGTTGACGGGAACCCAATCCGGATCACCTTGTGGATGGGAGCGAAGAGGCCAAACTTGGGAGGGCACTGAAAATACCTGTAACACAGGAGATGCACCACGTCAGAAAGCAGCAGAACATCCATCTCACCCAAGCCTTGCAGAATGGCATTGCTCAGCAACACGCGAGCTTGGCCCTCAGCACATCTCCCGGTGATTTGCTGTGGTACTTTTTCCTGCGTGCAAGTGGTTGGATTATTCTCCTTTCCAGACACTCAGAGTGGTGGCAATCTCTTTGTTTCCACTTGTGGGGCTTAAGGAGGGAAGCCTGAGATAACTGCCATGCAGTATTTGCAGAGCAATGCCAGGAAAGACCCATATGGTGGCCTGGATAGCAGAGAGATCCCAGTACAGAAGCCCAGTGAGAGCACAGGCACTCCAGCCTCCCCAAGAAACCAAGCTCCTCAAGAAACCAAGCTCCCCAAGAAACCAAGCTCCCAACACTTGAGTGTGTTTCTCTACCCTGCTTTGCAAGAAAGTCACGTAGTAAAGTGTGTCGAATAAAAAGATTTGAATCGTAGAGCTCAGTATAAATGCTCTACAGGGTCTTTCTTCCCAAAACAGAAGGGGAAAGTAGCAGCTCCTAATTTTGAAGCTAAAAATAGAATTACAGCAAACTCCAGTGTGTGGCATTTCCTCTGAGTGGCAGAGAGAAACTGGTTCCCACGCAAAGAAACTTAGACAGAAGCAAGCATGAAAAAGGGAGGATCAGGTAATTACAGCGCAAGCTCTCTTCCACAACTGCAGCGAGCCAAATGATTATGTCTCTCCGGAGTCCTTTTTCAGAATACAAATGAGCCAAAACCCACGGTGTCAAACCTTGGAAACTCCTTCAGAGCTTGGGCCGAGCGGCTCAAGCCAGGGTTTATCTGTTGGCAGCCAGCTGCACTGCAGCAAGGGAAAACCACATCACCCCCAGGCCTTCCATCCCCTTCTTTCGAGGGATTAGCCAACAGGAAACTCTCTTTTAAGGGCTCTTTCTCACAGCCTTCGTGGCAAGGCAAAGGCTAAATACTGGGCCACATAATAGTCTGCCCTACGTGAACATAAAACCCCCCTGCTAATGAATAAGCAACATGCACCCAGCTTTGCTAGCACAAGCCCTCTCTCTCCAGATGTGAGCAGCTGCTCCCCTGATTCCCTTTGATTTTTAAGTGCTGGGAGCCACACGGCTGTGTCACAGGCAGACCTCTGTGTGCTTGGGAGGCCAGAGAGCAACCTGATCTCCAGCCAGATGAGCAAATGATTCATTTGAAACATCTGCTCAAGCCCAAATTTTTCTGTAACAATCTTGAAAAAAAACCCCAACCGCCTACGACCCAAGAATCCCTTACCCTCCTCTGCTTGCTGCCAACACGGGCCCTTGGGTTTGGAAAGTAGCCACACCACAGGCTGACCTCTCTGCAGAATGGGGACCCAGGGAAGAAAATTAGCCTGATCTCTTCCAAACCAGCCAAACCCTGCCCAGCATCGCGTTCTCACACTGCAGCAGGCACAGGCAGACCAACAGTATGGTTGGACTTGATGATCTTAAAGGTCTTGTCTAAACTAAGTGATTGGATGGCACAGTCCCTTCCCACAGGTCTGTCTAGACTGGCACTTGCAGTTGTGCTCAATGCCAAAGGCCAAGTCCCTCAAAAGCCCCTGACAACTCTTAGCAAGTCCAAACTTGCAGCACTAGGCCTGCTCATTTTCTTTTAGTCCAGACTGGAAGTGGTTGCAATTAACTTTTATAGGTCAGAAGCCATAACTGGGTCCAGAATCACTTGGCGGAGAAAAACCCCAACGTATCTGCTTGACAACCAAGCTCTGCTCTCCCTGAGTGCTCAGGAGCTCTACACTCACATTGCAGAAAAGAAACAGGGAAGGAAAGCGGGGCTGTTGTGACGGCAATGGAAAGTGCCAGCGAGAAACAGCACAGGAAGTTTTGAAGTAGATTAAAAAATATCTTCAGTATCCAAGGCTGACGTGTTTCAGACTATGTAAAAGCAAAGGTATGAGTGGTTTAGTGGGCAAAGACTCCCATAAAAGCAGAGGCAGAGAAGGAAGAACAGTAAAATCAGCAGATAAAGGTTAATACACCAGAGATGAGTAAGTAGAACTTGCTTGGTTTTGTGGAAAAGAAAAAAACAAAACCCAAAACTCATAACAGAACCTCTCTAGTCTCCCGTGCAGACAGGAAAGCAGATGCAGCCAACCTCAGTGCCTCTGCAGCACCCAACTCATGTACAGAGAGGGGCTCACCACCGTGACCCCCTGTCCTCTTGGGCACTGCCGCTGAACCACAGCCCACAGGAGCCTCCACCAGAGAGCCACAAGCTGCTTGGGAAACCCTGGCCCTTCAACCCTCCCCTGATGCACATCCAGACCTGGAGCTCTTTCCTGAACCTGCAGGAAAATCAGAGTGACCCTCCACAAGTATCAGCCAGCGCACCACCAACTCAACTGGAGTTGTCCATGGTGGCAAAGGTGGCGACAATGTCCTTTGCTTGCTTCTTTGCCCACGTGTTGCCTCTCTGCCCCCATGTTGCCCTCTCTTACTCCCACCAGCCTCCGCTGTCTGCGAGTCAGGCCCCTGGACTCAGCTCTCCTTCTGGAGCAGGCTGCTCCTGCGGCACCAAGCGCTGCTCTCAGCAGCCAGGCCAAGGATGCTCACTAGATGGCAACAGCCACCAAAGCAGAGACTCCAGAGTTCTGGATGGTCCCTGCCCAGACTGATTCAGGCAGGACGAGCTCAGGGCACTGTCAGGAATCCTGAAAGGTCACAGTAAACATGGGTGGGAGTGTCTGAGGGGTGCCCGTGTGCACCAAGGGAAGTGGTTTTACTGTGTTGGCTTCTCCTCCAATACACTGCTGTTGAAATCTGCACGTGCTGTAAGAAAATCAGAAGGTTGGATGAAGGCCCAAAGGACAAACAGGGACAATGCTGCAACCTGTAGCCAAATCCTTGGTGGACAGAGCTGGAGAGAGCCCGTGTACCACTGCTGTACCAGCTAGCATCCATTACTGCCACCAGATCTGCAAAGGATGCAAGCGGCAGGGATGTCTTACAGACTCCTCTCAATCTTCCCTATTTAATCCAAACCTCTTAATTCACTCCTGCTGCCTGATCCCTGCTGTGGAGCTCGATTTTTCCTGCTTTTGATAAAGTGTGAAACAAAGGAGAAGCCTTGCACACAGGGCACACACCGTAACAATCTCAGCCAAGACGTAGCCGTTTCAGATTTATGACCTCCAAGGGCTGGATTTCAAAACACAGCCACAGAGGTGTGAGGACAAAAGGCAGAGCATGCCCCTTTACACTCACATCTACCTTCCACACCTCCCACATGCACAGAGAAGAAAAATCATTTCTGAGCATCTTGAAGATAAAGCTTCAAGATATTTGTAGTGCGTGATAAAGAAAATAGGGACTTGGATTCACTCTGTCACTCTCTACCATCTCGGTTCTTTTCTTTCGAGAATAGGCTGGGACCAGTCATGTGCTGTCAATCATTTGCTTGTCCTGACATTGAACAAGGCAGCATTTCTGGTATTTCAAATTCAAGCAGATGGCTGCTGGACAAAACGAGGCTGACCCAACACAAGAAACTTATTGCAGAACCTGAGATCTAACAAGGGAAGAACTCTCAGCTCCTCCGTTTCAAAGTTAAATCTCACCCCTAATGCAAGATTCCCTTAAGAAGCTCCAAGAAATCAACAGTATTTCCCACTAAAGGAACTCGTGAAGGACAAGGAATCAGTTCCACGTTTATTGAAGCCAGGGTCCAAGTGCTGCTGCGTAACTGATTTGAACATGACCAGGCTCAAGATCTGAGGATGGGGGACATTCCCTTCCCTAACTTCTACAGAAACAGAAAGAGCTTCCCAGCGAGATGTCCCTGTCTTGTTTTACGGACACTAACAAGGACTTTTTTTTGAAAAGAAAATAGTGGAGGTGCCTATGAAGGCAGAGATGGTAAGAACAATCCACAGACAGCTGTCACACTACAGAACTAGTACAAGGACAGACAACAAAAAGATGTTCATTCAGATCTCTGGAAATTTGTCCTCAGAAGAAACAGAACAAATAACATTAAGCCGGGGAAGAAAGTCAAATCTTATCTTCTACGCTTCTGACAGGGTGAATTATAGATACAGTGCAAGATGAAAGTTTCTGAAGGGAATGTGTGGTGGAAAGCAGAGCTAATGCAATCACAGAATCTATTTCCAGCAAGAACTAAATCTCACTGTAAGTTACCTTCTCTCCCTACTCTCTCTGGTTTCCTGAAGCCACTCAGGTTACTTCACAGATGTTATCTGATCCTGCTTTAAAATGCTCCGGTGACGAGGTTTCTATTGATCTCCCTCCGAAGCTATCCCAAAGCCCAGAAGGCTCAACATTGAAGCCTTCCTCCCGGCCCACAGTGTCCAACCAAACACAGCCCTAGCTCTTCCTCCCAGGTCCAAATGGCACTTGATGCCCAGGAGGACCCTACACGCCCCAGGCTGGGTTTGAGAACGCACAGTACCTTGTACCAGCAACCGCCCCGTCGTTCTTCCCCAGGGGTTCATCCAGCTCCACACCACACCACTCGCCTTTGGCAAAGTCCGTCTCTCCCACGTAGCGCACAACGCCGGTCTTTGTCCCACCGACCTGTTGGAGAGAAGATGGCGAGGGTCAGAGGTGGCAGTAGCGGCACTGCTACGAGGGGATTGCAGCTGGGACAGTTATGGGACAAGGGGTGGAAGAAGACATCAGTATTTTCTGTTTCAGATGCAATGAAACCAGAACAGAGAGTTTTCATACCAAGTTCTCCTGGCATTAAAGGTGTTGCTCCAATAACTACAAGCTGGATGTCAAACTCCCCCTTTTGGACTGGCCTGCCTGGAAGATCTCAGAACAAATATAATGAAAACATATTTCAAGGCCCCAATTAATGGTATAAAATTACTTGTGAGGCCATGAAGGAGCTGAAGCTCTCCAAGCACAGCTCATACCTGCCTTCCGTAAAGAGCTGCACCAGCGGGGGCTCGGTCCTGTGCTCTTTCAGGGGCCAGTTCTGAGCAGCATTGGGACAGGACATGAAAGGGACAAGCTGAGCCAGGATCCAGCCTGTCCCCACACAGGGTTTGCTAGGACATAGCCAACAGCCCTCCCAGCAAACCTCTCAAAACAGAGGTGTTTTGTACAGGAAAACAACTCAGTTTTTCTTCACATCCCACACCAACTTGTGCCACCAGCGAGCTGCATGGGAAAGGGTCTCAGCTCACTGCAAGGCTTCCACTACCACAGGTTTCTCATTTCCATGGAGAAATGAGTATAAAAATCACACCTTTTGCTCCCATGTGGACACTTCAAGCTTTCAGAGTGCTGAGGAGGCTCTAGGAGAGAGTAAGTCAGGACTGTATGACGCTGGGTTTTGATCACTGCAATGAGAGGACATCTCACTGAGCAGCACCTGCCTCTGCACCAGAAGCTCCTACTTAGATATTTGTGCTGAGAAAAGAAAGGTGGAAAAGTCGGAGGGTGGAAAAGGAGGAGGGTGGTTCTAAAGTCTCATACTTTAAGTAAATCAGCATGGGATTGAAACTTTTTTTTAGCCTGTCTTTGCTAAAGTCGAGGTTCAAGGAAAAGAGCTTAAAAAAAGTTTAAAATTAAATTTGCAGCTTTGTTAACTAGTCGTTAATTTTCTTATTAAATTTTCCTTAAACAAGTATCAACAGAGTAATATCCTCCTACAGAAAACGGCGACAGTCAAAGGCAGAAATCTCCAGATTGTGTATTCCAGGGTAGGGATGTTACCGATTTATCAATTCTGAATCTCTAAAAAATTTGAACGTTGCTTCTGCAAAGGAGAAAGAATTTTCCCAGTCTAAAAATAACTGCACCTGAATGGACTGGAGAACACAGCTCTGAAGCCTGGGTCCTACCTCAAGCCCTGGAAGGCTGTGCTGCAGCGCACAACTTGCGTTCGTCTTCTGCAATTTCTCTCCCTGGGGATTCAAAGTGCTGCTTATAGAAAACTCTTTTGTTGAGGATGTTCTCTTGGATATAGGAAGGAGGGAAATATTTGCCGGCAGGAAGAGCGTCACAAGAAAGCTTTCTGCTCCTACATTCCTGGTGTCCAGGCGTGAAAAGATGATTTAATTTCAGTACTTGGCAAGTTACAGATTTCAACAGTTGCAGTAAAATTCTTCACCTATCACTCACCGTCAAAATGACAGTCCCCTTTTTGATTTATTTGAGTTTATACAGATTTAGCCTCTTAATATTAATGGCATGATTTAAAGCCACTCTAATACATTTCTTTAGCTGCAAGTTGAACTCAATATAGATGTAATTCATCTTAATGTCACTTAAAGGAACTTGTTGTTGCTGGTAAGCTCCTTCAATTTTGTTTTTAATGAGTTTTAATTACAGATATTGAGCCACATTTCCTTCACCAAGCCACATGATCCTGATCCCCCTCATGTAAACACCTGAAAAACCTGATGAGCTCTCTCCACCAGCGTGACTCTTGTGCTCTTCTGGGGCATCTACTAGAGGTCCACACGAACAACAGGATCACTCAGCTACACCCCGCAGGTATTAATTATTTCAAAAAGCTCTTTCCACGGAGGAGAGAAAATAACTGGCCCTATTAACTCAATACACACTAATTACTGCACAGTTTGGGTGTTGGCATAAAAGAGCAGGTCCCATTCCTACTCCACAGCCATGAGTGATGTTCACCATCAGCGAACACGCTCAGCAGAGATCAGGGCTCACCCTCTCCCCAAACAGCCACACGATTCTCTGCTTCCGAAGCAATGTAGTTTATTTTCTCTTTCAAGCATTAATTATTCTGCCATCTCCTCTGTCAAACATGCCCTTGCCACACAGCACGCTCTTTTCCCCCAAGCCAGAAGGGACACATCTGCTGTCTGACAGCCTGGCCTCCCCACATCCCAATGGGGCTGGCAGTACAGTCAGAAGCCAACAGCACGCTGTCACATCCACACGCCGACGCTTGACCCTCTTTCTTGAGCTTCCCATCTTTTGGCAGGCACATCAAAACACTTACGGACGGAGAGCCCAGAAAATTCCTCTGCCTCAGACACGCGGATTTAGTCAGCCCTGATAATCTGCCAGTGCTGCTACAATAAGTAATGTGGTTTGCAAAAAAACAGCTGGCAGCTCCAAACAGCCCCATCCAAACAGAGGTGTTTGTTTCTATCAGAGCCTTCAATAAATCAGAGGTATCACCTTGGCAGGAGGATAAAAGGCAGCTTTACGGAAGACTCGGCTGCATCTCTCAGCCTGGCACAGGAACCGCACCTTCAGCTCACCGAGCGCCCGGAGTGAAGCAGAGAAACTGGATGGGGCAGCTCAGCTCTCTGCTAAAGCAGGATGAGCCAGCGCAGAGCTCAGGAGGCTGTTGCGAGCTCAGCTACAGCCCGGTAGCTCAGGCACCCCACGGCCTTTAGGGCTGACAAGTTTTGCACAGAAACAAACAAAACTCCGCAAGCTTTTCTGAGAAGCCTTTAACAGTTACCTTACCCAAAGTAGGACAAGAGGAAATGGCCACAAGTTGCACCAGGGGAAGTTCTGATTAAATATTAGGAAAAATTTCTTTCCTGAAATAGTAGTTAAGCACTGGAATAGGCTGCCCAGGGAAGCGGTGGAGCCACCATCCCCAGAGGGGTTCAAAAAATGGGTGAATGTGGAGCTTTGGGACATGATCTAGTGGCCATGGAGGTGTTGGGTAGAAGGTTGGACTTGATGATCTTGGAGGGCTTTTCCAACCTTAACGATTCTATGATTTTACTGCTGAAATTAATCACGTCCAAGAAAGTGAGATTTTACCAAATATACAGCATTACTGGGTTTAGTTATAGCTGTTGTATAAAAAAAAAAACCAAAAGGAGCTAAAAATAGCTCACTCTTGAAGCTCAACAAACCAGAACTCATGTTGAAAGAGCGATATAGGATTTTTTGTTTTGGAAGGTATTTTAACCAACATCAACATTCTCCGCTTCAGGTAAAACCACTTAAGATTAACTTTGAACAAGCTCCTGGTGGCCCACCCTCTCCAGCTGGACTCAAGCAGCCTCAGAGCCACACATCCCTGAGCTTTTGGGAAGTCCAGCTCCAGACTGAAGTTCTCTGCCTCAGCTCCAATGCCTTTTTTGTGCCTTTGACTAATGACCATCTTCCTGATCCAACCTCTCCTAGACAAAAGATCTCCAAGCGTCTCAAGAGACTGTCTTGGACTTGACCTTGACAATGAAATGAAGCCAGGAATATTTAACAGGTCTGTATCCTACCTGGTGAGTCAGAAAAGCAACACATACCCATAGGAGAAGGGCGTCCACATGTCCTCCTTGCTAACTGTGAGATCACTGACATCATGTTTTGCTACAGTTTTCTCATCAAAATGACAAAATTGGATCCAGACCAGTATCCCAGG
The DNA here is from genome assembly GCA_013396935.1 of Baryphthengus martii. Lineage (NCBI taxonomy): Eukaryota > Metazoa > Chordata > Aves > Coraciiformes > Momotidae > Baryphthengus > Baryphthengus martii. The sequence continues at coordinate 209,989 of VWZK01016514.1, read as the reverse complement.
GCTGAAAAGGACAATGATGCTAATCCTTCCAGACACTGTCTTCAGCAGAGCTGCTAATACATCATTTAAACAATTTACCAAATTAGCACCAGGCCGTATCTCAATCTGGCTGCTGCAAGTCAGGCTCCCTCCAGCCTGCATTTGCTCTTTTCCCCTCCTGTCCTCCCTGATCTCAGCAAGAACCTCTCAATGGCTCTTCTCAACCCAGGGCCTGCAATACATGCCAGTACTGCTCAGGGAGGAAAGAAAAATAGAATTATAAGCGTCATTTGGGCCAAAAGGGAGTGTCCCCGCCACGTCCCGTGTGGTTCAGGGTCAGCGATGGCTGCAGACCTGCAGCTCGAGCACAGCTCCAGGCAGAAGCCACAGAGATGCTGCTGCGCTGTCTGCTTAAAATTCCAATCTATCCATCTAAATTTATTTTCTCAGCTGCTTTCCAAAGCATTTCCACAAGACGGTGCTGCTGACCGAGGTGGGAACAGCAAGCGCCCCAGTACAGCCCAGTGACACGCCGCCTCTGCAGGGTTCCCGTGTCCCATGCTGGGTCTGGTGGAGCCCTGAGACTCTCCTGCCAGGCTGTGGGAAGAGAGAGGGAGGGGATGGTGCAGGATGGGCAGAGACAGGACATTTTCTGTACTCTGAGGACCTTCAACTACCTGTAATGTGCAGCACATCACCCTGCACTGTTACTGGACAAGAAATAGCAGCTCACCCTTACTGGCCAAGCGCTGCTTGCTCCAGTTTGAGCTGCTGGCTGTATCCAGTACGTAAACCGCAGCAGGCATCCTTTCCCTTGAGAAAAAAGGAGGCTTTCCCCCTCCCCACTCACCTGCCCAGACACAGAGCCTACTTCTACTCGAGCTGAGAGTGGTGGAAACTGTTTTTCCCCACTGCACGTGATTTAGCTCACGGGCTCTTCCAAGCACTGCTGTCATTTAGCTGTTCCGAGCATCGCCAGCAGCAGATCATCACACAAGGTTTAATTTACAGAGGGTGCTTTTGGCAGCAGCACGAGGCTGTGGGTCCAGCCGCTACAGATCACGTGAAATAATGACCTGTAGGTACCAGGGGGTGAACGTGCATACCTGTGGGAAACGTGTGCCACCGCTTCCCGGGGACTTGCCATTGCTGACAGCCAGGGACAGCGCTCGGCACGCTGGTGGTAAGGTGGAGACCTGGCTGGTGCTCAGGTTTGTCTGGAAATACAACTTACTTCAGGTGACACCAACCATCAGCGGTTTCACCTGACCACATACTCACTATGTCACCTGGTGAACACCAGAACTGACTTTCAGGGTGAGGGGTGAAAGAGACAACCAGGAATTACAGGACAGTCTTCCCCACGTGAAGTTACAGGAGTTTTAATAGTTTCTTTTAACCCAATCCTTTATCTCTGTGCTTTCCCATCCCCAAGCACTACTCAGCATTGCACAGGGATGAATCTGACAGCACTGCTGATGCAGGACATTTGTGCACATTTATCTTTCAGGCACCAGTGAGAAAATAACTTCCTAGGGAGGTGGTGTAAGAGGAAAGCCTAGAATTACAGCATCCCCTCTGAGGCCCTCTCTGACACAGAGTCCGCCCACGTTAATAATAGTTTGCTCCACCACAGGCCACCTACAACTCCTATTTAATGACAGATATCGCACACGGAAGACAAGGACTGGCCGACGCATCGGTCCAAATGACCGGTTGGGAGGGTGCGCGAGCGCACAAAAGGCCTCAAAGGGTTAATGTGGCAGCAGGGCAGGGGGTTGTTTTGGGCTATTTCTTTCCCCTTGGTTTGATTGCAGTGACAGGGAACACTGTTCCTGTGACAGCAGCTATTTCACACCACACAAGGGCAACCATCTGACACGGCAAGGAAAGAACTGGGACTAGGAGAACGACATTTTCCTGTCTCCTGAATCTCCTGAATCCTGCAAACAGCTGGAAGACTGAGCTTCCCACTTCACAAACCTCCACAGGGACAAAAATCCATCATTCCCATGCTCCCGTGGAAGGCCTTGGGCTCCGCTCTCCAGTCATGACACAGCACTTGCTGGTCTCCTTATGGACTGAGCTGAAAGCAGGCAACGAAATACTAAAAACACCTTCCCTGAAAATACTGCCTTGGTAGAACTACAGAATAGGATCCCTCCCTCCTTCCTGCCTGGTTTGCAATAAGGAAATAAGTCACGAGGCTTATTTCATGAGATTGTCCATCTGGAAAGCCCTCACTGGAGCACTGCTGCACCTCTAAGACTCCAGCAAACTGGGAGAGCTCTGACATTAAACCAGGAAAAGAAACACCACGAATCCTTCCTTCGTAACACCTCAAGTGCCTTTGCAGCAGCGAGGCTTCGGCCTCAGGCACCGAAATAGCTCCGAGCGAGCTGGAGGCAGCAGAGTATTTGTCCCTGCCCAAGGAGAAAGGCTCAGGCAGCAATTCTTGCCAGGGAGTCTCGAATGGAAATGCTCTCTCACTCAGGTGGTCAAAGGCTTTCTGCAGCTTCAGGCTGGCAGAGCAGGGCTGGAGCAGGGGGGATGCTAAGGAAAAGGACACGGTTATTTTATTCACGAGAATTTTCTGTCATTTGCCAGGAGCCAGAGGTTGCAACACACCACAAGCAGAAACGCTTTGCAGCATGGAGAGGAGAAAATGATTAAAATCACACGCTCAGAGTGGAGCCCAGAACCTATTTCCACCAGCCTGGCCAGCCAACAGCTGAGGCACCGGCTCCATCGGAATCTCCCTGCTAGTGCTGCTTCTGCTACTCCTGCATCTGTTCTGGTCTCGGCCACCCACAAGTTCTAACAAAATCACAAATCTAGAATCCATCAGAAGGGTATCTGGGGCAACATCTCACAGCAAGAGACTCCATCAGCCACCGGGGTAGAACCTGGCCCTTTCATAGGCTTGTTGATCACTGCACTTTGGTACTGAAGATTGCAGTCCCCATTGGGAGACAGAAGAATGGCTGAAGGGCAGAATACCTCCATTAAGAAGATTTTTATTTTAAATTATTTTTTATTTAGACTGATACGTAGAGAACAGCCACCTCCTGCCCACCCTTCTTGAGAAAGCCACCACATCTAGAGTGGAAGGAGTTCTGCTGCTGAGAAAGCCTCCCCCCAAAGCATGTAAAAAACATTTTCTGAGGCAAAAAATCACAGCAGAGATTCTCTCCAAGCAAAAAATGCTCAGCTGCTCCATTGCTCTGTTTCCATCCCTTCTTTCCGTGGAGAAAGGCAACAAGCCAGCCTCACATCACCAGCAGCACTCCAGCAATGATCACACTTGAGAAGCTTCATTTTTCAGAAAGCAAAGGTTAATTGTTCCACATTCATCTGCCAGACTTCAAGAGATGAGTTCCACAATATTAAGGTGGGGTTTTAATCTCTTTAATGTAATTTTTGCATCTCTGGGACAAAAAGTCCAAGCTAGAAATTGCCAAAGGCAAATATTATCTAATTCTTCTAATGGAAAGCTTCTAATGGAAAGCTAAAAGTCACTTTTTTTTTGTAACTGCTAGAGAGTCAGAAAGGGTCTCAGAGGAAAGTCAGTGAAAAGCAAAAATGTCTTCAAGCAATAATGGACTTTAATGAAGTTAAAGAAAACCACCAGCAGGAAATGACCGGAGCGCAGAGCAGCCAGGTGTCCGTCTTACAGCCCTGGAAGGGAGCCCTGCAACCTGGTGCTCCATCCACTGCGTAATTACAGAGCACGCCCGTCCTCCCTAACTTGAAATGCCTTTGGTGGATCCCATCTGCCTAAAAGCCGTTCTCAAACAAAAAGAGAATCTTATAGAAAAGCACAAAGAGCAATAAAAACAACCAAACCCGAACCAATCCCCAGAGGACAAGAGCAAAGATTTACTCAGGGAATTTGAGGCAACTCAGGTTAACCCAGAATCATTGTTTATGTATTCAAACACCGAACATGATTAGCTGACATCTCCATTACTAAAAAAAAAGCCATCTGCCAAGCCAAACACACGGTACTGAACCATAACGGCAAATGATTTCTTCCTGTTGTCATTATCAGCTCTTTTCCTGGACCTCTACTGCTGCATGCAAACAATTCCCGACGTTTCTGTAAGCTGAGCACTCCTGCTAGAGCCACGGAGACGCTGAGCTCATGCCAGATTCTCTCGGTTAGAGTTATTACACTAACAAATCATAGCACCAATTTTGTAACACCTGGAGAGGATAAATTAGCTGGCAGGGCTTTTAAAGCTGCACCTTCAATAAAACTAAACAAAAAACGCCAACCAAAATCCCTGGCAAAATCCCCAACAGAACTCCATGGAACCCAGGGGCAGAGATGGCAACAGGCTGGGTTGCACAGGTATGATGAAATCTCCTCCATCTGCAGGGGCCTCACCAAGTGTGAAGTGGACAGACTCAGCCTTGGGGAGCTCACAGTCAGGAGAAGAGAGTGGCTAAACATTCCCGCCTGGAGGACACTATTCCAGTGTCTGGCCGGTTTAGAAAGAAGAGAGCCAAGTTTACTGTAGATTTGATATTTTGTGGTTTACCTTCTACAACTGCTGCTCCTAAACTGGGAAGTTCTCCCCTGAGCACTCTGCCCACTCCTTGCAACAGCTAAAGGACAAAACAGGAGCAAACAAACAAACTGATCAAAGGAGGAGCGATTTCTCAGGTTCGTTTTTCCCTGTGCGTAGCTCCTTTAACACACCAACATGAAGCATCAGTTCAGGTGAACACAGAGAATGTCTCTGGCACCTTCCCCTGTCCATCCCTACCCCTGGGACCAGCAGTGGCTTTGAGGGCAGTAGGGATGGGGAGGGGAGAGAGGCAGACTCTGGTCAAGTCAGGAAGAAGATGGACAAGCGACAAACCCTTGAGCAGCTGCCAGCTCCTCCTGTCACACAGGATGCAATGCACATTTAGGGGAAAATCTGAGAATATAGAACTGCCCCACCTCTCCAGCTGGGTCTGCATGTTCACACTAGATTTATTAAGTGTCACATCCAGTGGGCACAAGCAGAATCCACCTTCAGCTTCCCCCCCCCGGCTCTGAAAATGAACAAATATTCAATTGTTTTAAAGTTTATTTCAATAGAATGAAAACTATTGGACAACTCCACAAGGTTTTGATGTGGAAGTGCACTGCTACCTTCGAAATTTTATCTGTAAATGCCAGAGATACCTGACATTTGGACACAGTACATCCCAAAACCCTCAGAGCAGGTTGTGCCACATGAAGTTTTGACACAGAAGACACGTGTGGTCTGCCCCAGCTGCTCGGTCCTCCCCAGCCACCCAGGGCTGCTCTGATGTGGCCCAGCCGCCCACGGTCCCCACGGGGCTGCAGAAAGCAAAGGGGTCAACAGCAGCAGCTTGAGCTGCAGCCTGCCCAGGGTTGCTGCTGTCGTCAGCAGAAAAACTCGCTCTCCAAGACCACAAAGGATGTTTGAGCCTGTCTCTGACACCCCCCAGGCACACTCCTCCTGATTCATATTGGCCGTGGAGCCACGTTCTACCATACCCATTATCAATCAGATGGCAAGTGTAGACTGACACCTGCCTGCTACTGCTATTGGTATTGGAAGCAGGTGTCCCCAAAAGGAGATGCTCCACAGCTAACTTTGAATGGGAGCCGGACTGCCCAGGATGCACAAAGACTAACCCTCCATAACCTGCCACTGCTCTATGTCACCTTTAGCTTTGGAATCCAGGGATATTACTGGGGACAGTCGCAACAGAGCCGTGTTCAAACCCTTGGCTCTTCCAGTATTTGTTATCACAGTGCGTATCGTTCATGGTAAACAAAAGGAAACTCAGTTTTTCCATGTTTCAATACATTTCTTTTCCTTTTACTCTCCACTGAAAGCACTGCTCCTTTGCTAGGACACAAATGGTGACAAGCCTGCTGGCAAACTTCCAGTAAGGCGTTCTTAGTGCAAGTGGGGCATTTTGGCTTGAAGTCATCAGTGTTCTCTCCTAGATAACGAAAACACCACCAGAAATCAGATGTGGAGCGCCCATCCCTCAGTACAGTGAGCTCTCCCAAAGCTCTGCCCTTTCCTAAAAATAACTGCAAGTTCTTTTCTGTACAGGAAAGGAGTCAGTGTCATATGTAACACATGAAAACTGAAGCACCAAAAGGGGAGTGACCATCTAGGAGAGATTCTTGCAAATCCTTGCAGAGCATGTATGACCACATGCAACATGACATTGTGCTGCAAACTCCTGGAAAGCCCCAATACACACCATTATACGGAGTATCGCTGGATTGGAAAATAATTATCACTGATTTTTCTGTTTTCCTCTCACATTTGAGTTGCTCTCTCTGACCTCATTCTACTGCTCAGACCTTGCAATACAAGAAACACTCTGGAATATGTTCCTTGCAGCAATGTGAAGGAGAGGCAGGCATGGCCAGAAGACACGGAGTCCCAAATAACAGTGAATGCAGAAGTTCAACACCCGCTTGGTTCAGGGCACCCCTTCCAGGACCACACTCTGTCCCACACCTCACCACCAACTCTGTCCTTTTGCTTCATCCCGAGCCTGACCAGGAACACTTAGGGAGGGGACAAATTATTGTCCTTTCGTTCTAGAGGGACCCCACGATCAACTCACCAGCACGCGATCTCCAAGCCGTAAGTCCTTCTCCCCTTTTTTCACGGACCCACTGTCCGAGAGGTTAGATCCGGACTCGTTGCCCGTCTTCATGGCGCTGTTCAGGACGCTCTCCCGCAGGGGGATGACGCGAGTGGAGAGCGGTGGCGTGGCCGTCCCCGAGTGCAGAGACAAGTTCTGAGCCGTTAGGGAGTCCACGGAAGGGGCGTCGCTCCCCGAGCCCTCGGCCACCGGCTGCCGCGTCAGCTTGGACGGTCGCGTAAAAATCCCCTGCAGCGGCTGGCATTCGAAGTAACGTACTCCACCGACAGAGCCGTCATTCTTACCCACCGGGTCATCCAGAACGACCCCTGCCCACTGGCCCGGAGCAAATTGCGTCTCCCCGAGATACTGGATCACACCTGGCTTCACTCCGTTTACCCAGACACGTTCGCCCACCACAAAGTCTCCCAGGAAATCATCGCCCACCTCGGCAACCTTTGAACCCGACTTCTCGGCGCTGGCGGTGGAGGTGGTACCCTGCTTGTGTAAAGGTGAGCCTGTGAATCAAGGGAAAAGAGGTTTTGGTATGAGAAGAAATCCTACAAGGCAGCCAAAACACCAGGAAAGGGCATTTATAAAAAGGAAACATCTAGGACCACAACTTGGGTTGCAGGTTTAAACCAGGAGAAGGCGAAAACCTGAGCGATCCCGTTACTTACACATCTTCCCGGGCAGGAAAGCAACCTGCACAGAAACCTCCGGCTGCTGCCCCCTCCCTGCAGCTCTCACACACAACAGAAAGAACCAACCCCATGTCTTCATCCCTCTTCTTAACACCCCCTTACTCCCAGTCCCTCAGAGCACCAAAGGGTATTTTGTGTGGCAGCACTGTGTGAATGAGTTCAAAGGGACACAAGTGGGGCTAAGCGGATCAAAAGGAGACCAACGAACTGCTGCTTTGAAGAAAGAGGCCAAAGTCTTCCTTTCATCCAAAAAAAAAATAATAAAATAAAATAAAAGAGTGAAACACTGATGTTTAGTACCTGGCACTATGAGAACTCCACGTGTTTGGATCCAGCCAAGTTAGCCCAAGCATTGAGAGTCCCACCAAGGGCACTAAGAGCTCCTGTGGGACCACGCAGCTGCCTCTGCAAAGGGCTTGGTTTTCCCAGCAGCTGCTGTGGCCTTTGCTGGAGCAGAACCCAGCAGTGAGCAGACACCTGGGGTATGCTCAGGATAAACAGCACATCTATAAACAGGAAGCATCTACCAGCCCCTGCATGCAGAGCCTTCCAGGGCTGACACGCCGTGCCCCGAGCTCCATAAAACTTGCAGGAAAGAACACACTCGTTCCAGCATCAGACCGTCAAGCTGTAGCCAGACCTCCGGCAACGCTTCGCTGCGCTGGGAGAAGAAAAACTGCAGGTGATGCTGGAAATTCACTGTCCCACTCACTCTCCGGCACACCCCTGATCGGCCAAACTCTCTCTAATACACAAGGAGACCCTTAAACATGTGACCAGTGTCCAGAGGGGAACAAAGACCACCTGAGCAAACGAGTTAGCAGTGACCCCACTCTTGGTGACCCCAGCGTCAAGCGATCACAAACCTTGGGCTTTCAGCCTAAGCCCCAGGGGAACGAAAGACAAGGACATAAGGACTTCATTAAAATTCTCTGAAAGTTAAAGCATAAGGTTAAGTAAAGCCCTAAAGGAAACCACACAAGAGATTGAGGAAATAAGATTGCAGAATCAGATCCAGCAAGTCACATCCATCTCTGAAAACATTGCAGGTCAGGCTGGATGGGGCTCTGAGGAATCTGATTCAGCTGAAGATGTCCCTGCTCAGTGGAGGGGAGTTGGGCTAGATGGCCTTGAAAAGTTTCTTCCAACCCAAACCAGTCCATAATTCTATGACTCTATACACCATGGACCTTCGGTCATCCTAAGCTCTTGGTAGCACCAAGGTCCCAAGTGTGTTTGTCCCCTACAGCTGGTGTAGGGGGCGGGGTGTGTGTGTGCATGAGACTTGGTCCCACACCTCCTGTGCTCAATGAAAGCTACCCAGACTCTTCAGGCAAACTTTCAGCTGAAATGCCTGGGTGCCACCAACCAGAAATGCCTAAAGGAAGGAATTTTTATTTGCTACCAGAGAAGGCTGAGAGAAAGCCTAAAGCAGCTGCAGAAACAGGCCAAACTTCAGTGCTCATCTGCAATGAACTGTGAAACTTGGGCAGCCTCAGCCATCACTATGGCTCAGCCTGCACCATTTGTACAGCTCTTCCAGAACTAATGGCCCTGACAGATCAGGCTCAGCTCCTAGAAAGCGTGAAGAACATAAAAGCTCTCAAACCAAGATATTTCAAAGCTTTGCTAAAGGTCTAATGTCAGTGGGAAAAAAGAAAAGAGCACCGGTGCTTTGGCATCAACATCAAGAACGTTAAGTTTCTGCTAAACCAGCTGAATATTGACACTCTGGTTCTCGGTCGATTCCAGAGTCATTGCTCCTGATAAATCTTTACGGCACAACCGCACCAGTTATTTGTGGCTCCCGAAATTCAGCAGTACCTCTGGCTGGTCTGAACCTGATCTGAAGGAGGACAGAGCAGCAGTTAAGGCAAGACTGTACAAACTCCTCCGAACAGAATCACCTCCAAGCTGCTCTCTAGGCTTGGTGGGCTGGAGCTGGAACAACTCTTGAGAAAATTCACCAAACGGGGCACGCTCAACACCACAGACGGGGCATGTTCAGGAGGTCCATCCTGTGACGGGCACCAGAGAGCAACCAGCTCCCTGGGACAAACCTTCTCTTGGCCTTTGGGCCCTGCTCTGAAAGTTTCCTCAATCTCACATATTCTTCATTAACTATTTTTTTTTTTTTTGCCAAATGTCTGACATTCAAGCTGCTGTTCCTCTCAATCTTGCAAAAGACAGCTCGTCAAAACGAGCTCCATTAGAGGGCTGGCATTACATCCAAGAATTGGTTTCACCTTAAGAACTAAGAAATAAAGACTATAAGGATACTTAGGGCTTTTCATCTTTATGAAAGACTTTAAATAAAAAGGGGTTGGAAGGAACCAGGGTTCCATCCACGTGAGCCATAAAAACAACCATGAGCAGAGAATAAGGCGACCGTTTTCATTTCAGTGCTTGACAGCACAGGATAGTAATGCAGCCAGATTAGGAACCGGCAAGTTATGGTTAAAAAAACCAGACTCCTTGAATTTAATAACCAGAGATGGCAACAGGGTTTTATCACCAACAAGGTCTGTGACTTGTATCTCTCTCCTTTCGTGGCTACGAGACTCAGTTAAATTAGAAACACGAGTTCAGCTCCACTGGACAGGAAACTCTAAGTGCAGAAATTCGGAGGGGCTCTGCATCTGTACTCACAAAGGACCAAAACTGGGTTTCTAGTCCTCCTGGAGCCCGGGTTTCAGCACGCTGGCAGCCTTTGTTATGGCTCTTGGTTAAGGGGCAGGTTGCACGAGCTTTCAAATAAACATCTCGGCAACGTGGCTGGGATAAGCAAACCCTTCAGCAGTGAAGCTGGAGCAAAGAAAGGCAGGAAGGCTGCCCCAGGCTGAACAAACAACGCAGTGGGATTTCAAACCGCAGCTAGACTCGCTGTATTTCACTGCAAGAGCAAACGCCTTCAAAAACTCACTCGGACCGGAAAAAAAAAATAAAACAACAGCTCTTTGGACTCTCGGTGCGACATCGTGTTCCCTCAAAAGGCAAAATTTTAGTGAGAATTTATACACTGAGGTCAGTTTTGGTGCCTGTCTGACAGGCAGTGCTGCCAAACTACAGTAATTATAACATCTCAGGGAAATAATCTAATTACAGGCTGCCGCAGAGCTGGGCGGTCAGAAGCATTATTATCGTTTCGCATGAGGTGAATTATTCGAGAAGCTAGGATTTAAGTGAGGAGCTGCCAGAGGTTCACCTTCTTCATTACGGTCACATTGTAGAACTTGGTATTTTCCATGACCTTCATTACCCACACATCACATAATTAACTAAGCCACCAATTTTCCTACAGCGCAGCTAACAGGCTCTGGAGCACTAGGTTTTCAGAGAAGCCAGGAGTCACTGTGATCAAGATAAGCTCATTCTTCTTGGCTTCAGCTGATGGACCCATTAACTAAACGGCCAGACAACATCTAGAGTAGTCCAAGTAGCCTAAGCTCTGATCCACCCAGGTAGGAATCCAGTCACCAGCCCTTCAGAAGACAAAAGGTAGTGAGGAGCAACTTGTCTTTGATCCATGATTATTTCAGGCTAGCCCAGAACAGACATCGGTTGACAGCACTACTCTCCAAGACTTGACATCTGGAGTTACCTGCTCCTCAAGGGGCTCTTACAGCTTAGGGGAAAGCCACCCAAGAGCCCAGGATTCCTGAGCTTTCTCCAGCCTATGGGCACATAAGGAGCAGGTCTATGCCTGCATCATCTGGATTTGCTGTTTCTGGAGAAGAAAAATCTTGTTCTAATCAGACTCCCCAGTTAAACATCAACAAGTTCCAAGAAACTCCGTAACAGCGAAGTGAGGGTACAGATCTCAGGCAGAAAGTTGAGAACAGAGTTACAGAAGAGAAACAAACCCAACAAAACACACCCTGCCGTCACCTGCTGGTGCTGATCAAGAAGCCACGGAAATTTCTGGAATGTCACTATCAGGCATCTAACTCAGCAGCTCACCTGGAAGCCAGCGATGGGGAAAGCTCTTTCCTTCCTGGTCCCGGAGGATCTCCCTCTGCTGCTCTGTCCCCAGCACAAACCTCGCTTGCTAGATCGGACTGCAAGAGCAGCTCCTCCCTCCCTCCTTTTCACTGGGACAAGGCTCCAAGACGGAGCAACGAGAAGGAGCAGCGAGCAGGATCTCTTCCACTTGGGCTTTCCAACTTCCCAGCCCTATTGTGTTCATTACCCGGCTCATTCTTTTCAGTTTAAATGGTCTTCCTGTAGGTCACAGCCTTCAGGGCTGCACAACAACTTATAAATCAGTCACACACAGCATCTGCTAAATGCACATCTTAGCCAACTCCAAACCCCTGTTCTTCTCTTTTGCTTTCACAAAAGCCCACGTGTGACCCACCAACACCAACCAGAGCAGATCTGCTGCTTAGGGACTTTTTTTGCAAACTCGCCCCGTCCGTTTTAGGGGCCCACAGTGACGGGGTACGCTGGGCTGACAGGGCACCAAGACTTCAGGAGCCAAACAAATGCCTATCAGCCAAGAGCTGGACAGGTTAAAGGTTTTAACTGAAGCTTCAGCCTGTTCATACGGCTCTCGTTACCCTGTCAATAAAAGCCACGCATCTGGAATCCCTGGAAGCACAAGGACTAGATTGAGCGGACCAGATGATCTTAAGAGGTCTTTTCCAATCTAGGAAATTCCGTGATTCTGTAACTTCTGCAGACAGGGGACGGACTCTTCCAGCTCTTGGAAGCATCTGCTGTAGGAAGGGGTGAAGACACAGCTTTGTACAGTAGAAGAGCAAGAAACTCCCCTTCGTGTAAGCTCTGAGTTGAAGGAGGAGGAACAGAGCACTTGCTCAGCAGGAATAACCTTCTTTGCAGGATCCCCGATGAGATGCTCAGCCCTGTGCTATGTGTAAGTGTCATCTACACGCAGTGAAGCCGTGCATCCCCTCAAGCCCTCCACAGCTTTCGACCTCCCACAGCACTTCAGTTGCTCATTTCTTATCACCGAGCCATTGAAACAAAGGGGAAAGGAAACTTGTTTCTAAAGGGGAGGAGGGAGAGGAAGAGACAAATAGTTTGGCATGAGAAGCGGTGCACGGCGAGTATTGCCCGTGTATTTCCTTACTCCCTGCAGAACCCTTTTGTGATCTTGCTGCTCCCGAGACACATGCCAGGCACCCCAACTGCCAAAGGAAACCGAACCGCAACAGCCTGGGGTGTTGCCATGGGAATCAGGAGACAGGCGGTTAATTGATAAAAAAAACGGAGGCACATTAGATTTAAAAGGGAAGAGAGAAAAAAAAACATAAAGAGAGCTATACCAGAGTAGTGTCTCGTGCCAGGAAGGGAGAGAGAAGCGAGAAAACACATGAGGTTTACAAAAGAGCTTTACAGTGGCTCTAGGAGATGTCTTTTTCCTTCTCCATTTTTTATTTTCAGTTTTTACCCTCAAATCCCAGTAAATCACAAGACAGCCTGACAGGCAGCCTGTCCACTCCCAGGCTGTGTCCCCTCTCCGTGACAATCAATAAGCTTCTCACCCATCAGCCAGCAAGCAAAGCTGCACCAGCCTGGCAGAAGTGTCACTGTCACAAACCCTGAAGACACCACCTCCTCACCTCGCTGGCCTGTCCTCTGGCTGTCCCTAACCTGGGACAGGGCAGCAGGCCTTGCAGCTCACGAGCATCTCACGTGCAGCCCTGCGACCAAACTAACTACTCAAAAAACTCTGGTACCAGCTCTGCTCCCTCCCAGCCTGGGCTGGGCTTCAGGACAGTCCTGTGACCAGTGCCTGCAAAGCTCATTTGAAGCCAAGAGATTTTGTCAGCTGGAAAACCCCAGTGCTGGCAGCAGGGGTGTCAGCTAAAAGGAATAACGTGTGTTTTCACTGCCACAGAGAGTAGGTATGAGCCCAAGAAGCCTCAGAGCGGCCCAGCTCGCTGCTTGGTTCAACGCTCAGGGGATGACATGGGGATGGGGTCTCAGCTGGGACGTCAGACACTGCCCCTGTTCAAGCCTCAGAGCCTGTACTTGGGGCATCAACTATTGGTGGTGGATGATACTTGCCCATTCAACAGACCACAACTCCCCGCTAGGAGCTGGAGGCGCAGAATAGCAGTGTGTTGCCTTTACAACCTAGGACCGGCTGGTGGCTGGTGGTTTTCATCCGCTGCTTTTACGCTGTGATTACTGTAAACCCCTCTGGGCCTGCGATACCATTTCACCTCCAAGCAGAACCCTACAGAAATTCAGTAACCGATGGAGAGCAGAGCTGATCAGAGCTGTTCCCTTCTCTGTAGAGGAAAAGGACAGTCCAGAGCATGTTGTCAAAGACCCCATCACCATTAGCTGGTCTACCAGGCAAGAGACAAAGAGGTAGAACCTCCGCAGGCAGAGAGAAAAGGCTTCCCTCGGCAGCACCAGCAGCAGTCACGCAGGCCGACGCGTCTCCCATGGGAGAAGGGCTGGCTCCCTGCCGCCCTCAGAGCGCTCGGTGACGGCGAGGCCTCACCAGATGTAATTTCTAGGTTCCCACACAGGGACTGGAGCTTCTCGAAGCAGCTTGGATTACATAAACATGACGCTGTTGGCAAGCAAACGAAAGCCAGCCCGCTCTGCCGTACCCAAATTCAAATTACCCAGCACGGCAACGAAGCAGCTGTTTTCTGCAATATTTATCATGCCTCTTTCAAGCGGCGGGATAAGGCAGAAACAGAGAGGGAAGAGGTGACTGGGAGAGAAAGTAACGCTTTGCAAGCGATGGCCGAATGCCTGGCAGCACATTGTGGGAGGAAGCAGCCCGAGAGATTTATAGCTGACTGGGAAACAACGACTGAAAGCTCTGCAAGTTCAAAGTTGGGGCTGTAATCTGGCACGGAGACGAGCTCTGCATCTGGCACCCTGGAAATCTATTGCCCCTGCTGTTCCCTGGAGAAACCCCCGTGGCGTGGATATTAAGATCTGATACAACTTTGGCATCACTGGCTTTAGCTCCTTTGAAGAGAGGAGACATACCTAGAAAGAAACCTGAAATGAAGAGAAAGGGAAAGACAGCAACAAGAAAATGAGTGAGAATTATAAACGAGCAAGCAAAATCGAGTGAGGGCCACTGCAAAGTTGCTTCGCGCTGAAAGGCGGGAGATGCCCATTGAGGTAGATATTTGTCTTCACGAGGGCAGCTGGGAAGGGCACTGAACCTCAAACAGACGTCCTGAACAAAGGCTTTCTTATAAAGGTCTCTTTCAGGAGGCTGACTGGTAGGAAATCTGCTCTGCCACGGGCGAAACGCGCATTCTTGGTGCCCGCTGGAGACGGGAGGCATGGAAGACCCTGAGGTTTTACCAGCTATGCTACATCAAATCAGTATAATTCTTACAAGAAAAAAAGAAGCAAAGATATAGATTTCTTATGCGTGAGGACTAAATTTTTCAAAAAAAACAGTGGTATTCAACAAAAAACGCAAAGCAGGAAGGCTTTGGCAGCACAGGGCGCGAGGGAGGCGAGGCAAATGCACAAGGTCTCTTTCACTGAGGGATAATTAACTTGCAGTATATGGATGGATCCATTCATCTCAAGATTACAGGCTTAATTTTTACATAATTACTATTTTTAAAACTGTAAGTATATTCTTTCAACGTTCACACTTTGATACGCTATTCAACATTTTCCACTCTGAGAACAGGGCCCACCTATCACACCTCTGGAGCAGCACCTTTTTTTCCCGGAAAATCACGACAACACAAAAATCCCACTGTTTTAAGGGTGTTTTGGGTTTGACAAAAAGAAGGGAGCACCCATGCTTTGCTGCCCAGCTTTGTGCCACCTCCCACCTCTAGAAACAAGTCACAGACACATCTGAAAAACTCGTGCTAAAGTAACCCCTGGTGTACTGCAGAATAATACAGGCTTCATTCTTCCGTAAAGACAAAATAAAATCACTTCAACTAGAGAATATTCCACTTGGAAGCATTATTCCCTTTACTCACCGTAGCTTATTTGAACTAGAAGACACTGGTTTCCATTTAAACAAGCCCTTCGCTGTAAAGATTTAATAAATCCTGTCCCCCCAGCCCCATATCCAACCTGGGTTACTTTGCCCGGACCGCTGCAACTACTAAAAGACTCAAGGATAGAAAGGAGCGTTAGAAAGCAACCAGAGGCAGCCCCAGGAACTCATGAGACAACCCCAAGAACACCAACTGGGGGAGACAGACTTACAGGGACGGCTCCTACCCCGCACAGCGAGCTTCCTTCCAGCAGCCCACGAGCCGCAGCACACACCACCACCTCCCCTCAACTCCTCGCTAGGCACTCACACGGCTCTCCGCTCGCAGAGCTGTCGTCACGCCATATGTTCGGCTTCTTTATAAATCCAGCACAAAGCAAACTTCTTAGAGTCTTTTTTTTTTTTTTTCTTCCCCCAAAGAAGCAGGGAAAAGCTTGGGAACGAGCTCAGTGCAAAGTCGGCGCGGCTGCGAGCCCCGGCACATACCTACGTGCGCAGTTGTCCGCGCTTTCTTAGGCTGTGGGAATCGGTGAGGCGCAAGCGTGGATTCGGGGCTGCTATTGCGGAAGTGAAGACAGCTGCTCTCACTGAGCTGATCCGATGACAAAAAGAAAGAAAAGGAGGCAGACACAGGTCTTTAATGAGACATTTATAAACGATTTCCCAGGCAGAGCATTGGCACTAGCACACGGAGAGAGGACCGGTCTCAGGACACCTTCTGAACCGGAGAAATTTATCTTGAGTACCAAAGATCGCAGAGAGCAGCCAAGCAAAGCACGGAGCGTTCTCTCCACCAGAAAAGCAATCGAGCAGCAGGGTTTGAAATTTCGCAGCCTTTTTAAGTGTAGGATTTCGGCTCAGGCACCATTCCCACGGAAAATCCGTGCCGGTGCCACTCCTAACCACCACAGCACTAACTGAAGGAGATGAGCAGCCAAGCAGGACATTGCTCAAGCAGGTGCACACAGAACGGCCACCGACTTACTCACTCAGAACTGATGGAATTAGCTCACTACCAGGAAAACGTAGAAGAGAAGGTAACAAAAAAAGAGCCTGGCTTGGTCCATCGAGAGAGTCATTATTGCTTTATGATCAGACTGGAGCCACATCAGGGGATCCGCAGCTCCAAGAACAACAGCTTGTACAGGGAATGCGATGCAGAAGTTGCTGCGTGTGCGTAACTCTGGATATTTACTCACGGGACATAACCGGAGCAGCCATTCACAAGTAGAGTGGCCATACCTCTAACAACCCAGGAGAAAAGAAGGTTAAATGACCAGCAGAGAGCTTAGTTCTGACTTTGGCGTAGACTGCCTTTGGGCACAGCGCTTACTCCGGCTCTGTAACAAGCGCTATAAGCCTGTCTCCCACCCTCACAGCGCTCAGATCATTTGCTTACTCCATTCAGGCCAGATCAGCTCGCCTGCAGCCCAGCACTTTGCTTGGTGTGAGAGCTGACAAGCAATGCTGCTCATACCTGGGCTCCGGCCGCACTGCCAGCTCAGGACCAGCAGTACTTTGGAGGCCAACATGCCCCCAGCTCAAGCTTAAAATATCCTTTAATTCAAGCTCAGCTGGAAGCTGGAAGCTCAGGCAGTGAGGGCTCTGCTGGCACCTGGAAAATCTTTCCCATGTGAAGGGCTCGACGGGTAGTAATCGACCACATCAGTAAGATCTTCCCTACTCTTCTTTTCTTGACTGGTAACAACGCCCCATTTCTACCTGCTGGCCCTCAGAAACATTTCCTAGAGATAAGCACAAGCTTTTCTCCAAGCTTCTGATATTACTTTGCTCTGCTTCCCTCTGGCAGGAGCTGGGCTCATTGTCACAGTGGTTGCTCTTTGCAAGAGCTCACAGCCTGCAGCTGGGGAAGGTACTTTCTCATGCCCTGTCTGCAGGTAGTCTTGAGAGAAAAAGTACAAAAATTTAATGCTTGACACGTAATAGCAAAGGAGGATGCTTGGTTAGCTCCTTATGCCTAGAGAGGCTTCTTTCCAGTGTAACCAGCTACCCTGGAAGGCAGCAGAGAGTTAAGCCACTGGGATGGTCCCAGCAGAAAGGCAAGCACTGCGCTTTCTGTCTTGTACAGAAGCTGGGGTTTTTTTCCCCTTCTCAGTAGAAACACAGCATTACACCATCCCTTTGGATCATCCATCCAACTTGCCTGAAAAAGGGACACTTCAGGGGCCATCTGCAGCATCCCCAGGGAAACTGGAGGAGAGGTAAAAGACCAACAGCTCTTAATTGCCAAATAAACTCGCACACAACCCAAGGGCTGGAACAGAGCTTGGATTCATTACTTCCTCGGGCATTTATTTTTGCAGCCATACATCCCTGCGCAGATCGCGGGCTATACATCTCCCGCGAAGGGCACACAATGGACCGATTGTACCAAGATCCACGCTCTGCAGAATGCAGAGTTTGTTGGGCTGGTTTTGTTTTGCCTAATCTAATAAAAAAAGGATATTTGAGAGCAGATTAACACTGAGTCATCTACTTTATTCCAAATATCTGGCTTAAACAGCTAAGTATCCAATTCAAAAGGCCATGAGCTCGATAGGAACAGGCGCTATCTGTAGAAAATTCAAGTCATCTATTTGCAGTGGATATCTACCTTTTTTTTTGAGAAAAAAAAAACACGACCATGATCCAGATCTGACCCTAAAAAATATCAGCAATGATATGAACATAGAAACCCATAGCAGGTATCTCAAACCCAACAGCTATAAGTCTCAGTGACCACCAGAAACAACACATTACACCCTTCCAGGGTGATGGTGGGGAAATCCATAACGTGAAGTGAGAGATCATGGACAAAGCTCTGGGAGCCGACCAGCTGAGCTGTACAAAAATCTCAGCACATGGTTCCATCAGGCACCCTGACAACCTTAGAGCACGCTGTATGTTCCCAATCCCAGTTCACCTTACCGGTTTGAAAGACTTACAGGTGAACTATCCCCCTCTCTTATGCCACTTCTGCAGAACTTCATCAGATGATCAGTTTTATGCTTTTATCCTCTGAACACACCCAACCAGGACAGCAGTCGGGAAGGCAGGATGGTGTCCCCAAGCCCTTTTTAGAGGTGAGGATTTTCTCAACATCACCCCACCCTTATCTGAAATGTTTTGTCAGTGTGCATCAAGCTCTTCTGATTTTTGAGCAAATACCTCCAAATGTCATACCCTGCAATAAGCAATTCTGTAAAATAAATTCTACAGCACTACATAAGGCTCCTGCTGTCTTCAGGGATGTAAATCCTGAACAACTGTAGAGGTTTAAGTGTGCAAGACAGAGAAGCACAAGGTTTAAGTGTGCGCTAAGACAACACCACCCCAAGTGCAGACCCAAGACACCTGCTCTGTAAGTCCAACGACCACGTACACCCGACCAAATCACAAATGCACTCCTGTTGCCAGACTCAGCACTTCACTCAACGCAAAGGGCGCCGGGAAGCAGCACCAGAGAGGGAAGCTGCTGCTCCTGGTGTCAGAACCAAGAGGGCAAAAGGCCAGCAAAACCTGTTGGCCAGAATAATGGGTCTGCTTCCACCTCTGACTCACAGGGTGACGTGGAGCAAGATCTAGTTGTAAAGCTGTCTTGTGGATAAAACACGGAGAGTACTGACCTACCGCACAGCCCCAGGCTGGGGGCGAAGCATTCAGAGAGTCTAAACAGAGAGGTTTCCTATGTGTGTAGCAGGCTTATAATTACAGAAAGGGAGAATGACTTCCAGCTCCTGCTCGGCAGGAATCCACACGGCGGCTCGGGAACACTCCTGGAGCAGCAGCAAAATCCTGCGTAGCGCTGCCCGCAAACGAGCGCCTCACACCTTCGTTCCCGAATTCTCAGCGTACGCTTGGGTTTTAGAGGTACTCGTGGCAAAAGTTCACCACTGTCTTCCCTCTGCAACCCTTTCAAATCTCCCTGCACAAATATTTCCCGCCCCACAAAGAATTCTGTAAACAAGCCGATGAGAGCACATCGCTTTGCTGCGCCCTCCGGGCCATCCAGGACCCGGACGTGGCACACAGGGGACACTGGAAAACGGTGCTGCTAAAACTGTCACATTTTGTAGTAAAGCAACAACCAACTGTGTTCTGAGTGTGTTCTTAAGTCACAAACAGTCCAATTTTGTATATTTTGTATATTTTATAGTGACTACTGTGATACATGGAGTTTTCCTACCGACCTCGCTACCACATAAACCCCAATTTCTTTCTTTTAAGGAGCTATTACTTTCTAGCATCTTTACCAAAAAAAAAAGTAAATATCCTACTGAACCCAAAATAAATAGGGGAAAATATCTGTGCTTAAGTATTCTAAGGTTTTTGTGGAGAACTATTCATCTATTTAGTTGCTTGCAAGGAGGCTGTTCACACGCGGGGTCAGCGTGTGACAGTTAAATCCGACCAACGGCCAATACCGTGTAGCAACAGCCTGGTGCCACTGTAATCCTAGGGATTCTCATCCCAAATCCATCTATGCCAAAGGGAATCTTTCCTTTGATTTCAATTAATATTGGCTCAGGCCTCTAAGGATTAATCTGCACTTGCAGGATTAGCTCAATTGTTCAAGGCAGAACGCGCAGGAGCAGATTCTGCTCCGAAGCTGCAGCCTTACTCCGACGGGTGTAACTCGGGCATACCCAGTGTCCCTGCAGACTTACACCGGCCCGGTTGAATAGGATTTGGTTCATTATATTCAAACCACCATAAGCTGAACATCTGTGGGAGGCAGATTTTCTTTCCCTGCTGTTCCGTGAGGAGCTCCAGACAGGACGAGCAGGAGGGCATCTGACCTCCGTACGCCTTCCGTGTGCGCTCGCATCTCATTCTACAATGAGCGCGACGAATATCGAGAATTAACTCTATCAAATCCTTCTAAGAGCATCTCATCATTAAGACAATCAAAAGCAGACTCTCGGTTGTCTCTAGATGTCACCTGTAAAGCTGATTAAATCACGATTGAGTCAATACCCTTTTATATGGTTTGGAATGTACCAAACTGCCTCTCCTGGGGAGAGGAGCGTTCCCAAAGGTCCTCTCCCTCTTCAAGAGGGGAACCAGGAGGGATAAGGGAACCACTGCCTCCAAAATCCGCCTCGAAACCACAGCACAAAGCATATTTTGGACTGCAGGTTAGGCAGAGGGGCTCGTGAAAGGGACGTGTGAGCTGAATACAAGAAGCCTTACGCAAATAGTCGAATGGTTGATTCAAGGTCATGCCAGAAAACATTTAACTTTTGGATAGGCAGAGAGGATTAGAAGGAAATATGCAGGGTCTCACAACAGCATCAGTGTCCATCAGTGAGTGGATTTGTACCGAGTGATGTGTCCTACAGGCAGCGCAATTCAGTCACCCTGCAGTCATGAGGAACGAATATGCTGAAGCTAAGGTTGGTTTTTGCAGTTCCTGCCGGTGGTTTTCGCAGTTCCTACATCTCAGCCACACTGACCATCAACCACCAGTTCCCTTCCCAGCCTCGCTTCTCCATTTGAGCTGTACAGCAATCCTTAATCAGCAAACCAGCAACTCTGATCTGCAGGTTTTCCTGTGCAGCCCTTGAAAACACTCTTCTTGTCTTTCAGATACCTGACAACGTCTTGACCAGATGACCTGCCCGTGTGTACGTGGATACTGTGGCTCTTACTACCACTTGATAGATAATCTGCTGATGCTGGAGTACTCAGAGGCACCTGATCTTAAAACATGCTCGTTGGCACCTCGTCCTCCCAATCCCCTAGGAACTGAAGACGCTGTGTACACAGACCTGTTAAGACAAAGCAAGACCTAATCAAACTTCACGCAGGATGATGCTTTTCCAGTAAGGCCCACTAATCTGACTGGAGGAACATCCACTCACGCTTCCAGCGGGGATTTAATTGAGGACAGGGCTGGGATGAGAGCTGACAATACCGATCGCTCCACGAGGCCTGAAGCGAACCGGCAGAAATAAATGTTTGCTAGAAATAATAGCAACCTCTGGCTCCACAACGTGGGGTCTTTTTCTCTTAATTCAGCAGGGCACAACACCCCAGGTTAACAGTAATCAAGAGCCACAAAGCTTTTGAATAGAAAAGAATTAGCTCCCTATGTCTGTGCCAGTCAATCAGCTGCTCTGGACATTAGAATCCCGTTTCTTTTGTTTGAGGCTAAACAGTAGTTTAGTGTCTTTCATATTTATTTAGAAATGAGAATTAATAGATTGATACAAAAGCAGACAGCCCCAGCGCTCTTTCTTGCAGCTTTATAAAAAAACCTGTGTGAAGACACTGCCAAATCAATGATTACTCGAGAATAACTTGCCCAAGGTCTCTCATTACTAAGGCCTGAATTCCTCATCAAGGACACCTTCCTTCCCTCTCTTTTAACTGAAAAATAATCCTAGAGGCAAGAGAAATCATTTTTTATTGCTATGCATCCAGCTAATTTACTCCAACAAAATCCTAAGAAACCTGAGGGGGCGAACGACTGATTTCCAAGTTAATTTACCAAGATGCTGTCGCTAACCCTGTTGCAGATGAAGAAAAAGGAATGAAGATTTCACACCGAGGAAGGTAAGAGCAAGACACTTGTTCTATAGAGGAGCTAAGGTGGAGGGGAGATTCAGACTCCTCCAGCAGAATTCATGCAGGTAGAGCTCATAAATGATGGGGCCTAGATCTAGAAATAGTTCTGTGCATTTCTTTTTTCCATCAAAAATGAGATACGTGCCCTGACATGAAAATGAGAAGACGTGCCCAGGCTCCCAGCGATGCCATACAGTCCAGCTACCAAATAATTTGCAATAAAGCAAGGCATCCGCTGAAAAACATTTTTCATACTCATAGCTGTGCCTAAACACAATATTCAGGTCAGATACTTGCACCTGCAGGTTCAGAAAGACAGGATCCATCGACAAAATTCAAGATCTAGGATGGATTTGGACTGGATCTGTTTCATTCTCACTGAAAATCTAACGGGTTTGGGCTTTTTTGCCTTCACTGCTGAAGTCCCAGTGCTGCCCAGCTCCATCTGCAAATAGTAATTTTCCCTTTTCCTTCCCTCTTTCGCCAGAATTGTTTAATTGAAGAAGAGATCTCAGCACTGTAACTGAACGCCAGAGCCAGCTGACGTTCAGCAAAACGCCGCATGAAAGGCAAGCCGTTCTCCTCTAACCAAGTTACTCTCAGGCTGCTCTGAGCGGACAAAACCCACTCTGAAATGTGAACACTTCCCTTCCCAGCAGCTTTCACCTGTTCCACCAGCTGGGAGGGCTCTGTGGACCTATTCATCACCGCTTCCATTCTCCCTCCATTTCAACTCCAAGTAAAAGGAGGCTTTTCCAGGAGGAGGGTGGGAAAGAAACGGAGACCTCAGAGCTTTGTAAGCAACAAGAAATGCAAACATTTCCCTGAGCGCTTTAGGAGTGACCCACACGTTATGGACAGAAATCTCACTTGCATACAAGGTTGAGAGCAGTAACTTTCTTTACCTGAAGAATGGGAAGGAAGCCAAGGCATTTGTGGGAAATCCTCTCCTGAGACAGCTAATGATGAATTCACAGCCCGGTTTTAAGGAAAATAGTTCTGCAAAGCAGCAGAAGTTATTTTTTTTCCATTCTTCCAGGTTTATGGGAGAGAAGGGAGAGGGATAGTCAGTGTGGACATCACTCAGAGGCTAATGTTTTCCAAGAATCCACATTAGGTGCCAGTCCCCCACTGACTTTCAGCAGAAATGACCATTTCAGCTCTTGACAAAAAAAAAGCAAAAGCCCTCACTCCATACCCTCATCCAAGTCATTGATGAAAATATTAATAATCCCAGGAAAGGTAATGAAACCCAGTCTCCGTGGCCACCTACCACCAGCTCCTTTGGCTGCAGACACCCTCAACGCCAACGTCAGCGCCTGCTGTGGTTAGGATTTTAGTCGTGCAGACACTTGGCACTGAAATAGAATTAAACCACTTTGACAGGAAAAAAAAAAAAAAAAAAAAAAAATGTTTNAAAAAAAAAAAAAAAGAAATTTTTCTCTGGGAGTTTTTCTCCAGCAAAGGTTGAATTTCCGGATTGCCCGCGCTGTGGCCGGGCCCTGCAGCCAGCACGGCTGCTGTCGCTCTCGGGGAGGGACAGACGGGCAAGGCAACGGGATTTTGGGATGCCCGCTTTGCTCCTAACTTCAGATTATCACTGGCAGAGAGAGGAGCAGGAGGCCGTGAGGGGCCGGTCGGGCCTTTCGAGAGTTTTGCGGGAGGAAGAGCAGGTACAGGCCGCGCATCGACACGGCGGTGGCTCTTGTGCAGGACACAGCGACAAGACGATGTGAGAGATGATGTCAAAGATGACGCTAGGAGGCCTGTCGCCGCTCTCCACCAGTAGGTAAACAGCCCCGTTGTGCTCTGATCCTCCCTGGCAGGTGAGAAGGGCTCAGCGCTGCGATGGCTCCGGCAGCTCCACGACTCCCGAAAGTTCCCCCGCGCCATCCCAAGAGGCCGAGGAGCGGCAGCGCGGCTCGAGCACAGCGTCTGCACGGTACCAACCCACCACCTCTGGGCTTCTCCCTTTCTCCATACACACATTTTGTAAGGAATACCACTCATTTTAGAACTTCTCCGGCCAAGGTCAGTGCCCGTTTGGCGCAGCTTGTGCCCACGCCCGGCCGGCCCCGCTGCCCATCGCTCCCAGTGACGGACGGCGGGAGCCCGACAAGGCACAAAGCTGCTCCAGGAAACAAGGGCTGCATTCAGCTGGAAGGCTGGAGGACCCCGGTGCCGACTGGCGGTGCTGACTGACTCTTTCATCTGGCAGCACACGCGCCGATCGTCTTTGCCGAGACGTCTCTGTGCAAAGTCACCAAGGGAAAGGCAGACCTCGGATCTTGTCCCTCATTTTGGTTGCTTGGGGTTTTTTTTTGAAGTGATAAAAATCACCTGAAAGTAACCCCACGCCACACTGCTATTATCAACCCAGCATGAAGCACCTCGAGAGATTCCCAACTGGTAGCTAAACAGTCACTTCACTGAGTCCTTCAAGTTCATTTCTCAGTCAGGGGGTCGGAGAAACAAAAGGGAAATACAGAAATGGGTTTGGGGGAGAACTAAATAAGCAGCCAAATCCAGTCTTCATCCTAAGAATTTCCTTTGTCAGTTTGTGGTTTCCCCCAGCAGACAGATAAAAGGCGACTTCAGGGTCTTTCATTTGGATACTAAACTAAGAAATTAGTCTTCCTAATATTCAAACCCAAGCACAGAAAAGTACAATTCAAACGTCTCTACACACAGGGCCAAGTTGTGAGCTGAGGATGAGCAGTGCTGCTCTGCTGCCCACAATGCTGTGTCACACTGAAGGATCTGGAACTCAGCCCGTGACCTCCTGCAGTGACTGGCCCCTTTGCACATGTGCAAAAATCCAAGTTAAAACTATGGCTTTGACAAATCCTGTTCGAGGACAGAATTTACCAAGTGGGAGAGATGATCTCTACACTATCAGTCACTGAAAGAGGAGAAAGCTCAGCTGAAGAAACCCATGAGCAAAGCAGAGCCCCTGATGTGTAAGAGGGGAGCAGAGCCAGGGTGGCTCAGCAGCAAGCAGGGGCTGTGCAGGGAAATCCTGTGCAGAGGTTGTGCCTGAACCACCCTCTCAGTGCAGGGTGTTCATGGGACAAGGACACATGTCTTGGCACAACAGGAACTTCCGAGATGGGGGTTTTTGCTCTGGATAAGTAACTAACACAAGTTACTCTGACAAGAGTTACCAGTCTGCTGACCCTCAGTTTTGCAACATCATTATCACAGACTCATTTTCCGTAGGAAACTAAGCAAATTTTGTCCAACACTATCCCCTATGCTAAAAATGTACTGGCTGACAGATACAGAGGTTTTCCTTTATGTTTTGGGGATCAAAACATAAAGCCAAGTAACCAGGCATGTGAGCAGCAGCCTGAATTATTATGAGACAAGAGACTGACAGATCTCAAGAAGCAACCAGTGACATTCTCAAATGAAAGTGTAATGGACTGAAAGTGCAAGTGACTGATAGGATAAACATCATCCTGCTGCTTTTCCCAGAACCCAGAGTAAAGTCTTTTATAAGAAAGTGAAACAAAAACACATTACAAAAGTTTGCACCTTGAATATTAGCTAAATTATATCCAATAAAAAAAAAAACAACAACCCAACAAGCCAGCAGTCAAAGAAGCCAGAAAAATGAGTCCCAAGCAAAACACATCTCAAATGCTTTTGGAGTGTTAATTACAGTGCCCATTGGCGGTCTCTATGGCTTACGTATCCACTGCATATAGATCAACGGACAGCAAAGTCCATGTAAGTCTAGGGAAGTCATTATTCAAATCCCAGTGCTTCGAATGATTCCGTGCAAACAAAGGCACCAATCTGAGGTAATCAGCACAGGACAGACACACCTTAAGTGCCTGGTTCTTACTCTCGCGTTACCAAAGGTCAGAAGCAGTGGCTAAGGGATGATGTTAGGAAGGTCACGGGTGAGGTTCCCATCTACCTAATTATTACCAGCTCTTCTAATGTTGGTGTCTGTACAGGTAGGCACCGGGAACAAGCAAGACAGGAGGCAGCAGCATCTCTCTCTGTCTGCCCTAAACACCAGAGGATCCATCTGGCTCCCACCCACTCCACAACCTGCCTGGTTCGTGTGTTAGTAAATGGCCTCCCTCTCCCAACTAACCCCATTAAATTTGTTTTGATCCATGCTCACAACCACTCTATGTACAGACGGGAAATTTCATATCCTACTGAACGCTGGCACCACTAGGCCTTTTTAAGCCAGGTAACCACCTGGGTTAGCTCATGTCCCTGCCAAATCAAGTCCTTACCTTCTTTTGACCCGGTGGTGACGGCAGCTGCGGTGGTCCCTGATGCCCGTCCCACCGGGCTGGAGTGCTTCCCAGCCCTGCCAGGGATTTTAAGTCCACTTGGCTTCAGCATGGTTGCTGCCTCCTGTATTCTCAGGCTTGTGTTGCCAGTGACTCAAATTGCTGTCCTAGTTATCACCATTCAGGCTTCTCGGAGATGGGCCCCGTCTTCCATTGTCACAGACCTGGGAGAGAAGAGCACAAAGAAATCAGACAGAGAATGGGTGGGAGAGCACCGAACAGGCTCCCAGGAAGCAGTGTCCAGCTCCCCACTCACATCCCTAGGAAAGTCAGGATTTTTCATTTCTTCTCCTGGAAAACAAGGGTGATCATTTCCTTCATCTCCTGTCTTAACATTACACTCTTTTCCTCAATCTCATGGCCTCTCTTTAACCCCAGAGTTCCAGGACAAAACTGAAACCTCCTACAACCACCAAAGAAGAACTTAAATTCAGTTTGGGATTTGAGTGACCGAAACTGTTGATTGGTTTTCCATCCTAACTCTTCAACTCACGCGTCACTCAGGATGCGGTTCTGCTGCCAGAGCCGTGACTAGAGGCACACTGACAACCCTCAGCACCAGACCTTAGGTGCATGGCTCCATTTTCACAAGATTTCAGGGTAGCCTCTCCAAATTGCCAGGAGGAGGAAGGAAGAGGGCAGTATCCATGATGGGGCTTTCAGCTCCTTTCCTTAAGAACAAATCCAAACCCTTGTTCTAGAAAAAAAAGTACATCTGATCTCATGGATTTGCAGCAATACTTCAAAAAAACCCCAAAAAAGTGTCACTTTCTGAAATTTAAGCATGACTCTACCAACTATTCATACCAGAAATCACATAACCCTTCCTTATGCCATTGCCTTCCCAGGGGGCAAATGGAATAAACCCTCCAAATTCCTTGCAAGGATGTTGTAATAACAAGCACACAACTCCTTGAGCAAAAAGTTTTATGACAAGGAAAGAAAAATAAAGGAAATGACTAAGTTGCTAAAAAAAAAAAAACAAAACCACACCAAAAAAAAAAACCAAAAACATTCCCAATGGATAAAGAAAAACAATTTAAAAATTGAGACCATCAGCCAAAGGAAGCTGAGGCTGGCTGGGTGAGCAGGCTGGCTATGGTGGGAAGAAGGGAGCCAGGGACAATGCCAATGTAAGGACAATGGGAATTGCATGGAGAGCAAAGGAAGGACTGGCCAGAAGCTGAGGGACACCCAGACCCCTTTCCCGGGCCAGGGGAGGACGTAGCCCGCTGCCGGCAGCGCTCCGCGGAATTAACGTGGCAAAGTTTCCCAGATGCTGTGAGGGGGGAATTGCGATGGTGGGGACGGGAAGTGATTAAGGCATGAGTAAGGATTTCAACGTAGGCTGGGTCAGAGCAAGGGGAGGGCTGGCAGGGCTCCAGGGAAAGCTGCAAGCAGACACCGAGGAGGAAAAACTGTGAGGAGAATTCCAAAACTGTATTCCTGAGGGCTCACAAATATCTGAGACACCAAAGAGGGTTTCAGCAGTAAGAGTCAGTCGTCCCACACCGGCTTCGAGAGACAAAGGAAGGAGAGATCAGCAGAGAGCCCAAGGGAAAATTCAAAGGGATTACAAATCCCATCTCTTCCCCACGACCTCCACAAAGGATCTTCAACACCTGGGGTGGCTTCAGACACCTGCAGACAGGACCAGCTGAGGAGTACTGAGCTTATACAGAAGGCAGGCTGCTCATGGGAAGCAGGATGCTCCGATCACATCACCAGCACCAAGAACAATGGACAAGAGCAAGCAGTTCTTGGTAAGGGAGAGAGAAAGCAGCCCTCCTGCGACAGAGCCAGCGAGGACCAGATGCTGTCAGAGCTGGACAGGAGGCTGCGCGTTCCAGCTCTATTTAGCGTAAAATAAGGAGACAAGTAACAGAATGAGGAGGTGAGAAGCATTGATCAGCCTGGTTCCTCCTATTTGTTAAACCATCGGACACTCCCTCCCACCCACCACCTCATATGACACATTTTGCCCAGGGCAAGTTTTGATTTTACAGAGCAACTTGATTTCTAGCACTTCTGCCAGGAGGTGACGTGCTCCACTGAGGGGAGATCTCACCCCATCTCCATCACCGTCAGCCTGAAGGTTTGCTCTCTTCACAAGATGCCCTCACTCCAAGATTGACACATCCCATCGCCCGGTCCTACCTTTCGGTTACAAGGTTTGATGCTGTCCTTGCGACCAAGCAAAGTTGGGGATGCTGGTTCTTCCAAGTAAAACACGATGGCTGGTGGAATCCACAGCCAGGAATGTGGATGGGGGAAGGATAATGAGACACGGGAGAAGGACAGAAAACAGTAGTAGGGAAGAATTTAGGCAGGAAAAGATGTGAGAAAAATGAAAATATTTTACAGTTTTCCAGGCTTCTGTTAGAGGGAGTCTCTGGGTCCCTAATTTGGCAGTCAGAACCACATAAACTTTAGGGAGACAGTGAATTTAGTCTGTTCCTCTATTTTCCTGCTCACCTGTGAAGAAACAGGGAATTTCAGTTCATTCTCCCTCCACTGCTCATTATCCCTGAAGATCGGCTGGCCACACAAGCCACGCAGGACATTGTGATATTCTGCTGCTTCTCAGGGTGACTGATTTTTTTATGCAGGGGGAGAGAAATAGGAGGCAGCGCATCCCCGCTGCGTGAAGATTTCTGCCAGAAACCTTTAGGCAAACACATTTGCTTTCAACACGGGCTGAAAAACAAACGAACTCCACAGGCTGCTAATGAAGCCGCCTCTGCACAGAGAGCTGCTTCTGTCCTCAAATAATCACCACCAGCAGCTCGTGGCCACACTCCCTGGGGTCTCCACACCATATACCAGATTAAAAAAAAAAACAACAAAAAAAACCAACCCTCTGAAGTGTTACTCTGCTCATGGCCAGGTACCCCCTGCCCCGCCACGCTCACGGCACGTTGGTTCACGAGGAACTTGATCTGGAAAAACTAGAGAGCTGGGCAGAGGGGAACCTCATAAAGTTCAACAGGGGCAAGTGTAGAGTCCTACATCTGGGGAGGAATAACCCCCTGCACCAGGACAGGGAGGGGCTGAACTGCTGGAAAGCAGTTCTGCAGAGAAAGACCTCGGAGTGCTGGTGGACAACAAGCTCTCCATGAGCCAGCAATGGGTCCTTGTGGCCAAGAGGGCCAATGGTCTTCTGGGGGGCATTAAGAAGAGTGTGTCCAGCAGGTCGAGGGAGGGAAATACTAGAGAGAGTCCAGCAGAGGCTACAAGGATGATGAAGGGAATGGAACATTCTCTCTTCTGAGGAAAGGCGCAGAGACCTGGGGCTGTTTAGTCTGGAGAAGACAAGACTGAGAGGGGATCTTACTCATGTTTACAAATCTCTGAAGGGTGGGGGTCAAATAGAAGGGGACAGGCTCTTTTCTGGGGTGCCCTGGGATAGGACGAGGAGCAATGGGCACAAACTGGAACACAGGAGATTTCACCTCAACAGGAGGAGAAACTTTTTTCCCCGTGAGAGTGACAGAGCCTGGCCCAGGCTGCCCGGAGAGGTTGTGGAGTCTCCTTCTCTGGAGACTTTCCAACCCCACTTGGATCCGTTCCTGTGTGGCCTGCCCTGGGGGATCCTGCTCTGGCAGGGGGGTTGGACTAGATGATCTCCAGAGGTCCCTTCCAACCCCTAGCAGTCTAGGATTCTATGACAGGGACTCACTCACGTATCTAAAGGGTCTTTCTCATACCCACGAGCTGCAGGAAGGAGCGGCAACAGCCTTAGCGTGTACCTGCTCACTCACTATCACCCAAGGAAATGAGGATGAACTTCAGTAAATTTTATTATAAATGCAGCTTGCTAGAAATACAGAGATAAAAATAAATGTCTGGGAGACTTTTTTAAGGAAGCCTGTGCCTGCTGCTAGGGACAGATACTCCTTCTCCGTCACCAGTTTCTCTCCCACTTCAACATAAAAATATATGAGCAGAATTTTAGGAAGCTCTAAACATCAAGCATGGAGCTCTTTCGAATCACACCATCTTCACCATCCAGAGCAACGCTGCCCAGAGCCATCCAAGTCCCACGTGAGCTCCCAACCGAGTGATGCAGCTTTTGTGCTGCAGAAATAGCCTTGGCTGGGACACAGGCCAGGATCTCCACAGGGCACTGCCCCGCTCCATTAGAGATGACAACCTGCCCTGAGCTCCTGGGTCATACCTTCGGCATCCCAACAGCTTCTATTAGCAGAGCCCTTCTGAAAAACCTGGTCCAGCAGGAGATGCTGAACACAGGCAAATATGATGTGACACGTGGTGTAAGAAACACAGCAGCCGTTTTCTCTCTCCTACTCCCTCAGTTTTGTCTATCTGTACAACTCTGTGGAAATGTGACTTTTTCCAGATACACTAAAAAAACCCAACCATCTGCCCCTGTGGACACTCTGGGGCCACCAGCTCTGTTTATTTTGTTTTTCTTCCTTTTTCCAAGATGACACAGATTACAAGGAATTTGGAGATCTCTGCTAGATTCTTCTTGTAATCTTTTTAAACTGGGATGAATTGTTCTGTCAGTTCCCAGAACCAAGAAAAGCATCCCAGGAATGCACAAAATGAAAGCCTGCTTCAAATGCCCAAAATACTCTGTTCTCCATCTTTCTCTGAGAAAAGAGGACAGCTGGATCTGAGTCACCTAGGCTCAGATTCAAGAAGGGGAACGGTCCCCAACTAAGCACGGATGTTTCACCAGGAGCAATCTATCTGGATCCACAAGTACCCACCACGCTGGCCAGGTGCCAGAATGGCACGCGTTGAAAACAGAGAAACAACTGCTGAGACTTCAATTGTTTCTCAAATGTTGTAGAGGAGCAACACAAAACAGAAGCCTTTGTCAGTCTTGGCTTATCTGCAAGTTTCTCAGCTTCATCCATCCCTTCTATCCTCAAGGAGACACAGGAGTACTTGCTGGCCACGTGGAACACCATCCCATTCTAGATGGACCCCAGCAACCAAGCGGACTCCCAGATTCAACACAGTCCCCAGAAGAAAGCCCTTCCTGGGTAAATGCCAATCTAAGGATCTCTTCACCTCGACATATTGGGTGAAACAACTGCAAGACACAGGAACAGGTTTCCAGACACCAGACTGAGTTGGCCTGAATCCCATCCTGTGCCTGGTGCTTCCTTCTGCATGGATCTAGATGTAAGAAGTGTTCACTCAACACGAAACCCTGGGCAAGGCAGAGGGATTTCCTTCTGAGCGCAGACGCACGTGGAATTTAGACCAGCTGTATCTGAACACTGCTGTAACAGTTGGTTCTATACAGTGTTTTGTGGGGAAATAGCTCCTTATTTCTTAAAATTAAATACATAGCCAAAAAAAAAAAACCCCGAGTACCATAATTTAAGTTTCCAATTTTCAAAATTTGGAAATCCGCACTTAAGAAATTAAATCTGAAGGCTGCAGTCAGTCACACACACCTTTTCAGGACAAGGGCCCATAAAAAGAGGTAAAGAGCAGCATCTAGTTATCAGTCTGAAGGAAATCAAGAGTCTGTTGTACAGAAGGTTAATGATAAACAAAGAATGACAAGCAGCAGTAAACACTCTGCTTTTCTTAAACAGTCTTGACTCATGCAAATAATCAGCGACTTCAAAGACAACTCTTCGGTTAGGGAAAGGATTACACAACAAAATCTTCCTGTTTTTACCTGCTCCCATCCATGCTAAATCTTTTGAGAGGTAGTTGTTTGTGCCATCACTTAAAACCCCTTGCCAGCTCTCCTCGTGTCCATACCGAGGATGAGGAACTCCAGGGCTCGGGATGCAGCCCCACGGCGGCAAACGGAGTCTCAATCGTTTTCAGGGCTACCAGGGGATGTCGTGGAGGGGCTGAACCTGCACGAAGACTCGTGCACTAGCAATAAACACAGGGCTTGGAAAGAGCAGGAATTGTGCCTGCAGCTGCTCTGACAGGATAACAGAGGTGACTCCACATGGAGCAAGGGAAAGCGCATTTTACGCCCGCAAGGTAAGTCCCCGTCCTCTACAGGAAAGGGAAACAATCCCACGCGCTGCCACACGACGTGTAGCTGGGGAAGGTCCAACAGCACTTTGGTTTTGATATTTCATTGCATGTATGTTCTGAAGAGTTGATCGAGTTCCTGCTTTCATGTTTATCTACCCATATTCGAGATTTGTATTTCAGAAAGAGCACAGAGCCTTGAGGAGGTTTCTGGCTTTGGTTCCCTAGCCTCTGTCATTCAAGAACCTCTGGGAGTTTGGACAAGAATGAACCTACCTTAGCACAGCCCAGGAACTCCCCACAAAACCCACAATCGCCTGTTCCAGCAAATCATTCTCGCTCATGTCACACTCCCCACGCAGAATGTCCCACCGAAAACAGCATTACTGCTTGTGGAAACCTTCGCCATCAGGCACTGCACGTGTTGAAAACGTTAGGAAGAAGTTCTTTCCTCAGAGGGTGGTGAGACACTGCAACAGGCTGCCCAGAGAAGCTGTGGAGCCTCATCCCTGGAAGTGTTGAAGCCCAGGCTGGATGAGGCTCTGAGCAACCTGCTCTAGTGGGAGGTGTCCCTGCCCATGGCAGGGGGGTGGGAATTGGATGATCTTGAAGGTCTCTTCCAACTCAACCATTCTAGGATTCTGTGATAATACTTGAAGCCCAACATCTCCCTGAAAATAAACTGCCAGAGAAGAATTTGGTCCACTGATGGCTGGAGGAGCTCTTCTCTCACGTCAACACAGAATAAAGGCAGAAAGTTTGCAGTGTTAACCTTGGTAATCATTTCATGGAATAGGTAGGGTTGGAAGAGACCTTAAAAACCATCTCGTTCCAGCCTCCCTGCCATGGACGGGGACACCTCCCACTAGACTTGGTTGCTCAAGGCCCCATCCTACCTGGATTTGAACACATCCAGTGATGGAGCATCCACAGCTTCCCTGGGCAATCTGTGCCAGGGTCTTATCACTCTCAGAGTGAAGAATTTCCTTCTTATTCCAATCTAAACCGACCTTTTCCCAATTTCAAACATTTAGTAAGCCTTACAGAAAACCTATAGTGGCCTAAATAGATTGGTTTCTTTTTTTTGTTGTTTTTTTTTAAAGTTACGTAAAACCAGGTCACTTCTGAGTATTTGGTTGCATCAACCTCATACTTCCAAGCTTTTCCACACCTTCCCCATCCTCAGGAAAATGAGATTTTTAGGAAATAAGCCTCCACCTGCTGGAGCTGTCACTCTGGGACACACTAGTGCCCACTTGACCGCAAGGCAGAAGCAAGGACGGGTAAAGATTTGGTGCCCCAGGCTCCTGATCCCACAACACTGAATTAGGGAATTCAAGAACAGATTTTTTTGCCTTGAAATCAAAATCAGGCTCAAACCGCTCAGTCCTCTGCGAGGGGGGCAGGAAATGAATCTGATCAACAGAGACAGGATCTGATAAAGCCAAAGCGCAGCTTTGCTAACGGAGACGGAGATTACGCTGAGAAGAAAGGGCAATTTTATCTCTGAAATCCTTAAGCTGTTCCATCCGATCCACGGTAATCAAGCCACCGCCTTCTCACTTCTCCGATGAGTTATTCCTTCCACGGAGCAACCAGAAAGCCACTTTTGAAGCACGTGGCAGATTCGGATTAAATCCTTTCATTTAATTGAAGAAGAGAGGAAATAAGAGACACTCACTCTTAATTAAGGTCAGACTCCTCGCCCGAGAAAACCTTTCCTTCTCCCACAGAGGCAGAGCTCTGCAGGAATGACAGAAAGGAGCATATTGCCTTTGGTTATGCACGGGGGAAACCAGGGGATCCCAGTATCCTCTGGCAGATACTGGGGGTTTTCTCTCTTGCAGCTGGACAATTCCCATGGGTTTTTCAGCTCTGTTATCACTATGGAGTCTCCCTTACATGTCCAAAAGGCTGTTAACTTCCAAAAAAGCCTGTGTTTAGTCGTCTCCCTCACTCAAGTTCTGAAACAATTAGCACAGAATGCAAAAGGAAAGCCCAGAGGCCTCTTAATTCAAAAGGGAGATATTTTTAAGCTAGTTCTAACCACCAGGACAGACTAAGCGCCTTGTGATTTAGTTCTACAACAATGGTCATGAAAGGGAGAATGTGCAAAACCATCCCGTTGCACTCGGACGGAAAACCACAATGCAAAACTTGAGGCAAAGCGGAGAGGGGAAAAAAAAAAATCCACACAAAGGGCATTCGAGGAAGTCATCATATACAAACTGGGGAGTAATTACAGGCTTGCTGATGAGCTCCCGCTCCCCACGCTGGCAAAACGCCTGCTGAACACTGACACAGTAGATAGATAGCAACAACTCTGCACTAATTGCAGAGCAAAACTGTCACTAATTGGTGGGAAAAATCCTGGGGATGGGCTTGGATCTACAGGAGCTTCTGCTCCCCGGAGTTAAGCCCTGGGGACAGGGGACAATGTCCCTGCGGAAATATAGAGGGACGTGGCACCAAAACCGCACGGCTGACACGGGAAGGGAGCAGAATATTCACAGAGCTCTCAGAGCTGCTGTCCTGCAGGTCAATTCTCACTTGATCCAATGGCTACTCCAACTTCTTGGCCAGCAATGTGCCCTTGTGGCCAGGAAGGCAAATGGTCTCCTGGGGGGCATTAAGAAGAGTGTGTCCAGCAGGTCGAGGGAGGTTCTCCTTCCCCTCTACTCTGCTCTGATGAGATCATCTCCGGAGTGTTGGGTCCAGTTCTGGGCTCCCCAGTTCAAGAGGGACAGGGAAATACTGGAGAGAGTCCAGCAGAGGCTACAAGGATGATGAAGGGAATGGAACATTCTCTCTTCTGAGGAAAGGCGCAGAGACCTGGGGCTGTTTAGTCTGGAGAAGACAAGACTGAGAGGGGATCTTACTCATGTTTACAAATCTCTGAAGGGTGGGGGTCAAATAGAAAGGGTCAGGCTCTTTTCTGGGGTGCCCTGGGATAGGACGAGGAGCAATGGGCACAAACTGGAACCCAGGAGGTTCCACTTCAGGAGGAGAAACTTCTTTCCCGTGAGAGTGACAGAGCCTGGCCCAGGCTGCCCGGAGAGGTTGTGGAGTCTCCTTCTCTGGAGACTTTCCAACCCCACTTGGATCTGTTCCTGTGTGGCCTGTCCTGGGTGATCCTGCTCTGGCAGGGGGGTTGGACTAGATGATCTCCAGAGGTCCCTTCCAGCCCCTAACATTCTATGATTCTACTAAAGCCACTAAAGGTTTCTCTACAATTCAAGAGGCTTTGACAAAACCCAAGTTCCCTGTTTACCAGAAGTGTTATATTTCAGGAGTAGTAACTGGAAAAGAAAGAGAAGGCGAGCGGGCAGAGTGCAGGGGAGGCAGTGATACATGATAAACAAATTCCATGATAATGGCTTGGTGATTTACTACTGGAGAAACAATTTCTTTAATTAAATACGAGCTACACGATAACTCAGCCCTGCTACGCACCGTCTGCAGAGCTGCAGAAGGATCTGAACTTTTGGAATTTCCTGGCTTTCAACCGCTTGATCTAGTGCAGTGCTGAAGTTCACCCTGGCACTTCAGCTGTTATTTGCTGGAGCTCAGGTTAACATGTAGGTTTTGATTTGTGCACTTCCATAATCTAACCTCTGCCCTGGATTTTCATTGTAAAAGAAGAACAGGACCCAGGTCGCTCTCACTCTGACTTTTTTTCCCTTTTTTTACAACCTGCACCTACAATGAAGACTTAGTTGCAGTCCAGCCTTGGTTTGTAGACAGTTACTGAAAGGCTGGAGCAACGAGGAGCTGAAAATAGGAAACAACTGGTCTGGCAAGTGTCTTCTCTCTCTCTCTTTGCATATTTAAGTTTTTTGAAACTAGGAATTTTGTTTTCCTTTTCAGTGCAGTGTTGTGACAGCCTGTCTGATGGTACTGTGGTTGTACCAGCTTCAACTCAGAGATTTGTTAAAAGCAAAGAAAATAGGAGTAGAACGTAAATTGTTCCTGATGGAATAGAAACTGCCCTGGGACACGTTGGGCCTGCTGCTGAAGCCCCCACTGTGCTCCACTACTGCTGCCCGGTATCTACACACACCCTCAAGTGCAGTAGAAGACACCACGTCCATGCAAGGACACACCTAATGCAGTGGAGACCTGATCAGCAGAGCAGGAACAGGAGCAAAGCTGAAGTTACACAACTCCCTTCCAAGACTTTTGACTCTTGCAGTTCAGGAGGGTTAGTTCCTGCTGGCTGGGAACTCCTCCACCAGTTGCCACTCCAGATTTACTCAATCCAGCCTTGTGTCCACATCCCTACTCCGCCCTTTGCACAACTCCGACGCTCTCCCATTGTGTTCAGCCCTCATGAGACAGCTTTACCCTTTCTCTGCCTTCACTGTGTCATTTTTAACAAGCAGTGCTCTCCTTGGAGGGGTCCTGAGATAAGAGATTTTCCGTTCCCTGGCTCATCTTCAGAGACCTTCTCTAAACCTCCATCACTTGCATTCGTCTGTTTTAGACATGGGCAACCCAAAATGCATGTCCAGCCCAGGTGATAGCTCACCAGGCCTTGGACCACCTCTGCCAAACACTATGAACTAACGTCATCTCGTTCCTCCCAACAAAGCAACTGTTCCCAAAAACTGAAAGAATAAGTAACCCACCTTCACACTCTGACTGTTAAGAGTAAGCTGAGCTACAACAGGAGGCAAACTGGAAAGGAAATACAGACCATCATCTCATGGCTGAAATGCAGCACTGGCAGCCAGGACTCCTGCTTTCTTCTTCCACGGTGGTCAGGAATCTCCTTGCCACAAAGAGGGATGCTAAGGGTACCAAGCTGGTGAACAGAAGGGTGGCAGCCCAGGAGGGTTACACCACTGGTACCTATGGAAAGGCCAAAGATGCTGAGGAGAAGCAAACCCACACCTTCTCCAGAGCACCAAGGAACTGTGAAAATCCCATTCCCTCTACCCACGCTTGAGCATCCTGCTTCCCATCGCTGCGCTGGCAGCAGAGGAGCTAGCTGGAGGCAGTTGCTCCCTGGAGCACCCTCCTCCTCCTGCTCCCTGCTGATTCATCAGCCTCCACTCAGCCTCCTACTCAAGAAGCTGACCTCTGGGCTACGTGTACTACTTGCTGCTTTCTCCTGAGCTGTGATTTCCCCAGACCTCAGCTGACACCAACTTATCTACACAACTCCCACCACAACCACTGGTGGAGGCAGGTCGGCCAGGATTCTAAAAAGTTTGATTTTGGCCAGGATGAGCTAATCTTGAAGTTTTCTACTTTACCACCTGCAGCCTCAGCACAAAGGCACTTACTAAAAACAGGAGTTTAGACAGCTCACAAACCTTATAGCACAAGAAGGAACACGCCTCTTAGTCACATTACATCACTATCAATGACCAAACCAACATCATTTGGGGAAGTTATATCAAATTGGATCTTATCTGTCAACGTTGTTGCGTTATCCCTCCTGTCCTGTGGTTCCTTTCAGCCACACCTCACCACCTGCCTTGCAGGGGCCGTCGCTCCCTGTGGATCGTACCACAGGTAGAGAAGGTGGTCCCAGCAAAAAGCCTCTAGGTGCTAAGCCACACACCGAGATAACAGCACCATAGGAGGGGTAGCCAGTATCTCATACCAGAGGATGTTAGAGATTACAGGTTCTAGGAGGTGAAGAAAGGCAATGCCATCCTACAGTCAGATTGCAAAGAAGGTGTGGAGGGTGAAGACACCCAGCGTGCTGCCCGTGCTCTGTCAGGACTTGTTGGGCTGGTCAGGACAAGAGAGGTTGTCACAATACAGGCTGAGCACATGTGGGAAATGTTGTCAGTCGCAACCTCCCGCTGCTGGAGGAGACTGGGACTGCCAACCTTCAAGAGCTCTGCTTCTCCACAGCCTGGTTTTAAATCAGCGTCTCCATCCAGACGCTACCGTGTCATCGGGAAGCACACACACAGAGTGGTGCTTGACGTAGAGATGTCGGCAGCCAAAAGGAACAGGTCTGGCGAGATGGATCGTTGCTAAAAATGGGATTTAATGTTTCGTATCTCTGGAGATACAGAGCGATGCTGACGGGGTGAACCTGCAGGTAGGCAGGACAGATGGATCGACCCATCAGACTCCTGGAGTAGCGCAGCACTGCATGTTCTAGTCAGAGCTTTGCAGAGCCACCACGTGTCCCCAGCTGCTCATTCGCTTCTGACAGAAGCGGGTTGTTTCTATACAACAAGGGTTGTTAATCTCTCCTCTAATGCAAGCAAGACCACAATCACGACCTCGTACGGAGATCAAGATATACTCTCACCCAGCCGAGCAAGTCCGAGCGGTCCAGCAGAGGGCAACAAAGATGGCTGGGGGACTGGAGCATCTCTCCTACGAGGAAAGGCTGAGCGAGCTGGGACTCTTTAGCCTGGGGAAGAGAAAGACTGAGGGGAGACCTTATTAACGCCTAGAAGTATCTTAAGGGTGGGTGCAAGGAGGATGGGGCCAGATTCTTTTCAGTAGTTCCTAGTGAGAGGACAAGGGGCAACGGGCACAAGCTGGAACAGAGGAAGTTCTGTTTAAATACAAGAAAAAACTTCTTTACTAGGAGGGTGACAAAGCCCTGGAAGAGCTGCCCAGGGAGGTTGTGGAGTCTCCTTCTCTGGAGAGATTCCAAACCCACCTGGATGCCATCCTGTGTCACATGCTCTAGGACATCCTGCTCTAGCAGGGGAGTTGGACTAGATGATCTCTAGAGGTCCTTTCCAACTCTTGACAATTCTGGGATTCTGTGGTTACAAGCAGCAGCCTGAGGACGTTACCACTCAGAGCGCTGGCACGATGTCTCTAACGCAGACTGGTCCTGTTTCAACCAAAAATGAAGAGCAAAAACCAGCTTGTCACTTCTAACAACAAAGGCAATCAACATTGCCGGCACCTGAAGTCAGAGTGTATCGCAGCGCTCTGTAAACCTGACCCATATGAGCACCCAAAAGCACCACCTGACTTTGACATTTCCATGGTGGTGTGCTGCAAGTGCTCCCACATCTTCCTACTGTACTGCCAACATGTTTTGAGGGGGGATGCAGAGATAAAGAGGGAAGAAGTGTTTGCAGATGCTCTGGAGACATGAGCTTTAAGCTTGCAGGAGGCATCGCTTATTGTCTGTATCATTTACTAGAAATACATCTAAATATAAACTTAACTTTTCCTATGGAAGAGATTTATCAAGTTCAAAAAGCTACTTCAGAGATCTCAAAAAAAAAAAAGCCTATGTAAGTGGAGATGTAAAATATGAACTGGGTAAAGCCAAACAGCTTCCTCTGCCTCAGCAGGCTACCCCACACAACCCTGCCTGTTTGTGCCGTACTGACCATCACTAAATCTCCAGGAGGAATGGCTGGTGGGTTGATCATCAGCTGGAACATCCTAAACTTACCAACTGGGAAAGAGAAGTCCAGATTACAAAAAAACCCCAAACCCACACTTCAAGGTGGCAGATTGACCTACTCTAGTTTGCACAGTAAGGATCTCAGTTATAAACGAAATAGCTCCATGCTGAACATAGCTGAGGAGAGACTTTAATCACCAGCTCAGGCTTCAGGCAAAGGGCTGACAGTAGGTAGTATATCACACAATATATGACAGCCAAAGAGGAGGCTAAGAAGTCCATCAAGTACCTCCCACAACAGAAGCACCTCTCCCCATCTTCCAGGAGCAGCCTCTTTTTCTAGGGAGGTTTGCTCTCCAGGCTGGGCAGCCCCCGTGCCCAGGGGACTCGCTTATGGGCCATGAATGGGAGCGTTGGCAAGGGATGGGAAAGTCCTGGTTGTTTCAACAGGCAGCTGCTTTTGGCTCCTGTCAGGATTACTGAAAAGTTTCCAGCGCTAAATGGCGGACGCAGAATTTTTCAGAGCATGATGCAACAAATAAAGGGAGGAGGAACATGTCAAAGAAGAAAAAGACCAGGCCAGCCAGAGAAGGCCTTTGTCAGTGACTACGCCAGAAGTTGTTGCCTCAGGACGGAAGCCTTTCCTCGGCCCCTCCAGAGGATGGCCAGCAAAAGAAGCTCGGGCTGCAAAAGAACCGGTGCTGGTTTTGTCAATGAAACACGTTTGTACTTGTCCTTTCTGCAGTAAGAGGCAACACCCAAAGTGGCAATGACAAGTAAAACAAAGGGGAAGACACAAACTGTGCAGTTCTAACTACAGCCGTAGTTCAAACTGAGCTAGACTGTCCAGAGGGGCTGTAGAAACTCCCTCATTGCCCACACTATTCTTCAAAAAAAAAATAAATTAAAACATCTTCAGACCTCTGCTTTGAACAGCAGAGCCAAAGGGAGACCTAACCCATAACAGACAGATGGATCAAGTGACCTTTTGACGTTTCTGCCACCCCAAATTTCTGTGAAGTCCTTTCAGTGTAACCGGCATCTATGTGACCTGCACTACACAATGCAAATTATTCCCCAAAATAAAACAGGATTAGTTTTGACCAAGAGCTCTGGCACAAGGAATACAACTTTATTTGCGTTACCTTTTTAAAGGAGCAGCGTGAGGGAGCACAGGAGAGGGATTTAAAAGCACCAAAAAGCAATTAAAGAATTCCAAGAGCCAAACAGCCAACATCCACAGAGTATTTCACTCACAGACAAAAGAAGATTTTTCCCAAGATTACTCAAAAACCAGTGTCAGAGAGGAATAGTTGCCTGACTCTGAGGCATCACTCACTCTCTCAATATCCAGCACATCAAAGGACTTGGGAAGCCTTTCTGAAGTGTTTACTTTATAGACACAGAGTATAAATACTTTACAAAAAGAATCATTTGGCTTTCCCAGGCACAAACGGAGTTATCAAGGGAGTCGATGTCAAAGTTCAGAACATTAACCCTCAAAATAAACCAAATAAACTTCAGATTCCCTTTGTGCTTCAGCACAGACAGCGATGGGGAGATGGAGACTTCTCTGCTGGCTCCGAATCGGCAGCGGGACTTTTCTCTCGCCTGTGCCACATTCCTCTGCAACTATCCAGGTGAGTAAACACTAGAACAAAAATTAATCACTAAAAGGCAAGTGCTACCTCATTTCAGTGCCAATTCAAGTCAGCATCATATTTTAGTCCATCATGCTGAAGTAAAAAAAAAAAAAAAAAATCAAGTTGTGACAACAAAATATGACAACGGTTGGGTCTATTTCTTCACACATCTTGCTTTGCTTCTGCTGCATCTGAAACAACCATGGCTGGTTTACAGACACAGATTCACTCATTTAAAAGGAGATAACAAAACCCATGCTGCTGCCTGGGAATGACTTCCAAAAAAGTCTCATCCGGAAATATTGTGGGGTTAGGTTTGGTTTTTCTAAGGGGGTTTCTTTGGGTTCTTTCTTTTTTTCAGGAATAGAAGTAAGTATCAGTTTAAGGTGCCAGACTCAGAGTCACATGGAATGAAGTCATTTTTCCACTGGGAGCTACAGCAAGAGCTACTGCACAATAATATAAGAGCGAGAAATTAAATCCAGCCACGAGGAAAGCGGATTTGCGTTGTCCCGTTTCACGTCGCAGTTCAACAGAGTCCAAAAGACAAACGCAGCACACGGGGTCCTCTCGGCAGAGCAGGGGGGGAAATGCTCCCAGAGCACGATGGAACTGCAGGAAGAGACTTTGCACAGCGATGGCCTGACAGAATTCAGGGTTTCTCTGACAGGAGAGCTTGCATACGGGATTTGCGGGAGACTCGCAGGGAGAAGACAGGATCAGAATAGGACTCAGGAAGACCAAGTCCAATTCCTTTCTCTAACCTGGGTTTCTGAAGCAACCTTGGACAGGTGGTCTTCTTTATTCAGCATCTTAACTAATTAAGTTGGTTTAGAAAACTGACCAGTAAAACAAAGCCCCAGCCTTGCTGGGGTCCAGCATCACCAGTACTATCAGCCAGGGTGCATTCCCAGGCGAACAAGACCTGAAATTCTACTGTAAATATCAAGAAAACAGCAGTAAGAGAACAACAGCCAGAGGTTGTTGGCTGTCTTTTAACTCAGCAATAGAGCAGTAGGAAAAAAAAAATAAACAATGCTTTCTTGCCCCACGTCAACAACTGCCTTGGTCAGTCTTGTGTTCAGACCCCTTGGCAGGTGGAGAGGTAAAGGGGTTATAAGATAAAAGGTGTTTATGAAAAATAAGTGTAAGTATCTCAATAAATAAGTCCACAGCAGTGTCTTAGGTTAGCAACAACTCACGCTCAAGTCCAGCTACCTGTACCTGGGCTTCTCCAGAGCTTTAGGAGTCAGGACATAAACCTCGCGGTGCACCATGTACACGATGCAAAGTGGTACCTTTATATACATTATACCTTCATATACATGAGCTCTATGTCCTCACCACAGTTATGAAATGACCCTCTCCAAATCTATTTATTTCCCTGAGTTTCATGGATAGGGAAAGCATTTTGCTAAGTAAAG
Source organism: Baryphthengus martii (assembly GCA_013396935.1). Taxonomy (NCBI): domain Eukaryota; kingdom Metazoa; phylum Chordata; class Aves; order Coraciiformes; family Momotidae; genus Baryphthengus; species Baryphthengus martii. The sequence goes on along the minus strand of VWZK01016514.1, from coordinate 167,421 downwards.
GCAGCAACCTCAATCAGAAGGTGAAATCCATGCCCGTACTCATTTTAACCACCCAGTATCACAAGGGAAGAACTGGCACAAGTACCCTTGTGGAGCCACAGCCCTTCCCACTGGAAAATCCCTCTTTGGGTTCTTCATCCTTTCTTCTGCTCTAGTAAAAGCACAAGTGGGGAGAAAAAGGACACACACCAGGAACTGCTACTTGCTGGAGTGAATTATGGCAGCCTCCAAGCCAGAGGCGGCAGGAAGCCAGGCAAAAGAGGAGCACATACCAACCTCGGCCTCAGTAGATAATCCAGACCATACTCACCCCAAGAGCAGCTCCTGAAACACGCAGGTTTTCCCTGAATCGAAGGCAGGCCCCACACTTGAGCGCTCCTGGGATGACAGATTGGTTCCAGCACAGCTTCTCTCTCACATGCGTGGAACGGCTGGTGCAAACGTTTTAACTTGTGGCTCATCTCAGAGCTGAGCCTTTGAAGTCCTGTACGCTCAGGGATTTCTGGCAGGCACAGTGACACCCCTGCATGAGAAGGCAGCGGTTTGATGCAGACTCCCTCCTTCCTAGCCCTGGCAGGCTGTAACAGCAGGCAGGTAACTTGAGGCTTCAAATGGCAAATCCCAAACCCAAGTTTAAGAATGGGCAGCTGCACCACGTTTAAAGCATCACCTCCCCAGCAATGACGGGGCAGGACCGACCTGTGCTGATGAAAGGGGCTCTCCTGGAGCCCCGCTGGGTAGAGGAACGTTGCCAAGTAGGCGGCAGGGCAGAGGCTGAGGCCAACAAGCCTGGCCAGGCACCCCAAATATATCTCTGTCCACACACAGACCAACTATTTTCAAATTGCAAGTCACCCTCAAGGAAACACTTCTTGCCAACAGTAACGAATGGGCTGGTGAAGCTTGACATCCATTCCAGCAGGATGAGTTGCTGAGTGGAGATCTGCAGGCCTACAAGACCGACGCTCAACAGAGCGGCAAATAACAGTCGGTGCTGACACAGGGCTTTGTCTCCCAGCACTTCCCAAACGCCGTTGCAGCCTGCCTAGATACCCCGGAGATAACAGTGAGTGCCTCTGCCTCCATCCCTGGCTGCTTCCCCATCCAGATCATTTGCTGGTTTGTGTCAGGAGATGCAAGGGGCAGACCTGCCATTCACAACCTGAGCGGTACGGTAACACCAGCTGCCCGACCCTGCTGGGCCTTCCTCAGAAGCTACAGACAAAAAGCCCCATCAAACCCTGCAGTACATAGCTAATCTCGATATCCGGATCATTAAAGAACAAAAATCCAGAGAGGTGACAGAGCCCGGCGAGCAGCCCATCTTCCCAGAGACAAAAGAACATTTCCCTGCCGTTTCAACCCCGAAACTCGCTCGGCACCGAGCAGGCGATGCCGACACCCACTCTTATCTCCATCTTCCCAGCATCAGGCCCCCGCTTCCCCAGCTTCTCCGTGTGCCGTGAGCCAACGGGTGTGTGCGCACTCCGAAACCCCCGGCTGGGCGGCAGGGCCGTCGCTCCGTCTGTCCGTGCGTCTGTCCGTGTGTGAAGGTGGCTGAGCACCGGCCGGGCTGACCTCACCGCCGCGCACTCCCAATCCCGGCTCCTCACCCGCTGGATGGGTCTGCGGGTGCCCCGGTCCCGCCCGGGCAGCGGGGACCAGCCCGGCAGCGCCGCACACACCGCTGCCCATNCGGGTGGGAGGGTGGAAAGGCAGCGCGGAGGCTCCTCCGGGCTGCCCGCAGCCCTTGGTGCTCATCCCTTAAGAAATAAAGGAACGATCGTGAACTTCACCTTTGGCCGGGCTGAGGTGCGGCCTCTCTTCTTCGCCGGTCTGGGTCTGGGCTCTGGAAAGGAGGAACTCCCGCAGCACACCTGAATTTACGTGGTAGCGAATCCGGTTGATCCTAGAAGGGCACGAGGAGCTGGCGGGGGCTTCCTGGGGAAAAAAAAAAAAAAAAAAACTTTAAATGCCGCGCTAGAAGGCNAAAAAAAAAAAAAGGAGAGTGCCCTAATTACCAGGGATTTTCTGGGGAATGCAGCAAAGAGAAAGCACCTGCAGCCTTGGAAACTCCTTCATTCAAAGCCAGGAAGGGCAGGCTGAGCTGATAACCAGCACTGGTCCCTCTGCTGGGAACTCCCAGAGCGCTGCCTGGGCTCATATTAGATGGAGATCTCACGGTACAGGGTCATATCTAGCACCTGTGCCCTGCAATAGCATCTTTAATTCAGACAGGGGTGGAAGCGCTTTGTACGAGGGCCACAGCTCTAAGCAATGTACTTTACAGGCACCCCCGCATCACCCGCGGGGCAGCACGTGAGATTTAGCACAGCAGACACGATGCTGAAAGGGCCCAGGCTGTGCAGGGACAGAGGAGGGTCCCACCTGGCAACAATCCCCAAATCAGTTACTGTGCCTCTGCTCCGTGCCCCCTGCCCAGGAAAGCACAGCAGAGATACAAGGGAAGGAGATGCGGGCAGCAAAGCAGAGAAGAACAAAGCTGAGGTCAACTGAGCATCATCCAGAGATGAGATTTGACAGCCCTGGCTGCCCCACAAGGCAGCCACAGGCATCCTCATTTCCCATCTTGCAGAGGGGAAGCCAAAGCAAAGAGAAGTGGAATGTCTGCTCCAAGTCAAAAATAGGACTTGAAGCACCTGACTCCGACGCCTCTGCTTCAACCGCTAGTTCAGTCTTTCCCTGATATTTTCCCTACATCCAAGCTCAAGTCATTGCTTGGCAGTTCTGGATACAAGATTTTTTTGGTCTCCTCTCTAATGTGTAGTTGCCTAGGGAGACACTCTGTCACCAGGAGAAGAGCTCATCAAGAAGGTGCCTGCAGAATCGGGCTCTGGGCTCCAACGGGAGGTTTCGCTTCCCCATCCTGGGCTTGTCAGCTCTGCCAGTTCATGTCCTTGGGTCCCAGTTTCTTTTCTTACCAAAATGGGAGCAATAATGGTGACCTCCCTTTGCAAGCTCCAGGAGGACTAATGAGAAGTGCTGCATTTTTTTAAGAAAGAGGAGCGTAAGTTTCAAGCAGTTTTGAAAAAAAAATTAAAAAAAAATTCTTCTTTAATGTTTTCAGGTGCTTCAGGGTAGAATTTCAAATCAGGTATTGCTCAGAAGTTAAACCTTCTCCTTTTTGATCAACTGCACAACGTTACGCTGTGCCTTATATACCCTAACTTGTTCTTATTACAAAACCTTCTTACAAACATTTAATTTACAGCCCTATGTCCACATTACAACAAAGAGGGTCAGCAAGGCCGGGATTATATTTTGCCTGTTGATAGCCCGTGGTACACGCAGCAGCTCGATGACATTTCCCATCTTCAGCCTCCAGTCGTTGCAGGCGGGCACGTTTCTCTTTGCTTCTCCGTTTCAGCGGCACAAGTCTTGAATTTTACCAGTGTTTTTTGTTTTCTTCATTAGAACTCGGTCGTCCCAAGGGCACTGTGTCCTGCGATCCAAGGCCCTTGTGCTTCCTCTGCTTGCTGAGGAAGAGGCAGAGCTGCCCACCACGGGGCCGGGCTGCCCTCGTGCTCCCACGTCCAGGTGCTAAAGCTGAGAGGAGAATCAAGCCCACTGGCTTCGGTAAGATGAAGCTAGAAAAATTTCACAGCTCTTAAGATGTTTCCTTGAATTGTTTTGACAAATCTGCCCCTCTGACTAAACTTTCTCAGGGGAACTGCCAGTGAGAGAAGGAAAGCTCCCCCGAGGCCAGAGCACTCGCGGGGATGTGGCTGAAGAACCTGTAGACTTAAACTTGCGTCTTTGCCATCAAGCGCTCTCTCACCAAGCAATCCCTCAGCTTTTATTGTCCCTGCTTTTCACAAACAAAGCTTCAGGATGGCAATAAATGTTGAAATCCCGTCATTCTGCTGAGTGGCACTCCTGTTTCCCAGGAACCAGGTATTCCCAGGGGCTGTGTGCAGGCAAACAGCCCTGCACGGATGGTCCCAGACACAGAGAAGCACAGGAGACACTGAACTTCCAGCCTGTGAGCATATGAGGACTTGTTCATCTTACATAGATCAGCAGAGTCACGACTTGCAATTAAACCAGTACATGTAGCAAGCTGGGATGCAATCTCTGATGTTTCTGGGCTATCGCATTTGCCTGATAAACTTCCTACTATTGCTACCCTCCCGTTTTATGGGTATAGATACATCTTGGTTTGAAAAGTGGCTTCTCATAGATAGTCAAAACTGTCTCCACCTGACTGATCCATGATTCTGCTTTGGTGAGTTTTTGCACTAGCTGTTGGGATCACTAAAAAGCTTCCCAGCTGTTTTCTTTTAAACGATCCCCACAAACTGAAGCATCACACGGACAAAGTAATGTAAAAACCAAGGGCATACTCACACATACACCTAGGGAAACAAAAAGAGCAAACATTCTGTGTTTTGCCGTTACCTGCATTGTTTGAATAAAGCCAGCAGACAAGAAATGGCCAAAACGTTCAGGTCTCTTTCCATTTCATTACCCAGTAGCGGAAGATGAAGCTTCTCTGCAAAGAGCTCATGGGACACTTGATTTGTCACGTCCCAATAGGTCACGCTCCCTAAAGCCCTGATCCTGCACTTTGTCCCCAAAGGCACCTGCACCTGAAGGCTACAGAGATCATATACAGGCCACATGAAGTGGTGACATCAAGACCCCAGAAGTCAACAAAAGCTTCAGAGCGGAATCCTTTCAGCCTTTTCCCTACCACATGCCTGGAAATCCCTGCCAGACAGATCCCTTTGCCCTGCCCAATGTACTGTGGGAACTGAGCGGGGGGCAGAAAAAACTGTATTTGAAATCATTGTGCAACTTCATTACTGTCAAACTGCAGTTACGTGATTTCCATCATCTCAAAGACGCAGCCGCAACAAGAGCACAAGTTCTTACTATTCATTCAAGCTGACACTATAAATAGTCTGCTGCATTTGGTGGCAGAGCACAAAATTCCAGCGTTGGCGGGAGAAACAAGATTAAAGGAGTGATTTAAAGAAAAGCTGATTTTTTCCTTTGATTACAGAGCTGCTGAAAGAACTTATCTGGAGGATCAGTGACTGCGTAAGGCCTTGCCCATTCTAGGCCAAGACTAAAGTTCAGAAACTCCTTGTAAACAGCTTTTAAATTGTTAAGATCTTGCAAAGTTGCAACGATTGAGCCAATTGGTGCCATGTTTTCAGGCACTGGGTAACCAGCCAAGAGCTACTGCAAAGCCTCTAATAGCCCCCAGATTCTGTTGCATCTCCTTAGGTGAAAAAACCCTCTCATCTATCTTCAGACTTCTATATCTGAGCCGACTGTCTAGACTTCCTACATCATGAGTGCAAAGAAACAGGCACCTCTCATCATCCTGCAGACATCTAAAATGGATTCATTGCTCCCTAACAACGCTCCCTGCCATCCACGAATTACAGGGGCAGTCAAGAATTAGCCCAAATGAGACGGTTAAAGTGAAGTGATATGAATTCCACTCGTCTTCCTTCCAGAAACGCTCGGCACAGCTGCTGATGCTTATTTGGGTGCATGTAAACCAGACATGTGTCAGGTACCTTCCTGTCTCAAGGCCTGGCTTTGTTCCTTGCCACTGAAAGAAATTAGACTGCTGGCCAGGATTAAACAAGGGCAAGTTCAGGCTCCAGGACCTTCAGGGGAACGCACGTGGCTTGTACAGTGTGAGGGAACGTGCTTGGAAAGGCGGCTTTCTACCAGGCTGGCTGCTGTGCGTTCCTACACACTCCTTAACATAAAAGAAAGCGTGGGTGGAAATATGGTGAAGGATCATGGCAGTTCTCATTAATTATGGAGATCAAGAGGAGCTCTTACTGCTTTTTAAGTGTATTTCCTATACTGAAATTAGTGCATTAACTGTTACTTAAACTTCACCCATCGGTATAATTTAATCATTAGCGCAGTCTGGTTCCTGTTGTTCTGCATTTTCAAAGTAAACTACCTTGCTGCAGCAGCAATGATCCTGAGGGATGTGGGAGAGCGCTCCACACACGTGCCAAACAATTAAATGGATCACACCGCACCATCAACAAAATAGTGTAATTTTCATCGCAAAGACCGTTTCCTATCCAGGAGCCCAAAAGGAAGCGGAGTTTGGGAGAAATTCAGCATCCATTAAGTGGAGCCCTTCTAAAATTCTGTCCTCTGATACTGAGTTTGTCCAAATGATGCCCCGTTATGGGTGATCTTTGTCTTAAACTTGGAACAGTGGGGGTTTTTTGAAGTCAGTAGGCTTATCTTTCACCTGAAGATGAAGCTCCTTTTTACAGATGAAGTTCCTCTTTACAGATGAAGTAAATGACTCATGAAGAGAAAAAAAGAACGTATCTGTGACCATCCAGCTGAAACAGAAATATGTTGGTTGATATCTACATTTCAGTGTCAAACATCTACTGTTAAGCACGACCAAAAGGATGTAATAGAGGAGGATCAGAGCATGGAGAGAGCGAAGGGAGATTTGACACTAACAAATATATAACATCTTATTCATGGCCTGGAGGAGAGGGGAAAAAACCACAGCAGCAAACCAGAGGTTAAGCAGTGGAGAAGCCATTCTCAGCAGCCCTCCCACCCCAGCACGGTACCACATATTTATTTTCATTTTCTTTGCTGTTGCCCTAAAGCTTGTTGCTTGTCTGAGTGGAGACTGAAGGAAGATCAGGTTGTCCTTTGTTCAGTCCATTTCTTAAAGACTGGGACACTTGACAGTGGCACTTGGGCAGCCTTGCAGAAATAAAGGGAGTTTTTATGCCTGCTGACCTCAAAGGTGAGCAAACAACACCTGTATTTGGTAGACTCCGGAATCAAAGTTGGGAGAGATTAGTTTATCTCCCCAAGGCAGAGGCAGAGCTGGGTCAGGACTTAGATGGCCAGACTCTGGGCATCATCATGTTGCCTTTCACTCAGCCGCTGCGTTTCTTTTTTATGCACACCTGAACTGCAGATCCCAGCACAGTCTCCTATACTCCAGACATAAGGGGAAGCTGCAGCCTGTTTTATAAAGCCTCTGGTAATTCCTTGTACACCTCCATGTGACTCAGTGTATCCTCAGGAAAATACAGGCAGACAAAGATCACCCATAACGGGGCATCTCTGCATTTTTCCCATTTTTCCAGTCGCAGTGTCCCATACACCAGCACCAGGCATCTGCAAACCATCCAAGCTCTGTCTCTGTGCGTTGAACATCAAACTTCCTTAGGGTTTGCTTATTATTTTTCATTGTATGTCAAAAAAATTATTTCCCTCTTCTGCTGCTGCTCCACATACATGCCACCAGACCTTTCTCATTGTTACTGGGGTGTGAGGATTTATTGTTTTCTCTGGCCTGGTTCAACAGGATCTGTAACAAATTGGAGCCAGTCTGTACTTTATAAAAAAAAAAACAAACCAAAACACACAATACCAGTTTGTTTCCCTGTTATTTGGGCCCTGACACATTTCAGAGCAAATAGAAGCACCAGATGTTTTCTACCAGAGCTACAGAACGTACAGTGCTTGTGAGAGGCGAGAGAGTCCAGTTTCCTTCACGTGGGCTGAAGTGTGTTAGAAGATCAAAGATGAGGAACAGGAGCCAGGACTTATCTGTGCCTAGAACTGGGATAGAGATTTCAGTGCCTGCAACTGAAGCTGTGTTTATTGGGGAAGGGGAGGGAAACCAGCCCCAGTTTTGATACTTTTAAAATGTCTTCAGCAGGCAAAGCGTGGAGGTGGTCTGGCCGGCTGGCCTGGCTGTGGGCACTGACCGCTGAAACACCCAGTCCAGCCACGTTGGTTTCTGAGCCTTTAATTCTCCACAAAACCAAGGCTATCCCAAAAAGGCACCGCTGCTTTAATTTAACAGAGCGCAGGCTTCCCTGAAAATCACAAAGCACACAAGAAACAATCTCTGCAATGATTTGCAGATGAGATAACTGAAGCTTAAAGACGTTTAGAATCACAGAATTATTTTGGTTGGAAAAGACCTTCAAGATCATCGAGTCCAACCACACAAGACTACAGTCCCATGCTGGATCACCTACAGGCCACTGATTTCCAGTCATTAAAATAATCTATAAGCAGGTGATTCTGGGACAAAGGAACTGTCTACCATCTGTTAGAATTTCAGGTTTCTCACCATAGGACGTTTCAACTCACCAACCATCCACTGATCCCAGTGGTGATTTTGCAGTGTGACATTAAAAGCTTTAAAGAATCTGTGTGATGTCTTTATAAAAAGGAGATTATTTCTTTACACAGAAATACTATGTCTTGTGCAGCAGAGTAGCAAGACACCCCAAACGACCTCACTCACCACCTTGATATTGCTGTAGTGACTGCCAGGACAAAAGGGTCATGACTCCCCAAAATCCCAGCCTTACTAAAATGGATATAGCAAGGTTGACAAAGCTGGATCATTTGCCAAGTGCTGGATTTCATTTTAGAGTATTTTTTACAGAAAATCCTTTATAATGTGGATTTTGTCTGTCAAATGTCACTTTATAACCCAGATCCAGGAACTTACCCATATAGTTTTATTAACTGAACAATGTAAATTGTATAATATGTTCCAATAAGGAAGAACCACCATGAGAATGCTGCCAGTGTGTTCTTTATGGAGCATTGTATGGGGACATAGGACAATTGGACTCCAGTTACTGGGTTTACTGCTGCTGTAAAATGGAAATTCCCTCCATCTCAACAACAGTTTTCACTGACAGTGAAAGAGGAACAACGACACCGGTCTTGAAACCGAGTCATAAGTGATAGAACAAGAGGAAAAGGTCTTAAGAGTTGTGCCAAGGGAAGTTTAAATTAGATATTAGAGATGGTAGGAAGGGGGATCACAAAGGGCATGCATTGAACCCTGAATGCCCTCAGGGGTGACCCAGCACTGCAGGTCACCACTAAATCATGTCCCTCAGCACCAGGTCCACATGCCGTTTAAATACCTCCAGGGACAGTGATTCCACTGTCTGCCCTGGGCAAACCATTGTAATGTTTGGTAACCCTTTCAGCGAAAAAAATATTTCCTACTATCTTCAGAACTGGAGCACAGCCAAGCTCAGAATAAGGACCTTCCTGGGAGAAGGGATCTTGCCTTCCCTATTCACCAAACACCCTGCTTCCACCTCCTTTTTCTTCTTAGAAAAAAATTCTTTACTGAAGAGGTTATCAGACACTGGAACAGCTTGCCCAGGGAAGTGGTGGAGTCCTCGTCCCTGGAGGTATTTAAGAATCATGCAGAGATACTGCTTGGGGATATAGTTTAGTTGAGGGCTTAGGTTAATGATTGGAGTCGATGATCTTAGAGGTCTTTTCCAGTCTAGGTAATTCTGTGATTCTGTGACCTGCTCTGTAAAGTGCTTTGAGTTGACCAGACTAAATGTGGGAGGTACAGGTTGAAATAGCTTACGCTGCCTACTCTCTGTCCTAACTACTCCAGACAAGCCCAATAAATGCCACAAACACTTGGTTCTTCTCCGTCCTGTCAGGACTGATTTCAGGGTGCACCGCACTCACTAACCCGACAGTCCTCGCAGCGCCCATAAAGCACACGCTCGCTCCGTTTCGTAATGAAAGGCATGTTTAGAACCGTTTAGAATGTGTAAAGAACTGTGTTTAGAAACAGGGGATGTGGAAATTATGCCCAATATTCCTGACAGGACTGTGCTACATGTTCCTCCCTGCGATTGTGAGGGCTCGGTCAGGCCAGCACGCGTTGCAGTCCTGGCTTCAGGCAATGAAAACACACTATACGTGGCTCACATCTGGCTGGTGGAAAATGCCAACTCAGATGTGAAGAATTAAAAGAAAGAAAGGAAGGAAAGGAGGTAAACTGTGTTTTCTTTAACCCTCTTTAGAAGAAACAGAATCTGAAGAGGGTGGCAACAAGTATAAAGTTAACAAGCGGAAAAATACGATGAAGGTAAATTAACCCGTGGAACTCAATGCCAGGATGTATTAAAGATAATTAAGATAATTATATTGCAGCAGTAGCTATGTTAATTTGAATTACAATTTTAAAATTATGAAGCAACTCTTAACTCCTGGTAAAATATAAACTTCTCTGAACAGACTCTATAATTGCTTGACACACCTCAGGTTTTCCTCTTCTTTGAGCCTGTGAGAAGAGTCAGCTTCTCAGAGGGGATATCCACTCGAACAGGCATCTGGTCTGCTCCAGTAGGTAATGATCCTCCACCTTTCCTTTTATATTCTTTGTAACCCATCTAAGAATGTTTGTGGCAAAAAGAGTAGAAATAGTGGATTAGTATCCGAGATATTTCTTGAAGAAAGGAAATAAGAAATGACTGGAGTCTTTTTTTTAGTGAAAAGTAAAAATATGAATTTTAGTATGAATATATATTCATATATTTAATATGAAGAAGTGGCACACCCACCTAGCTCGCAAATTGTACGTATAGCTAAAGAAAAGAGACGAAGGGATTTGCAAACTAGGCTTAAAATGTCAAGGAAACAGCTGCCCTCCCAACAGACTAAAAATTCATTTCCTTATTGTCTGCAGATAAATATGGCAGAGAACCCCCCCCATACACACTTGCATCCAGACCAAACACTATGTTATTTAATCAGACTATAAATATTGACCAAAAAGAAAAAAAACATATAGATGATCAAATCTCGTGGGTTGGTTTTGGTTTTTTTTGCAAGTGGGCTTGTTTTAAAAGATTATTAATACGTTGTGACATCAAGGCTGTAAAACAAAGCCACGAGCGTATTGCAATTCCAGAGCAAATTGCCTTGAGAATGACACATTGCAGTGACCTTCAGGTCCCAGCAGTCAAGGGGTTGAAGACTGACAATTTCCCCACTTACAATCCCCAGCTCACGCAGATTCCCCTTCACTGGGCTGAGATGACTGATCTGGGGAAGAACAGCCACGGAGATTTGTAATGCAGGGCTCTCTCCTGGCCTTGTTTCTGTAGAAAACAAAGAGGATATTAGATGTTAACCCCTGTAAACAGCACTTCAAACTTGCAGGGCAGTCTCCTTGTCCCTACATTGCAAAAAAAACAAAACAAAAACCAAAAAAAAAACCCAAACCCAACCAACAAACAAAACAAACAAAACCAAAACGCCCAGCCCGTATCTCTATATTTAAAGATCAGTTTGTGTAGCTAGCAGATCTAGAAGGACGTGAGCAGGCCAACCTGGGCAGCAGATGAAAAGAAACTAGAAACTTACGGGATTCATTCCAGCATTGCTGCCTCGAGACTGTAATTTTTGGAGAGGTGTAGAGTGCATTAAAAAAAAACCACTGTAAACCTCTATCACGAAAGCAGACAGAAGGGTGAAATACTTCTCCTGTACCACCGTAGGCTTGAAGGAGGCGGGTGTCATTCCCAACACAAAACAAGTCCTGTCCCACACCACTTTTGGCTCTTGTTTTCACGGGAACCGCGCCCGCAGGCTGCCGAAGCCCTGGGCTTAGCAAGGACGCGCTGCCACCCGGCTCTGCTGGAAGCCAGACTCTGAGCTCTGCAGCAGCAGATTATTTGCAATCCTTTCCCACCTCCGCAACGCTCCGGCCCGCAGCAGCCTCTGGCACGACAGCAATGAGAAAGAGGCTGTTGTCACCCAGTGCGGTGCCATCGCACCCCGGCACCCGGTGCTGGGAAGCACCCCACGCTCCCGGTCTGCTGATTTCAACGGAGGACTGAGGATCCAGTTTAGCAAAAGCTCCAAGTGCTGGTTTAACTTCACGTGTAGGAGCAATCCCCGTGAAACGAATGACATTAGGCACATCCTGAAAGTCAACTCCGTAGCGAGCGTGGGCTGTTGTTTTGTGGCTCGCAGGTGCACAGCCCCCTGGCAGGATCAGGCCCTTCCCTGCATTGTATTGAGTGAGGCAGCGGAACAGAGGTGCACTGGGATACCGTTAGAGACAGCACAAAGCTTTCAGTTTGTAAATCCTCTGTGTCTTCGAGAAAGATCCATTTTGCCGCAGCATTTGATTTTCCAATTATATTCTTGCCTTTTACCAATTTCCAGCTGCATAAGGAAGTCAAACGCCTCGCTCAAGGTTACCCTGACTGATGTACTGGGGAAATAAAGGCTGTTTCTGGCAGCTACATCTTTTCAGTCCATTCATTTCCACAATATTCCAGTTCTAATAAACCAATTTATAACCTACAATCCTGCCAGATGAGGCACGTCTAGTTCATCTGCACTGCTTCCGCTCGGTGCACGCGCGCTACGCTCTGTAGCACCTTTACCATGAGGTTATTTTCAATAAGTAATCATAATATTTCCATGCTGGGATGAGATTTACTAAGCACAGTTGGGTCTATTACAATGCACTGAAACACGGGCTGTTCATCAAGGGCATTTTGCTGTAGTCTGGTAGGATTTTGTTAAACCCTCACACCCACTAACAGTTAAGCTCAGTGAAGCAGCTGACTGATAAACTGTACAATCAAACCCATTCGTAGAGCTGCTAAAGATTCATTTTACCACAGAGACTGTGAGTGCAGCTCGCTCCGTCTCCATTCCACTCCAGCACAGCTCCTAAGCCAAAGTAACTCAGTGCAGGTGGCATTCCTGTATTATCTATTTATAGGAGATCAGCTCCTGAAAGGCAGAGAAAGGCAAGAGCTCAAGCCCAGCTCATATCCACCCTAATGACAGCAGGGAAGATTTTCTGCCCTTTCAGCACGGTTATCGCTGTGCATTGCAGGAGGTTGTTCACTAGGAATTCACTGATCAGACAAAGAGAGTTGTCTCTAAAGAACAGTATAGTGAGAGAGGACTTACAGCACACTCAATTTATATGGCCCTATCTGCTTGGGAGGTAACTTACCTGATTAAGAATCCTAGAATGGCTGGAGTTGGAAGGGATCTTAAAGATCATCCAGTTCCAACCCCCCTGCCATGGGCAGGGACACCTCCCACTAGAGCAGGTTGCTCAGAGCCTCATCCAGCCTGGGCTTAAATGCTCCCAGGGATGAAGCTCCACAACTTCTCTGGGCAGCTTGTTCCAGTGTCTCACCACCCTCGGAGCAAAGAACTTCTTCCCAATGTCCAACCTGCATCTCCCCAGCTCTAGTTTAAAACCATTGCCCCTTGTCCTATCCCCACAGGCTCTTATAAAATGTCCCTCCCCAGGTTTTCTGTAGCCCCTTCAGGTACTGGAGGCCACTAAAAGGTCTCCCCAGAGCCTTCTCTTCTCTTCTAGTGCCACAGCAAAGGGTATCTTACACTAATGGCAACCGAAATACTGAACAAGAACAACTGCATTTGTTTCATTTTAGCACCCAGAGAAGTGTGTGAAGTAACCAAATAACCATTGTAGGGATGGGGGAGTCTGTGTTTCATGTTTAGGGGGTTAAAAGTAGTATTTTTCAACATCTAAGCTCTTTTTCTGAGCTACCAGTCAATTTGTATTTAACCAAGTAAACCTACATAGTGTCAGACACAAATGTCCTGCCTGGACAAACATGTAAATAGGCACATTTAGTAACAGACATAAAACCTGCACAAATGTAATTGTGAATTCAATTGCATTCAATACAGTGGACAAAGGCCACATTCTAGGCCAAAACTCTCTCTTCTTGGGCAAAACATTTCCAACTTTTCTGTTTCAGTTTCACCACCTGTATATTGGCTGTGTCTTTATCCCAGCAAGTAACTTGCCTGGATAAAAGGAGGTTTTAGCCATTCAGTTACAGATCCTGTCAAAATATTACTAGCAAGTAATTCCTGAATACACTTGGAAACTATTACAAAAATGCACTTATATCTAAGAAACTGGCCTGTCCTCAGCTGATACAAGTACAGAATTCAGGAATTACGTTAAAAGAATCAGGTTCGAGAGAGGGAAGGATTCCTGGTAGAGGAATCAAACTGTTCTCAGCTCTGGTACCAGTCTAAAGCAATATCTGCACGAAAAGCTTTGCTTGGCAGCCTGGAAATCTCCAGGATAAATGATGTTTAGGGAGATGATAGCTCCCAAAGGCCAGGAAGAACATGCTAAATACTTGTGTGGGTAAGACAATGCACTACTCTTTACTCATATGGGTAAGGAAATTGCATCCAAAACTCCTTCACCTCACCCATTAAGTTCTGCCTTCAAAGTACAGGAGCACAAGTGCAGTTACCAAGAGTTATATGCTATTGTTTAACAGTATTATTTGCATATCATGTCTATTAAATCTGAACAAGATGCCAGGACAAGAGGAGCTGCCAGAAAAGTAAAAAAAACCAAAGCTAATACTAAATAATCTTGATAAACTGTGGAAACAGATGGAAACAAGTAAGATGTGATTCAGCTAAGACAAGCGGTTGTACAGCTTCAGATTCATCTGGAGAAATAAAAAAAACCAAACCAAACCAAAAAAAAGGCAGGGAGAACACGAGGGAAACACCAACTGGATACAACAGACTGAAAACTGAACCTTAGCCTGTGATGCCCTCTGAGCAAATCACAGATATTCTCACTTCAAACCGAAACATTCCGATTCCTCAGTTACTAACTTTGAAACAAGGTATTACCAAGTGAGCTGTTACCCATTATTGGCTCCAGAGAGCACAGCTCTCCCTGGGTGCAGTCACTGGACTAAACCCTGGAGCCGTTTCCTCTCTCCTCTGGTCTCCTTGCCTGCGAGGGCGGAGGCATCAGCAACCACAGCAGCAAAAAGCAGGGGCCACACCAGCTGGCAGTGGTTTCCTCCCTTCAGTGGCTCCAGAACAGCTCATATTTTATTCATGAAAAATGAGGCCTCTGGAGGTCTAAGCAAAAAAAACAGGAAGTAAATATTTCTTGGGGGCACTGGGTCGCAAACTGGCGAGGGTCCAGGACATCAAGAAGGCGAGGCGGGGGTGGAGGATGGAAGCATGAAAGGTCCCTTCCTGAGGCGGCAGGAAGGGGGATCACAAAGGGCATGCATTGAACCCTGAATGCCCTCAGGGGTGACCCAGCACTGCAGGGAACAAATTCACCTGGTGCCCTGTAGTGGGGTCCTGCAGAGAGGCGCTGCTTCACCAGGGGAACGGGCGCTGTGCCGTCGGGGGGGGGGGGCACATCAGGATGGGATCCCTCCAAGGCTTGCTTTGGAGAGGCTGGTGTTTGCCCAGCCGCTGGCATAAGCTGCTGCTCTGAGTTCTCCAGGTAATGTCTCTCCCCACTTTGCCACACTCCCCTCGTGTCCTAAAACTACAGAATGACAGAATCTCTTTGGTTGGAAGAGACCTTCAAGGTCATCTAGTCCAACCTTGGACCCAGCACTGCAGGTCACCACTAAATCATGTCCCTCAGCACCAGGTCCACACACCATTTAAATACCTCCAGGGACAGTGATTCCACTGTCTGCCCTGGGCAGACTACTGTCATGTTTGGTAACCCTTTCAGCAAAAAAAATATTTCCTACTATCTTCAGAACTGGAGCACAGCCAACTCAGAATAAGGACCTTCCTAGGGAAAGGGATCTTGCCTTCCCCATTCACCAGACAAGCTTCTTCCATTTCTTTGTGCCCCCAATAACAAACATCACCCTTAGTAGCAGCAGAGAAAACAATCTTCTGCAATCCTTCCCACCCCTAAGAAGACCACTCTGAAGCTGCAGATGTCATTTGTCAGCCACTAACCAGAGATGGAGAAGTGTCGTGATCTTGTGCAGAGGAGCAGCCATCGGTCCCCTCGCAGCGCAAACCCGGCTGTTGCCGATTTCATAAGCCTTGCCATCAGGGCTGACTGTTTCTGAACTCTAGTTATTTTGTGCAGGACACTATAAAAAGACCTTTCTGAGAAGCCAGAAGTCCTCCTTGCAGATATCTGGAATCTGCAGGGAAAGACCAAAAGCTACCTATTACTTTCTGACAGATTTCTAAAAGAGGATACATGCAGGGGAAGATTTATTTCCTGAGAATTGCAAAAGAAATGTAGCATTTTACTTTAACATCCATCCTTCCTTGTTTTAATTACTGTCTAATGAATATTAACCCTCAGAATATCTCCCCTGCAGGGCTGAGCAAATGAGAAACAAGTTATAGCAGGGCAATCAGCATGAAAGGAAGGGGAAAAAAATCAAGACAATGAAAAACCCCACACATCAGGAGAGACAGAAAAACGTGCCCTGGGATGCAGCAGCCAACATTCATTTAATAATGTCAACATTTTATATGCAAAGCCTTCCCAGGTGGCAGAAAACATCTGGATTAATAATGGCATGTGGTGGGATTAGAGAAAACTAAATGAATATTTAAGGTATGGGGGGCAAGGGGAAGAAGTAGTGAGATCAGAAGCAGTTCTCTCAGTGCAAGAATCACTTAAGACTGAGGAAATAAATACTAAAATCAACAAAACCCCTAAAGACCACCTCTAAATTAAAACCTGGTTTTACTCAAGTCCGTGGGAGTTTTCTCCTGCACTGCCATAGGACCAGGACTACACTCAGTTCTCGCTCATTAGCTTATTTTGAAAAATTCCACTCAAACACATCCAGCTGCAGATGTGCAAAGCTCACGGGGAAAGGGAAGTTCAGGCAGCAAAGTCTGAGCTGGTATCAGAAACTTCAGCCTTCAGAGGCAGGACACTCCCCTGCTCTTCAGTTATGACAGTTTCTGCCTTACCAATGCATGCACCCAATTTCCCCCTCAACTGACATAGCCACAAATATCTACAAGACAGAGTACAAAAAAACATCTAAAACCCACCCAAACCAACAAAAAACCCCACACCCCACCCAAAACACTTCAAAAACTCTCCAAACAGAGAAATCATTTCAGTGCTCTAACCAGAAGCCCATTTAAACAGACATTTTTCAAGCTCAAAGCTCTTTAAAAACTTTACTAAAAATCAAGCTATTAAGAAAGCAAACATTTAAATCACAGGTGAGCAAAAGCCTGACATCCAAATAGTTCTGCTTGGTGTACTGTCTTGTGGCATCTGACTGGCCTCTGTGAGACTGGCAAAAATTACAACGGTCTTACAATTCATCCAGATTGATCCCAAAAGCATTTTACAAAATCTGACACCCAACCTGCCCATTTATAAGTCTATCTTTAAGTAGGTGGGTATATCCTAAAGACAGCCTCTTAGCTTACCACACAAAAATATAACGAACAAGCCATTATGTATGAACTGGTTTCAGGCTTCTCCAAGCCAATTTGGACAGAAACTTTTAATCTTGTGAGGTGGAGCGGGAAAGCTGCACAACCCACCAAGGAAGCTGATAAAGCTCCTACGTGACCAAAGTGCCCGGAGGTGCTTTAGGTGCCTGAAACAAAGGAGACCTGTGCAAGGACTTTCCCTTCCTGCCACAGTTAAAGCTGCTTTGAGGAAATGTAGGTGAAAAAGAAGTGCTCTATCAGCTAATGTTTAACCTTGGTTGATTAGATTGTCTCTGGTGCTTTGACACGCCACTAAAGCAACATTTACTGGGCAACTAACCAAGGTCTCCAGTACCTGAAGGGGCCAGGAAACCTGGGGAGGGACTTTTGATAAGGGCCTGTGGGGACAGGACAAGGGGCAATGGTTGTAAACTAGAGCAGGGGAGACTGAGATCAGACATTAGGAAGAAGTTCTTTACTCTGAGGGGGATGAGACACTGGAACAGTTTGCCCAGAGAAGCTGTGGAGCCTCATCCCTGGAAGTGTTGAAGCCCAGGCTGGATGAGGCTCTGAGCAACCTGCTCTAGTGGGAGGTGTCCCTGCTCATGGCAGGGGGCTGGAACTGGATGATCTTTAAGATCCCTTCTAACTCAAGCCATTCTAGGATTCTATGACCAAACTTTCTCAGAGACTTTCTTTAAAACATCCTGTTCTGCCACAGCGCCTGAATGCAGTATCAATGAAGTGACAAATGACTCTGCTGCTTAAAAGGAGCTCTCTCAACAGTGGAACTCGCTGCCCTTTCCCGTGGCATTTGCACTTCAGAGGAGCATCACCTTACAACGGGGCAGCAGAAGAGGAGCAACCTGGCTGCAGGGAAATCAGGTATTTTCAAGGAAGTCACTAAACACTCGAACCTGCCTGCGCTCAAACCTGGCTCAGTCTCATTTGCATGGCAAGGCACGCTCTTTGTTCACTTGGAAGGGGCAAAACTCAGATGACTAATGCAGGAAAGAGACACTTTTTTCTCTCCTCACCCCCATTTCTCAGAGTTCTGTGATCACTCCAATACTGTCGCACTAGAAACAATGAACAACAACTGCCTTTCATCAGAGGATATACGGAACCTAATTAAGGGAAATGGAGGGAGTGAGCCCAGCTGGAATGGAGCTTGGAGTGCAGGATTAATATCCAAAGGTTTACCTCCACAGGAATGTCCTGTCACATCTCATTAGACAGATGCTGCCTGGAGCTCCAGGGCTGACCCTGCACCACGCTGGATTGCGGCCAGCTCTGACTGTACAGCACTCACGTTTCCCTGGACTTTAACCCCAGAAGACCGAACACACCTCCACTCCATCATGCAGGACTGTTTCCTTCCATGTTCTCCCAGGCTAAGGAAAGGTTCACAAGCCAGTTTCTCTTGGGACAATCAAAGTCCAAGTGCAAATTTTGGTATTATGCTCTAGACTTAATATACTGTACCAAGTCAGCATTTCAATCCCAAATCAATACGTAGCCACTATAACAAATATTAAGAATACAAGTCCCATTTCTCATTGCTTATCTAGGCAAAACCACACTAAACACTTGGAGTAAAACTCACCTGTCAGAAATCTGAAGGTAACCACCACATTTTTACTTTTGCCAGATTTTTCTCCCTTCCTCTATAACGAGCACTCTACAGTCAAGCCAGACTCAACTCTTACCCTAATCTTTTGCTAAATTCCTCCTTTATGCTTTAGAAATTTCCTATGTTGGAATACTGCACCTCTTCCTTCTCATATTTCTAAATCCATGCTCTGCAGACTTGAAGGAATCCAGAGTGCTACAGCCTCATAAACACCAACATTATTACATTTCCATCTTTTAGATACAAAAAACGAGTGCAAATGAACGTTGCATTCAGCCCAACAAGGTCTCTGCTCAAGTTTTGCCGAGCATTTAAGAGACTAGATCCAGCTGAAAGGGATTGCAAAACACCATGCAGCACCAATTAGGGGCAGGCAGTGGAGGATATTACCAGCCTGCTGACGGAAGGGATGAACACGAGCAAGTACAACGTCTGGATGCACTAAACAGAAGTATTGTGCTGTGTCGTGGCTGAGCTGTGTCTGACCAGAAGTTGGGCAATACTGGAACTATTAAAAAAAAAACAACACCCATTTGGTATCAAGTGCATTGCAAACTGCTTTTGAAAGTTTTGATAACTATCAAGTCAAGTCCTCGTTCCCGTTATTACAGGAAAAGGAGGCCGTGGAGATGGAGCGTTACCTCTGAAAACACAAACTAGGTGGGACATTGGTGAAAGAAGGGATCAACCCAGACTGTCTACCTCCATTTCAAACTACTGGATGGTACCCACTCCCCAGAGCTTAGCTAACACAGCCCTCAAATCACTCCTCTGGTTTTGCACTAGCTCAGGGTTAAGTCTTCAAGCAAAATGCTCACAGAGCCATCAGGCTTGTTCTTCTTCATCCAGATCCCTCCTCTTATACAAGGGAGTCCCAGCAAGGCACTCGCTGCTGCAGGATGCTCTTTGCAACACCCACAAAAGTCATACCAGCGATTTCACAGTGTCCCCCCCAACAAAAGCCCTGCTACAGTCACTCACGGTGACACAGAAGCCTGACATGGAGGAGGAACTCCCAGAATATCTCCCTTGCAGGGCTGAGCAAATGCGAAACACATCATAGCAGGGCAGCCAGAATGTAAGGAAGGGAAAAAAACAAGACAATAAACCCCCACACACATCAGGAGAGACACAGGGTGACTGCCCCAAGGAGAAAAGCATTGCAAGTACAAAGCATCACTCCCTCCTCCTACACTTTTGGCTTTATCTACTGTGTTTGCAGCCAACAGCCAGGAAAATGTACGTTTAAGGGATTTACCTTTTTTTGTAGATAAAAGAGGAATTCTAGGAGGAAGTCTAGGGTCTTGGCTGTCACCGGTGACCCTCTGGAGCTTTTAATGCAGGTGTCCATACTCCCTCTACTGACTAAAGCTGTAACCACATGTCTGGCCTTGCGCTGGACACTTCTCGTTTTTGATTACGAGCCTAAAAAAAAAAAACAAACACACAACAAAAAAAACCCATTTCAATTCCATTGTTAGTCTTAAGCATCCAAAGAGCAGAAGGGCAGGACTAGCAGGTCACTGCTCCTGACTCCTTTTCTTGTAACCTAAAGCACTGGGCAGACTATAATTTGTTCCTCAACACATGGATAAAAATCAGAATAAAGCTTCTCAGGCTTAAAATTGCAGTGCTCTAAATCCCCTCTTTCAAGTCATTTCGGGTGCTTATAGAAATGCATTGTGAATACACCCAACATTAGAGTCCCCTGGCAGCAATAAGCTGAAATGGATCTTTCCAGCTACTCTTGCCATGCCGTGACCCTCCTCACTTCCAGCAGGATGAATTTCCTAAGGCTAAGACAGCACACGGCTGGGACCTCAGCCCTCATTTGCTGCAGCGTGTCCAGACAAGGGCAACGGAGCTGGGGCAGGGTCTAGAGCAGGAGTCTGGTGAGGAGCGGCTGAGGGAGCTGGGCATGTTCAGCCTGGAGAAAGGAGGCTCAGGGGAGACCTTCTGGCTCTGGACAACTCCCTGACATGAGGATGGAGCTGGGGGGAGTTGGGCTCTTCTCCCAAGGAACAAGTGACAGGACAAGAGGAAATGGCCTCAAGTTGCACCAGGGGAGGTTTAGGTTGGACATGTGGAAAAAGGTCTTCCCGAAAAGGGTTTTACAGGCCTGGCCCAGGCTGTCCAGGGCAGGGGTGGAGTCCCTATCCCTGGAGGGGTTTCAAAGCTGTGGAGATGTGGAGCTGAGTGACAGGAGTTAATGATGACCTGGCAGTGCTGGGGCAATGCTTGGATTTGATGGTCTGAAAGGTCTCTTCCAACCAAAACGATTCTATGATTCTATAATTAGGAAGAGATTTTAAATGGCACCCATGGCATTAGCTCAGATCAGCATAATAACTTCACATCGCAGGGACAGTCTGTGGATAAACAGACGAAGAACGGAGGGTGATACAAAGCTACCAGACCAAACTAATACCCTGCACATACTGACACTGTCATCCCTGATTCTGCTCTCAGAGCTCAGGCACAGCAGCTCTACAGGAACGAGGGCCCCTGTCCGTCCGGGGGCAGCCACGTCAGGCTCGTGAAAACCTCTAATACAACGATGTCCTAATTGATAAAGCACCGGCCCAGCCTCCCTCCCAGCCCCCCCATCACCCCTGTCACTGGTACCAGCAGCGCTTCACGCCTTCGGCCTCAGCGAACGCCGGACGAATCGGCTGGTAGCATCAGAATTCATTCTGCCATCTCCAACCGAAGGGCGTGAAAGGGAGAGCGAGCGAAGCGGGGGCCGCGGACCCCACGCTCCCCCGGCAGCGAGGCCGTCTCTGCTGCGTGACCTACTTGTGGCTGCTGAGCAGCAGGATCCTGGCTGCAACGGGAGGTGACGGCTTTAACTGGGGCTGCAGGGCTGGGGAAGGGACAGCAGCGGGAACTCGGCGCTTCTCTTAACACTGTAATTGAAGATCTCAGCCCCTGGCCTGTCAGACCTGCTGGGTAAGGTACATTGGTGTTCGTTAGCCCTAAGGAAACAGAAAGCTGAGCTCGCAGATTTAACCCAAAAGCAAAACGACCTTGAATACTGAACAGTTCTCCCCTCTCTCCCTCCCCAAACCGCTTCATAAGAATTTTTTTCTTATGTTTCTATACCGAATACGCGGCACAGACATCCTTTGCACTCACGATTGTCTACAACTCGTTTACCTCTTTTGTGCTTCACTTGACACTTCCTATCCCCCAGGAGAATGTCATCGCTGTTGTTCTTCACTGTCTTCAATTACTGCCTCATTTTTAAAGTCTTCACTAATTTCAGCTTCTCATTCAAACTCAAAGCAAGCTCTCCTCGGTTTCACCGACCAGAGCGTGCAAAACAACCATTCTTCTGCCACAGCTTCTGCATTTACCAAACCCCTGGCACTGCGCTTTCGCTTCCCTGTAGGGGCCGGAGCACGAGCCCTGGGCTGGAGCTCATCGGAGAAGGGCCTCTGTACGGTCATTAAAGGACCTGCTCCCTACACCAAGCACCTGCAGCTGGGACTTCCCTGCTCGTGGAGTGACCACAAGAGTATTATTTAGTATTACTATTATTTTACTATTATTACTATAGTTACTATGTCCTATTTATTATAGGGTGATCTCCATTACTAGTAGTAGATGCTGTTAGAACACACCCAAGAGGAGCATTCCCCTCGCTAATTAAACCGTTAGCAAAAAGCCTCTATACTAATTACAAATACTAATCCTAGGGGTCTTTTGGGGTGCAAAGGAGACAGGTCAGAAAATCACCTTAAATTTGGGGTTTTTCTCCTTTCAGGACAGCACAGTACAGCTGCCTGCCTGGGCATTGGAGCGCTGCTGATGACACCTCACAAGAGTTCTGCCATCTCAGCACGGAATTTGGAATTCACTTTATCCTGGATGCATCCCGTGACCTCAACAGGTGGACTACGATAAAAAACAGTCCACATTTGGGACAGATGGGGTTTAAAACTCCCTTAGGCTCAGGTCTGCCTGTCCACACCCCCATCGATATTGCTGTGCCCTCAACAAACACTTGTCCCGTGTTCGGCAAACTGGAGAAGCACCGCGGATAAGGGAGGAGCCGCTGCCTACAGGGGGGCTGCAGCACTTTCGAGGACCGTGCTCCAGGGAAACAAACACTGCAACCTCTTCTCAGACACGTATCACAAACTCTGTCATGAGCTTCTCCACAACAACTTCATGAGCAGCCTTTCTCACTGCCCTTTGCGTGCTTATCAGCAGCAATCCTGCACGTAGAGCAGGACAATTGGTGCTGGCCAGGAAAACTCTATCTTATCTCGAGGCTGGTACTTCCTAAGAGCAGAACAAGCGTTTAATTTGGCAAGACCCCAAAGGCCGTCCCGTGTGCCGCGCTGGCAGACTGGAGCTGTACGGCGTACGCTGCGCTCTCAGCGGCTGCAGCGCCCCGTGGGCTCCTGCTGGGTTCTGCTGAGCTGCTGCGCTACGTTAAACCCAAAGACAAGAGTAACACAGTGAGCCTGAGGTATTTCAGGAACAATGAATCCAGCCTGGATGGGTGCTACGCAAAATCCGAATGCTGAAAAAAAAAAATGCCGATGGTCTCACCCTCGTACGCCACATAGTTGTGTTGTGATTTCATGTTCTACCCACTGCCAAGGGAGGTGAAGTTAATCCACAGAGAATTCAGGCTGCAGACCACTCACAATTTCACACTTGAATAACACTTATCCTAAACCCACCAGGAACCAAGCACAGCTATTAATAAATAAATCAAACTCCCAAGATGAAAGCAGTGAGCACCTCACAGGAAAACTCAGCTATGCGACTGCGCTTTGTGCAACAGAAACTTCACCCTCCAGAATTTTTGAGCCTTACGAAGAAACCAGGCAAACTCCATCACGGTGAGGCCGCAGGCAGCAGCAGTTCCACAGCTGAAGGCAATGCTCTCACCTGCAAACATTCATCTGCCAACCTCAAAACACCAAGCAACGGGCAATGACAATAACATTAAAATGCAAATGTTGCGGCAGGTAGTAAGAAGTTACTCCCTTAGAAGAGCGTCCCTGCTCACAGGGTGGGGGCCTTCAGACAGAATCAGCTCCAGGTTTCTACCTCACACCAACCTTACATTAGAAACAAGGAATCAGAGTCCAGACTGAAGGACAGATCCTCTGCTCTCTAACCCAAATATCATTGATTATGGAGCACCTAAGCACAGTTTAAAGATGCACCAAGGCCCCAGTAACTACTGAAGTTTAAAACTAGTATTGATACTCAAATTCTAACAATAGCACAACCACACACCCTCATTAGAGCTACTTACGATATTTTGTGACACATCTTTTATTCTTTTCATTTTATAGGGGGCAATAAAGATAGTTTAAAAAAAACCCAAAACGGTTTAAACTCCTAAAGTGCAAATATTTTACTTGCTTTATTACTTAGCTTAACACTTAACCAGTCAGTAGGGCAGGAAAAGCAGCCAGACTCCAAAACGGCAGAGCACAAGTCCTCCCAGCCGCCTGTACCCCCTCAGCCAGGCCTCAAGGCCCGGGCCTGGGTCTGGGTCCGGCCCCGGCCCCAGGGCCCGGGCTGCC